>CM076579.1:1259604800-1260028328 GCA_034641835.2 Pinus albicaulis | reverse complement strand
AAGCTCCTCCAGAATCCTCCACATGCATCTCGGCCTTCTTCTGCTAGTAATGCTACTAATTGCTTCCCTACAATCAAATTTCACGGCCATTTTTCCTTAGTTGCTTTTTTTCCAGATTGGATTGTCAGCAGATTGTCTCTCTTTCTTTTCAGTTGATGCATATTTTTCTCGACCTTTCTAATGTGATTGATGGCTTCCTCAAGTAATCCGCATCAGTCAAGCTGGATCATGAAACAAAATATGCAATTTAAGAAAAACCATATAAAGCCTAATAAGCTTAATAGAGAACTGATATTACAGTTTCATGTAAAAAATAGATCAATCCTGGAAGTTGTATAATTTTTTAATTACATTTACAGGAGTAGCAGGTAACATAGATTCTAGTTGGGTACATAAACGTTTCATTCGCTAATTCCTGCGCATCAGCTCTTCTAATATTTGGATTTCTTTCTTAGAAACTTGTCATCTGATCCACATCTCGCCATACAATTTCTTGCAGATCATTACAGTCCCGCGAGTCCAAGTCTACTGGGGATGGACGCTTTCTGGAAGCAGTGACTCGGCAATCAACCTGCAGATCGACATGTGAAACAATTGAATACGTTGTCTCGCTCGCAGGATAGGAATAAGGCAACAACCAATCGGATCCCATAACGAATGCAGGGACAAATCCACCACTTTTTCAGCAAAAATTATCAGGTATCTATTTCGGTGTTTATATTTGGAATTTGCAGGATTTTGGCTTATTCTTAAACGATCCAAAACATCAAATTTCTCAAAAATGCAGCGATAAAAACGAATTAAGGAATTGCCTGAAAAAAGGATGGGTTTCTCTGAACGGTATAATCAATTCTGCAGATTGAGGCTGCTCGAATGCTGCAACCAATATATCGTAAGCTATAGATGATCATCTCTTGATGCAATTCATCTAAACAACTCCCCATCTTGATGCCATTCGAGATCTGTGGTCTCAGTAAGTGCCATGACTCTTGAAAGTAGATCCTCCTCACACTGCTTCAGCTGTGAATTAAACCACATTGGTGTCGCTCACCTCATTTCTTCGATGTTTGATGAAATCCATGTCGAATTCATTCCCCACCAAAATGGCCTGTGAAAATTACGAACACAGCAGCTGCAACAAAACATTGGCTAAGCGGTAAATATAAATTCAAAATTCAAATTTACAGCGCGGTTGTCAAATTCAAACTTAAAATTCAGAATGAGCTTGCAATTAATGTGTACACCGTATAGTGTACCCTCGCATTCATACGATCTGGTGGTGGCGAGCCTTAATGCATTAAAGCAATTGGAGTGGTGTACAAGTCTTGATGATCTATGCCATGTCCATGCCCATGGTATGCCCAGTAGTACTCTTAAGGGCATTAATGGGCGAATAGCAGCTGAAATATTGGTTGCCGTGGCACATTCAGATGATAACGTACAATAATGTCACATTTAAAAGTAAACACGATTAAATATTTCATGACCGGAAGAATCAGGTCGTAGAAGGTTCCATAAAAAAGATTATTAATTATTGATGGGTAATATTTGTATATTTATATGAGATGAAATTTATATACATAATCAAAAACTAGTTTAAATAACATAAATTAAGATTTTATGTCAAAATTTTCCACATATTTAGGTCAAACTCCAAAAGATAATATTAAAGACAATTTCTAAAATAAAATAAATAGAGAGTAAAAATTTACTCTCAAAATAATGGAAATTTAGGTCAAATTTGAGTTACATTAAATTTCAAAAACAATAAAAACAATATTCAAACACTTATGCTGTTAAATTTTTTAAGAAAAAACAGCCCTGTTCCAATGATTTTCTAAAGTGGCAAATTTGCTCCTTGTAGACAAAGCCTAAAGAAACAAGCAAAATGCTGGTCACCTGGTCATATAAAGTTGGAGTTGTCTTTCATGTAATTCTTTGGAGTCTCAGTGAAACATTTGACTACATATATGGATTCAACACCCTGAAAAACTTTTAAGACATTTAGATTTTGCAGAATTTACCAATCAAACTTGTGATTTCAATAAATTCATATAGAATAATAAAGTCGGAAAAATAAATCAATTTTTTTTCAAAAAAATCCTATTAAAAATAACTCAATTCGTATAAAATTTATGACCGGCGAAAGTCGAGCGAGATACCCAAAGAGTGATAGAAACCCGCACTAACGTGACAGGGAAATAAGGGAGCTAGATCAAATTAGAATTGTAGGGTTTGTTTATTTTAAATAAGGTTGTAAAATTTATCGCAACAATAGTTGTAACTCACTTTTATTTAGAAATGTGTGTTAGTCTATCACTTTTTCTTTTTGTAAATTTCGTAGTTCCTTACCATTTTCTACTTATCAAAAAAGAGAGCAAGTTGCAACATATACACATTTGGTGGCCTCAACCTGCGCGAAGGAAACCAGGTCTATTTGCCACCTTAAAGCATTAAACGCCATCCAGTATTGAAATAGCCTCTTTCGTCTACTAGGCTCTATGTCCATTTTACTGTTAAAAGCAAAGTCTATTTGACAACATGAAAAGTAAAAGCTAGCCGCAAAAATCATGGAAACTTAGTGCATCATTTGTTAACCGTCTGAAAAGTCTATAGGCACCGGGTCTTTTGAAGTTGAGCCCGACACGTCTACTTGCTGCATCAATTGAAGCTGCCTTTCGATTCTGCCAATACGAGCTGTGGCATGATACTGAGATACCCTTATATCCTGAATTTATTTTTTGATTTCCTGTGGAATTAAGACCACTGTGGGACTTCCTTCATTTTCCTATAAACTTTGCAGGGCTTTAGCCAGCGCACATTTCAGAGTCCAATATGTGTGGATGGATTGGTGAAAGAGAGATAGTCTCCCTTCTGAAACAAAATCCATGGTTTCCTCCTGAACCTTTATATTTTTTTCCTTGTTGTTACTTTCCCTCTCCCAGCCTTGGATTACATTACGAATCTGTGGTGGATTGCATGTAGAATAAACTTCAAAGAGATTCTACATGACCTCTTTCTTCATCTTCCTGCCTCGCTTGCTTAGCCCGGTCGTGGTTTTTGAAAGCCTCTGCTTTCCTTTTTCTTTGGGTTATCGTTTTACAAACTGACCTTTCACCATTTTTATTTCCAGACTGACGAGCACTGACAGCAGCTGAACTAAAACTGTGAGAAATGTAAGCGGACCTGTATAGGGTGAGGGAAAATCAGAAAAAAAGTACATGGGAAATCTGATGGGACCCACAGTTTCTGTTGTAGTGGAGTTAACAATGAATATGTCCATGTATATCATATTACTGAGAAAGGTGGTTAAACCAACGTGTTTGAAGACCTTATAGATTGACAAAACCAACTGGCCAGGATTACAATTGCAACTATAATTCTCCCTATCAAACATGCCACAGTTAAAATTCAACAACATTGCATGAAGAAATACTGAGGTGGGTAATTGACGGACCAGACTTTGCAAATTACACAGAGAGGGGTTGGGGGTTTTGGTTCCCAAGGTAGGTAAATGACAGATGAGACTTCGCAAATTACACAGAGAGGGGGTTTTGGTTTCCTGCCTACCCAATTGATAGTGAGCAGAGGTAAGGTTACTGACGCCTATCGGCTTATCATGGCACACCATGCAGGTGGTCTCATAGAATTGAGATACACGATCAGGTTCACAGTGGCACCACACGGAACCCTGAGATGGATGAGTCGGGAAACTCAGATTTCACACAAACAATAGCCAGCAGGGGGTTCTGAAGCACGACTCTATGGCCTTATCCGAGATATCCAGATTCTGTCGTTTTAACATTCTAAAGGAAAAGACATCGCAGAGGAGTGCATACGGCTTCTTGAGATCAGAAAGATAACAGTACCTACCCTTACAACAACAATTATTATACAATCCCTCTAACCTGCCCATGCACATATTGTCACCATTGTTACTATATTAAGCAGGAGGGAAATTAACTATGATAAGAACCAGAGCCATTACATACCAAAGGAACTCGAGCCGTAACCGTTGCAGACCTGTCGTAGTGTTGCCTTCCAATCTTCCGTGAATTTGAGAGTCAAGAAGAATGCTCTGCAGACTATTCTCTTCGTTCCTTAACCAACTCTGTTGTTGTTTCCAATGTCTTTCTAACATAATAGGTTAGTGTTCTTTTGCTGTCATAATTATTTGCCATGCGAAGGTACCGTCCACCTTCCAACCGCAGGGATTTAATGAGTGAACGCGACGAGATGGTGCACGCCGTCACGTGCCTCCAGCTATCGAGCAACACCCCGATCGGGGGTGGTAGTCTATCACTTTTATTTTAAAGAAAAAAATCAATTTAGAATGAATTATTAATAGTTTTAAAAAGAAGAATTTTCATTTTTTAAAGGATATATTTTAATTTGGTGTGGTTATTCTCATTTTAATTTAAGAAAAATGAAATAACTAACAGGTAGCTACCAGGTCATATAAAATTTATCGTACCAAGACACACACGAAAGTCGAGTGAGATTCCAAAGAGTGATAAAAGCCCATACTGACGTGACAGGGAAATAAGGGAGCTGGATCGAATTAGAATGGTAGGGTTTGTTTATTTTAAATAAGTTTGTAAAATTTATCGGAAGCATAGCTGGAACTCGCTTTTATTTAGAAATGCGTGTTGGTTTATCAATTTATTTTAAAGAAAAAATCAATTTAGAATGAATTACTAATAGTTTTAAAAAGAGCATTTTCATTTTTTTAAGGATATATTTTAATTTGGAGTAGTTAAGCTTAGATTCTAAATAGAGCATTTTCATTTTTTGAAGGATATATTTTAATTTGGAGTAGTTAAGCTTAGATTCCCATTTTAATTTAAGTAAAATGAAACCACTAACGAGTAGCATTAAATCTTACTTTAAATGAAAAATAAATAAAAAGTGTGTTTTAATTATTATTTTTTAAATAGGGAAACAAATTATAACATTTAACTAATATATAAAAATAGATATATATAAAAGATAATTGTTTTTTCTTGAAAAATAAAAAAATTACGATCTTAAAAATCAACATTTTAAACTTTATTAATATAATCTCAAATACTTATCTTAATATTAATATAAAGAAAACTTGGTGTTTAAAATAATTTTAAAACACAAACTTTTACTCTTACTAATACTGCTTTATACTATTTCATTTAGAGTATCTTTAATAGGATAGGATCTTATGTAGAATTTTGATTCTTTACCTAATATTAACTTTATTATAATTTTTTTTAAAATAAAAATAAAAATATATTAATTATATTATATTTTTAAAATTTATTAACTTTTTTTCCAAAAAAAACAAATAAGTTGTATTTTTTTAAAAATATATATTTATTTTTAATAAATTTATAAATTAATTTTAAAATGAAATTATAAATTTATTTTAAAATAAAATTATAAATTCTCAATTATATATACTAAAAATTATGATGATGGTTAATGTTCACTGATACCAATCTTTGGTCTATCAGACCTAAAGAAATGAATTATTTAGTTTGATTTAAGATTTTATTTCTATACTCAAAAAGCTTGGAAAGAAGCCTCCGGAGCTCACTTTAATTTTGACATCTTAAAAGGATAGAAATATCAGTGTTGCAACAAATATTATAACATTTAGTATATATTTACTATATATACTGCATATATAGTATGATATATTTATACATTAATCATAAATGTTTTATTGATATTACTTAGAAATTTATAATCATAAATTTAAACTCATGAACTAGTAACTTTTTTAGACATTTAGTATAACGAATTTTAAAGTGCTAAGAGGCAACAAATTTCTCAAAATGTAAAATTTGAGGAAAAGTTTGCACCTTAAAAAAACAATTTCTCTCGGTTCTTGATAGATATGGGGTTACTCCTACACTTCGGACAATCTACCAGATACTAAGTCATCTCAATCATTCTACAGTCGTTGTCAATCGGCCTTTCCAACTACAGTTTTTCCTGATTGTTCAATCTAACCATTTAGTTGCTGTTTCAAACATGCGATGACTGTCTACCTCTATAGGGGCTATCAAGCGAGCTTGGTTCATATTACCTCCACAGTTTTATTATCAACGCGACAGCACAAAATTTTTTGTTCAATATTTCAGCTTTTTGATTATTGGGGAGCTGGTCTACATTATCATTATCTCTTTCTGTTTCCCCATATCAATTTCAGTGCTTCTCCTAGAGCCGGAAAGCGAGCCTGTTATATGTCCCCAATTTTTGTTTCTCTCTTCAAGCGAGGCTGACTAGATGATTTATATCAGATATGACAGAAGCTTAATTTCAGACGAGCCGGTTTTACATTTTGGTTCTCTCCACAGTTACACAATATTATTCCTGAATATATTCTGGAGATGTCACGTGTTCACACAGCTGTTTTCTCAAGCGAGCCGGTTCAAAGGATAGAAACTTGAATGTCAAATTATGCACACAGGAGAGTCGGTTTACATTCCGTTGATTACATGCTGCTGGTCATTATAACATAGGTTTTATTCTCATATGATGCAAACGTCTTTTATTTGATTTCATCAGGGTCAATATAAGACACATCAAGGGAGCCAGTTTTTTGCCAGTGATCTTTATGCTTTTTTCTTAAATTCTGATGAGTTCAGTTACAGATGGCAATATCTCCTTTTTTTAAGGGCTGCTCTGTTGGTTTTTTCTCTATCTGGACTCGAAATTTGGTTGGGGTGTTATTGTCCCCAAAATGTATGATCCCCACATATTTTCGTTTTGGCTCCTTCTTTCTTAGAAGTTGTCATAGTGGAAAATTTTGTTTTGGATCTTGAATTTCTTATCTACGCATGATGGGAATGTAATGATACGATATATGCACTGTTAATAAAAACAACGTTTTTTTCTTTCTGAAAAAGATATGGGGTTGAGATAAATCTATGTTTATTTTGAATAACACACTAATAAAATATTTTAATTATAAGAAATTTTTAGTTTTGACTTATACTGTATTATATATAATTGACATTGAAATATTTTATTTATAATTCACATTAAATTGTCATTACATGTCACTCATATTTAGATGTAGAAAACATATATGCATATGATTCTCTCTCTCTCCAGACACACACACACACACACGTATATATATATATATATATATATATATATTATTTCAATAGTTTTGAGTGGAGAGAGAAACACTCGAAAGCAATGCTGTAAAATGTTAGTTATACGAGTATAGGTCCATCATAAGCATGGATCTAACATGAACAAAGAGAGATCAATTTATTTTAGGTGCAAACTTCTTTTAGAGTGAAAAATACAATGTGTATTTTTGTAGAAATTTGAATAATTTGCTGAATTATTCACCGAGATTATCCTGGTCACATACTACTTGAGCTTCATACATAACACATAATCTCTTCTACGCATTAATCATCACATGCGGAAATAAAAACAACAAGCGGTATTAAAAACATTCACATGCGCACATAGAAATTCAACACATATAACACTGTATGTATACCGGGGAAAGCTTACAGCTGAAAACCCCCTACTGTCTGTATATTATAATGAAGAAGAATCATGTAACAATCTCAGTACAATACTCCTCACAAGTACTCAGTACTGTCTCGAAAAGTTACACACAAACTAGCTCAGTTTTGAACAAGTCACGGGTTCAAAACTCCTCCATTGTTTGCCTGCCTCTACTGCGCAATCCAAGATGAGAGAATAGATGGAATGAATTCGAATTCCCTTGGCTTTAACTGCGCAATCCTCATTGGAAATCTCCTCCAATGATTGTGCAAATCTCATGCACACTATAGTCACAACTGATAGTAGACTCCACCCTTTCACCCACCTCTAACACTGGTCTCCACTGAACTGTCCATGCATTGCAGTTAACTGATGTGTTCTTTAGTTGATTTATGAGTTAATAACTAGTGAATTAATTAATAATTAATTCACACCACTCATCACTAGTGTATTTTTCAGTTAGACTAAATACAACTAGTTCAACTAAGTTAAACTGAACACAACTCCATCAACTCCTCAATCAACTCCACCAAACTCAATCACTTGAGTTCTAACTAAAGTCCATCATGCAATAGCTCAACTAACCCATAGGAAATTCGAATTTCTTTCTGCCAGCTGCATGTGCCACATCTGTAGCTCGCACTGAAGTGCTCAAAGAGGAAAAGATAATGTTTATAGTCTAAATATTATTAAGGGTTAATAATATTTTACTGTTCTATTTTTAGACAGACAGTCTAAAAATAGACTTTGACCTGTATGTCTAAAAATAGATGTCCATCTATTTTTACCAACTTGACCAATCATCCAAGAATAGCATCCCGCAACTCCTAGACCATGCTCCATATGTCTAAAAATAGACATAGTCTAAAAATAGACTTTTCGACAAAATCACATGTGTGGTCCCCACCTAGTTTAGGTGATCACTTTCCAACTAGGATCAGGAAAGATGTTTCAGGAGGCCTCCTTCACTGTTTCTTGTTGCCATTTTCAACACTCCCTCTCAACAAGAAAGGACTGTCATTGCATGCGACATGCAACTCCATGCATTCGCCCTGCAACCTTCACAAACGCCATGCAACTCCATGCATGCGACATGCAACTCCATGCATTCGCCATGCACCCTTTGCATGCGCCATGCAAACTCATGCATGCACCATGCAACTCCATGCATGTGCCATGCACCCTTTGCATGCAACATCTTCGAAACTGAATAGGCTCCAAACAACTCAATCAGTCTGATGCATCTATCATCAAATTCTTCGACTTCTGCTGGTACCAACTGCACAAGTCATCAGGAACTACTGCGCTGTTGAACTCTTGCACCCATGCACTCTGCACTTGCTGTCAACTCTGATCCGCGCTCCAGTATCCGACACTGTCACTTTGATCTTCCTGCATCAATCCAACTGATCTTGCTACTGCTGCTCTATGGGCACCTCGTAGCCAGGTTCAATTCATGAGATCCACACCATCTCAATGAATCCTGCCCATAAATCTCCACCTGGGATTACTCATGCATGTCGCCCCACCTCTCACCTGGTGGTATAGCTGCATGCACTCCCTCTGCCCATCTGGCACGAAGTTTCTCTGCATGAGTGATCTCTCCCACTCCATGATCCTCTTGTGGCTGCTCCACACCCCGAGGTTCACTTTCACCTGCATGCAAAACTTTCTCCCTCTCAAGCTTCAGTTGCATGTCTTTCTCCCGCTTCCCAACAGTAGGAAGCTCCGTAGACATCCCATCTACTTCAAGTCTGTAGAGATTCTTTGCCCGAATCCCAACCTTCTTGACTTGTCCGGTTGCCTTGTGCCGAAGGAAAAATTTTCCTTCACTGAAGACAACTTCATACCCTTTATCCTCTAACATTGCGACTGAGATCAAATTCTTCTTTAAACCTGGAACATGCACTACATCTTATAAAAGAATGAGTTTACCTGACTCCCTCTGAAAGGTTATGGTACCAATGCCAGTCGCATTATATCGTCCACCGTCGCCCAACTCAACATGCATCTGGAGACCTTTCTCCACCAAGTCACTGAACAGATTTGCATCTCCCGTCATGTGAAAGGAAGCGCCACTATCAATATACCACCCTGATCCCAATGCACTAGACACCATGCATGTGATCAATGAGAAGTCCAGCTCAAATTGCGAGGCAAGAGCCTCACCAGCTGCAGCTCCAGCAACCTGCTTGTTCTTCTTCTTTTGTGGACAATTCGTGGCGTAATGTCCATGATCGTGACAGTGAAAACACTTCACTTTGGACATGTCACGCTTTTTACCATCCGCACCGGATTGAGAAGCCTTCTCCTTGCCCTTCACTTTCCTTGCTTTGGTAGCCAAAGCACAATCTTCTTCATCAGATGCCTTTGATGAAGATCCGTCCCTGGTACTCCGCCTTATCTCCTCTTGCACAAGATCCGACCAAAGTCGCTCCCATCCTAGAAATTTCTCCCGACCATTGACAGAATCCTCATAGGAATGCCAACTCTTCGGAAGACCAAGGAGAGCCAAGCTCACCAAGTCCTCATCATCCACACTAACTCCTACACTCCCAAGCTCATCCCTGAAGTGGAAAAACTTGGTCAAGTATACCGGAATAGTGTCATTCTTCTCCATCTTTATTTTCCTGAGTTTATCCTTGAGTGCCAACTTCCTTTGGTCACTCTTGCTCTGGAACAATTCTGTCAAAGCTTTCCACATCAAGTATGGAGAATCTTTTCCATGCAGGCTGGATACTATGTGATCCTTCACGCCCTCCAACAGAATCCTTCGACACCTTGCCATATTCTTTTGCCAAGCCTCAACTTGAGCAGCATCAGTAGGCTTTGGGACTTCAGCATCTATGAAATCCTTCAGCCCGTTATCATCTAACACCGCCTCCATCCTATCTCTCCATGCAATATAATTCGAGCTGCCTTCAAGAGCATACTCCAATCGCAATCCTTGATAAGACATTTTGACTTCAACACCAAGAAAACACTGCTGCAAAATTCGAATTCCAACAGCTTAAAACTCAACTGCTTCCGATCTAAAATTGAGAACAAATTATTTCTAGCACAGAGATCGAATGTAGGGGCATTTACTGGATATATCACCTTTCATAGAAAGGATGGATCCAGAGGCTACCTGGCCCATTACAGACTCTGTCTACCGAAATAATTGTAATCACTGTAATAGATCCGATGATCAATTCTGCTCTGATACCATGTAGAAATTTGAATAATTTGCTGAATTATTCACCGAGATTATCCTGGTCACATACTATTTGAGCTTCATACATAACACATAATCTCTTCTACACATTAATCATCACATGCGGAAATAAAAACAACAAGCGGTATTGAAAACATTCACATGCATACATAGAAATTCAACACATATAACACAGTATGTATACTGGGGAAAGCTTATAGCTGAAAACCCCCTACTGTCTATATATTATAATGAAGAATAATAATGTAACAATCTCAGTACAATACTCCTCACAAGTACTCAGTACTGTCTCCAAAAGTTACACACAAACTAGCTCAGTTTTGAACAAGTCACGGGTTCAAAACTCCTCCACTATTTGCCTGCCTCTACTGCGCAATCCAAGATGAGAGAATAGATGGAATGAATTCGAATTCCCTTGGCTTTAACTGCACAATCCTTATTGGCAATCTCCTCCAATGATTGTGTAAATCTCATGCACACTATAGTCACAACTGATAGTAGACTCCACCCTTTCACCCACCTCTAACACCTGTCTCCACTGAACTGTCCATGCACTGAGTTAACTGATGTGTTCTTTAGTTGAATAATGAGTTAATAATTAGTGAATTAATTAATAATTAATTCACACCACTTATCTCTAGTGTATTAGCCAGTTAAACTAAATACATCTAGTTCAACTAAGTTAAACTGAACACAACTCCATCAACTCCTCAATCAACTCCACCAAACTCAATCACTTGAGTTCTAACTGAAGTCCATCATGCAATAGCTCAACTAACCCATAGGAAATTCGAATTTCCTTCTGCCAGCTGCATGTGCCACATCTGTAGCTCAAACTAAAGTGCTCCAAGAGAGTAAACTGAAGTTTATAGTCCAAATATTATTAAGGGTAAATAATATTTGACTTCCCTATTTTAAGGAGAGGCAGTCTAAAAATAGACTTCGACTTATAGGTCCAAAAAATAGAGTCCCATCTATTTTTACCAACATGACCAATACTCCAAGAATAACATACTGCAATCCCCGGACCATGCTCCATATGTCTAAAAATAGACTTTTCGACAAAAATCACATGTGTGGTCCCCACCTAGTTTAGGTGATCAATCTCCAACTAGGATCAGGAAAGATGTTTCAGGAGGCCTCCTTCACTGTTTCTTGTTGCCATTTTCAACAATTTTTTCATTGATTAAATTGTATTTTTTAATGATTAAATTATATTTTTTAATGATATGTAGAATACATAACTATAACTTGTAAATCCAAAAAATCTTTGTGGAATTTCAACAAGAAAACATATACCTAAAAAAGAACCAAACTATAAAATATTGAGACCATTTTAAATGTTTTTCAATAGTTTTATATGATATATACATCATTTTTAAAAATATATATATAATGCATACATAGTTGACATTAAAATATTTTACATTTTATCAACACACATTAAAATTGTTTTTTTTGTTATTAATATATTTTTAAATATACATCAATATTAATTCATATTAAAATATTTTATTAATAACTCACATTGAATATTTTATTATATACAACTTTAAAATATTTTCTTTTAATCTTTTTAATATGAAGTTGATATTGACATAACTTAGTTAACATATATCTTCAAATAGTTTATTTAAATCCCAACATCTTACTCACATGAAATTATGTCATCTGCATGGAAAACTAACAAAACATGGATAGCATATTCATTTTTCTTTTTTATTATAGGTAAGCATTGTTTTTCTATTTATATAATAGTTTATTTTTATTTAAGAGGAACATCTCCACATTGAGTATGCATAAATCTACTCATAGCTTTAATTTAATATAAGCTTCGACTACTCACACGCCATACTGAGCTTAATAAGCTTGTTATGTAATGTAATGTTAAATAATACTTATATATTTGATTAGATATAATTAGAATTAAAAATTAAATTAACTCGACTACATCACTTGGTGCAGATCTGGATTTAAGATAGATCTAGGCTAGTTTAAAATTTTCTCCCTCTATTAATATAGACACATACATACACACACATTGAATCATTTTTGTTATTAATATTTTTTAACATGGTACATGTCAACTTCATATTAAACATTAAAGGAATTACAAATCTTTGTCATATGAACTCTCTAACTCTTTTTCTATCTCTCATTATATATAAATGATAAATATTTTAAGTAACATGTATATTGAAATATTTGATTTATAACTCACATTAAACTTTTTTTTTATTAATTTTTTAAAATATTAATGAAATAAATTACACATTTCCCTCACAATAAAAATAAAATGATAAGAAATATTTTAATTAATTAATTTTTTTTCATTATATAAAATTGAATATAAAACTATGTTATTTACCATTGATATTAAAAAAATTGTTATTAAAATATTTTAGTTTTAAATATTGCATTCCAATTGAAAATAAAATGAATTATACATAATGTAAAATCAATTATATTATTATTACATATTATTTAACAAAAGTAATTGCATATCTCCTTCATATTCAAAGGTTGTTTTTTTTACTTTCAATTAATTTGTCTTTCTTTCTATATAAAATTTGATGTAAATTAAAATGAAAATTGAAATATTTTATTTATAACTAACTTTTTTTAATTATTAATATTTTTTAATTTGTTAATTTATGAATATTATTTTATTATGTAATATTATGAAACAACATCTTCTTCATATTAAATTATAAAAATCTCTTAACACAAACCAATTATTTTATACAAAAATAAACAAAATATTTATCTAAACATAATCTATTTCAGAAATATAGCATAAAAGTCAATCTCCAAAAATAAATTTCATATTCACAATTATTGACTCTAACATGCTTAATTGTAAATTACATCGTATATATGTTTCCAATATTGTCAACGTAAAATATAATCTATTTCAGAAATATAGCATAAAAGTCAATCTCCAAAAATAAATTTCATATTCACAATTATTGACTCTAACATGCTTAATTATAAATTACATCGTATATATGTTTCCAATATTGTCAACGTGTTTTAAGTTTAAAATTATTTTAAATAAGAAAATTATTTATAAATATAAATGTAATTTTGATATTAAAATAAAATATATAATGTGAAATTTATTAAAAATTTTAAATAAAAAATATAATTATTTTATTTTAAATTTAATAAATTAGTAGTTTATGTTTATGGTCAATATCTATCAAAAATATGTAATACATGTTGAATAATAATAATAATAATCTAATTCGACTAAGCCAGACATCAAATTAGTGTATGAGACCTCCTTGTTTGTGGGACAAGCTAAGTTTAGCAAGGCATACATACTCTACCCCCTCTGGTTTTGAACCTGTGGCCTCTTAGGAGGAAACACACGCCCTTAACCATTAGGCCCACTAAAGTTATATAAAACAAAATCAAAATAATATTTAATCAAAATAAAACATATAATAGGACAATGATTGCTTAACATATAATGGTCGCATTATAAGATGCTTTAAATTAGCTACTGATAGTCATATATAGGCAAATTTTAGTCATCCTTTGAAACCAATTAATGACCAAAAAATATGACTAAATTTTAGTCGTATTATAAGATATTGTAAATTAGCTACTAATACCAAATTTATCATTTACAATATTCATTTATATTTTTCTAGTAGTTTCATATTCATTATATAAATGACTAATTTAGTAGTTTATATTCATTTCATTTACTTTCATTAATAATCATTATAAACGAATATTGTAGTCGTATATTCATTTTATTTGTGTGAATCGTTGTTTTTTTTTTTTAGACTGTAACGGTTAATGGGATTAATGAGCGACAAAACAGCTGCCGCATACTGGAGCATTACAACAGTGTCTGGAGCTGAAATTTCTGTTACATAGTGAAGTATCTCGTTCTTTGAAGCAGCTAGTGAGGGCGCCATGGAAATCTAGCCTCATAAATTCTGAAACCTTAATTGAATTAACCCAACGCTTGCAGTGGAGGTCTTGATAGTCCATCGTAGCCTTTGCCTCTTCCATATTGCAGATTTGGAAGCTGAGGTTGGATTTTTTAATCGATCCAAGGAGGCTTTGTACTGTCATGATAAAACGACTTTGAACGCCCTTAGGTTGAATGAACCGGCCGGTAAAACGGATTCCCAGCCTGAAGCTAGAGGGCTGCTGCTTTATTTTGACGAACTTCCATTTCAGATTGATTTCGCCCTTAGAGCCAAAAGACAGATTCCGCCTATTGCTTGCCCAGCTACTGAGACAGCAGAGGTCGTGAATAGTCAGGAGAGAGGTTGGCGTGTCGATCCAGAAAGAGACCGGGATCAAATCCTTTGACTGCATGAAATGGATCGAACTTACAGGTCTGTATTTTGAGAGCAATTTTGTGAACAGGTCGACCCTTAGGAGATTAAGGGATGATGCAATCAGACTCATCAGAATTGACTAACAGGGATCTTCTGCAACGGGTAGAGCCCAGATTGGCTTCAAGGTCAGCTTGATTGTTCAGGTGCCTCAGAATATGGAAAAAGGATATTTGCCGGAACTGGGCCAGAGTAAACCTGATTTTCTTTAGAATGGAAACTAAGTGAATCTGCGAAGGATTTGAGTTGAGATTCAACGCTTGGATGATTAGCCTGGAGTCTCCAAAGACCGTCAGAGACAAAAAGTTCCTTTTGATAGCCAGATTAAGCCCTTGCCACAGAGCCAGAGCTTCAGCTCTGTTATTAGATTCTATGCCCAGCCCCCATTGATACCGAAACTCAGTTGAACCATCCGGATTCAGAAGAACCCCACCTCCACCCGCAGCTCCGGGGTTGCCTTTAGAGGCCCCGTCGAAGAAGAGGCAATGTTCATCCAATGATGAGTGCCATTTGATAAACTCCTGTTCTTCAAGGCGGATTTCCCAATTAGCATGGGAAATAGCAGGGGGTAGGGGCTTGAAAACATGATTTGGAGCAAGGTCTTTGAGCCAGAGCTCCTCCTCACTGTCCATAGCTGCTTCATTCCTTAAAGTAGGTTTGGAATCCAAAGTCTCGCCCAATAGAGCTTGGATTTTAGTGATTATTTTACCAGGAGTACATTTTTCATCCCTGAACAGTCTATTGTTCCTCTCCAACCACAGCTTCCAGCAGATGAATTTAGGGATCCACATCCAGGCTGTCTTGAGGAGGCATTTTTTAGAGAGACAGAACGGAGATAAGTTGGCCCAGTTGTGAAGCAGGTCAGGAATATTACCAGGAATCTCAACTTTGTCAGCCCCTGACCTCAGGACCCCCCTCCAGACATCACGAGAAAAAGGGCAAAGCATCAACAGATGATTAGCAGACTCTTCCTCTGACACACACAGAGGGCATCTGGAAGGCCCTTCCATGCCACGTTTTCTCAGAATATCTCTGGTGAGAATGCTGTTATGAGCTAATGTCCAGCAGAAGAAGTCAATTTTGGGGAGCGAAGGAAAGGCCCAAATAAATCTCCATTGAGTAGGGTCAGGAGGAACATTAGGAATCGCTGTCATACTTTTGTAACCTTCAGAGACTGAGAAATTGCCAGTAAGGGAGCCCCACCCTCTTTTGTCCTTAGCTGTTGCTTTGGTCGGAGATTTTCCTTGGAGCATATCTAAGAGAATCGATGCTTCAACCTGCAGCCTTTGGGGAATCTCTCCCAGATACCAGCTGTCCCATCTTCTTCCAGAATCATCCGTCCAAGTTGAGATGTCCCACAGGGTATTCAGATTGTTGGACTGTAGCCAGATTTTAATGTTTGCCAGGCCTTCAATATGGTTCAGAGGCTGATCACCAAGGATCGGATCATCCCAGATTTTGATTTTTTTTCCATTACCTGGTATCCAGTAAAGGTTGTGACTGAATTGCTCCATAGCATAGAGACAGAGTTTGAAGACCGGAGAACCTTTAATGGTTTTTGGAGGCTGGTCCAAACACCTTAGCCGTTGTCCATTGAAATATTTCTTCCACAGTACTCTCTTACTCCAGGAAGCCTTTCCAGCAACAATATTCCATAGAATTTTGGAGCCCAGGGTGAGATTCTGGGCACCCAGATCTCTTAATTGAAGACCTCCTTCCAGTATTGGCTTTTTAATAGTGTCCCAATTAACTAAATGTAGTCTTTTTTCATTATTTCCCCCCCCTTCCCAGAGGAATCTTCTCAGCAGATTGTCCATTTTACTAAGGAAGGTTTTGGGAGCCAGCAGAATGGAATGTTGGTAAAGAGGCATACTTGTGAGAACATTTTTCATCAGGATAACCTTCCCAGCATTGTTCAGCCAAGAGGCCCCCCAAGCTTGAATTCTAATTTTTAGATTGTCAAGCAGGGGCATCCAGTGGGCAACTTTAGGAGTGGATTTGAAGATTGGAATCCCGAGATATTTAAAAAACTCCCAGGTCTGAATTCCTTTCATCTCTAAGAGTCTGGCAATGTCAGCCAGCTCCTTGACCGAGCAGTTCCAGCCGAAGATAGTGCTTTTTAAATAGTTTATCTTGCTGCCCGAGACCTCCTTATAGATGTCCAACTCCTTCTTAAAGGATCTTGCTGAATTTATGCTCGCTCCTCCAAGCAACAGAGTATCGTCGGAAAATTGGGCATGGTTAATGTCTTTAACATTGGGAACAATTCTGAGGCTTGGAAGTGAATGGATTTGTTGACAGCAGTCAAGTTGGAAGCTAAGCACAGAGGCTTGAATAGCATAGAGGAGCGGGGACAACGGGCACCCCTGTCTTAAGGCCCTAGAGGCATTGAAGAACTTTGTTGATTGGCCATTAACCAGCGGCGCAATCCAAGGGGAGGCGATGCAAGCTTTCACCCAATTTATGAAGGTTATAGAGAAGCCCAGTTTCTTCATAACAGCAAAGAGGAAATCATGTTTCACCCTGTCAAAGGCATTTGCCAAATCGAGCTTTATCACCATTCCTTTCTCTTTTCGCTGGCAACTTGAATGAACTGCTTCTTGCACCAACACAATATTGTCCAGAATCTTTCTCCCTTTGATGAAACCCCCTTGATTTTCCGGAATGATGTCCGGAAAAATATTCTTGAGACGGTTGGCTATTGTTTTGGTGATCAGTTTATAACTTGTGTTACACAGTGAAATGGGCCGAAATCTACCAAAATCAGAAGCTCCTTTCTCTTTCGGAATCAGGGCAAGAAAGGCCGAGTTGATGCTGCCTCCGATCTTGGAACATGATTGAGACTTCCTGACCATTCTCAGAAGGTCTTTATTAATGATAGACCAGCAAGTCTGATAAAACCTGGCATTGAACCCATCAGGCCCAGGAGCTTTATCCGGCTCCATGCAGTCCAAAGCCTTCTTGAGCTCATCCATGCTGATCGGAGCAGTCAGCATAGAATTAACAGAATCATGAACACAATGAGGAATTTGATCAAAAGGATAGGCTTGGGAGTCAATAGGAGGATTTTCAGGAGCCGTATAAAGCTCTTTGAAAAAGGTGAAAGCAGCGCTTTTGATGCCTTCAGAATCTTTGACCACAGCATCATGGGAGCGAATTTCTGAAATAGATTTGAATTGCTTGCGAGCTTCGGCTTGTTTATGAAAGAATCTGGTATTTTTGTCACCGGCCTGTAACCATAAGTTTCTGGATTTTTGTCTCTAGTACTCCTCTTCCTCCCTACTAGCTCTATGGAGATTTTTTTGCAACTCAACTTCTCTTTGAAGCAGACTTTGAGTAACAACAGAATTTTCCATTGCTGATTGATGGGCAGCAAGGTTATGTAAGGATTCTTTTCTCTTGGCAGTGGGTGTTTTCAGAGATTTAGCCCACTCCTTGAGTCTTCTTTTAAGGCCCCTCAATTTTTCTTCCCACACATAGAATGGGGATCCCAGGATCTGCCGATTCCAGGCTTCTGAAACCACTTCCTGGAAACCATCTTGCTGAATCCACAAAGGACTGAATCTAAAAGGAATTGGACCAAGGTTACCCTCAAGGGAGAGTTCGAGGCTGATGGGTTTATGATCAGAAGTGCAGTTTGGAAGGATTTTAGAAGAGGCTATTAGACCACATGTAAGGAAAGAGGATTGGACAAGGAATCTGTCCAGACGAGCAGCTATGTGGTTGGGCCCTAATCTTTTGTTAGTCCAGGTATATTTCCCAGTAGAAGGCTTGATGTCCTCCAGATCCCAGTCTAGCATAATGTCTTCCACCCATTCTCTAGCTGGATCCCTTACTAGGGAACCCCCCTTTTTCTCATCGATGGCTAGAGTAACATTCAGATCACCTGCAATAATGATGTTTTCTGGGTTGTGCAATAAAAGAAAGGACTGAAGCGAGTCCCAGCAAAATTTTTTCTCCGCTGGAAGGACCGGAGCATAAAGATTGAACATACTTACTTGTTGACCAGAGTCTTTGTGGAGGAGCTGAATGAAAATCCAATGAGGGCAGATTTCTTCTTGAATCAATTCATATTTGGAGCTGTCCCAGAAGGAGGCAAGCCCGCCAGAGGCGCCTCTAGCACTGACAGCTCTTCCGGGGCCTTTACGCCAAAATGTCTTACTAGTTTGGAGGAGCAGATTATCCTCCATCTTTGTCTCCTGGATGAGAAGGATTTCAGGCGAGTGCATCCTAACAATGTCTTTCAGGGCTTCTTCTTTCAGCCTGCTGTCTAACCCTCTGCAGTTCCAGGAGACGTACTTCATTATTTACTGACTTGGGAGGTGGTGGCTCTTTTTGGAGCCCTGCTCTGCTTGCGCCCGGATCTGGTGTTCATCATTCCTTTGAGAGTTTTCTGGGAGCCTTGTAGGACGTCCAGATAAGTTTTCTCCTCTCTTTGTTTTTTCTTGGATTTCCGACCCCTCGTCGACTTGATAGGAGTGATTTGCGAGCCATCTGAATCGGTGTCTCTCTCTTCTGACTCTTCCCCTGAGTCAGAGGCTAGGCTGATGTGCTCCTCAGTACCTTCGGTTCCCCTTTGATCAGCAGGTGCTAGAGGAACAGATGATTTTTCGACGGTTTCTTTCATTTTGTTCGAATGGTCTTCAGTTTCTTCGTGGTTCTCTGAGGCATTCACCTTTTCAACTGATGGGGGGCCTTCTTTTGTGATTGGTTTGGCCTGAGGAATGGACTGGGGTTTCCCCATTGTTCCAGATTTTTTCTGTTCAGAGGGCTTTGAGACTGCCTTGCCCTTTTTTATCTCTTTCCATCCTTCTTCTTCCACCTTGTCCCTTGATGGGGCTTTAGGACAGTTTCGTTGGAAGTGACCATGCTCGTGACAGATTCTGCACTTAAAGGGCAGTTGCTCGTAATCCAGTTTCTGGAAGTGATGCCAATCTCCAACTGTAAGTTTAATGGCTTCCGGCAAACCAGCTTCCAGGTCAACTTCCATGCAGATTCTTGCGCAGTTGTATTGGCCCCTATTGTCAGCTTTGTCGATGAAACGACCCAGCCCGTTTCCAATCTTTTGCAGGGATTGGTAGCTCCAGCAGTGGATCGGCAGGTTGGGGAGCCGGACCCAAACAAGAACCTCCTTTGGGACATCGACAGAAGGGTCGAAGTCAGGGGTCCATTTGTTGAGGAAAAGGCCTTGATTTCCCATGAAATACGGACCATTTCTGAACACCAGGTCACGGTCTTCCTTGGTAGTGAATTCGAAAATGAAAAATCCTCGATCGACAGCGTAACAGATCACGTTGTTCGTCAGCAGAGGCCTCCAGTTCCATTGAACCCATTCATCTGTCGATTTTGTTGATGGCCATCGACCCATAAACTGCCCGACCAAACCTCTGTCAGCTAAGGCAAGAGCTATTTTGATCGGTTGTTCTTCAGGCAGAGCAATCTCTGGTATTTCTTCAAGTTTTTTGATGAATGTTGGGACTTCAGGTAATGGGCGTTTTTTCCCTTTCTGAGACAGGAGATTACGAAATGCATCAGCAGAAGAGTTTGGAGGGGGGGGAGAGGGCTCCCCGCCCCCTGGCGCATCCATGGCGGCGGCACAGACCACACAGCGATCCCTGACCTAATCGCTGCAGGAGTTGAGGATGCGCGCGGCTAATTCATCAATCGGTTTAAAGCACAATCGTGTGAATCGTTGTTAATCAATATAAAATACTAATTTATTAGTTTTATATTTATTTTATGTGCTCATTATTAATCAACATAAATTAATTAGTATGATTTTTCAATTTAATTAAAAAAAATGCCATACAATGTGCATGTTCATCTAATACGAAAATGCAAAGTTACATATATTAATTAGAGTACTAAATTATATCAAGTACAAGTGTAAATAATTTTAACCACATAAATTATATGATATGAAATGTCAAATATCACAATATGAGTTTCTAACTTAATATTGGTTGGACTACACTTTATACATAAAATATTTTTTTATCACTTCAAATTATCATTGTGTTGCCAAGGCATTGTAGGTGAATTCACCAACTCATTGACTTGAGGTGAATTCACCAACTCTAAAGACTTGACCATAAATATCTATGTGTGTGTCTCATGCAAGATATTGGATTTAAGGGTATCACTAGACTGGTTCTATTCTCACTCTCTCTTTCTACATTTTTCGCTCTAATGTTATTGTTCTCATCTTTCTTCAATTCCTTCTTCTTACCATCAATAATGAATTCCTCTTATGAAAATGAAAGAAGATACAATGCAGAGTATAAGACATGAAAGACGATGAACACTAGAATATAAACAAAAGTAGACTATAAAGGATTTATATGACATATACCTCAACATCAACGATGTCAATGCCATTTTTCCCTAGAAAAGCAAGAAACTCAAACAAGTTTTCTTCAGTTGGGTGATAGTGGCCACTATGTGCCAAAATAACCTGTATAAACAAAGAAAAAATTTGTCACCATAAAAAAGAGCACCTTAGTAACTTAGTATTCAACCTTCAGGGAAAGCTCAACATAATCATGGCAACTAAGTTAGATGCTAAAACACTCAAACTATATATAACTTGTGAACACAAATAATTTGAGGTGTCATGTCTAATCCTTGTCATTTTATTCTAAAAAACATTTCATTCTCTAATGCATGAACTTGGTCAAGTATATAGATAACTTGTGCTCAAATAAAAACATGAAAGTAAACTTTTCTAATAGTCATTAAAATATTTTAACACAAAAACTATAAAATGATTTTAATCAATATCATGTAATACTAATTTCATCTTCTAGCTTTGGATGTTGTTTAAATGTACATGATACCAAGTATTTTAAATTTCATAATTAAAAGACGAAACAAAATCAAAGGAAACATTCAAAATACAGTCAAATAATAAAGAGAGAATATCAAGGAACATTGCAATTATAAACAATTGTTTACCTGTCCACTGGTGTCTATAATTCCTAAAACATTTGCTTACCCAAAATAACCATGAGCTGAAATAATCACAACATTAAAATCCATAGGAATCCCTACTAAAAACATTTCTAAATTCAATGGAGCAGGTACTTGAAGGATCTCCAACAACAAATGAATCATATCCAATACATTCTTTACATTGTCTCCCCATCCTTTTTCTAATCCCATTGCATGTAACTTGCCCACACTAGAGTCAAGTAAAATTTAAACAAATGCATTAACATTTGTTTTATCTTTTATATCTATAAAATTTGAATCATTTTTTTTTCAAGAACATATTAATTCATTTTTAAAGCCTTCCTATCATCAGAAGGTATCAATCAAGTAAGACATCAGAAAAATGGACCTCAATGAGGTCCTCAAATAATTCCTACAATATAAATAGTTTTCTTATTGTGATATCTTGGGTAGAAAAAAGAACATACCTGCAAAAGAAAAATCCATATATTACTTGGGTTCAAACAATGTATAGGGTGTATTCTTAAGAATATTTTTATGATGTTCCTCTACGTTTAGCAAAGAAAAATGTAGCTTGGTTAAAATCTGTGTCCTTTCGTTCAACATCAAGTTTTGCAAGATAATTGTCACACATGATTCTTTCCTAGAGATTTGAACATGCAACAAGAAAATAAAATGTGGGAGAAAAAATATGTCTATGAGGACCTCTTGAAGATGGCATGGTAGATATAATGTATGCATATTATGAGGAGAAAATGGCAAAAGAGGAACAGGAGAAAGGGAGAGTAGAGGATGCTACTACCTAGTAAATAGACCTAACTGAAATCGGATACAAAGAGGCTTAGTCATATACTTCCAAGAGTATATTGACATGGCCAATAGTATTTTACTCTTTTATTAATATTATTCGTACTACGCAAGTACAATATTTGACTTCATAATATACTACTGTATACTTCTTAGCAATAGTTTGCTCTTTGTAAGACACAGTACAATTAGACTTACTTCTAGCTTATAGTGAAATAGGTTATAGTAAGTTAGAATACAAATGTTTTTTGTAAGTGCTCCACAGAGATAGTTTAATACAGTTTGTATTAGCTAGCGCAAATGCATAGTAATGCTTAACCACCCGTTGAGCATGGTTGAGACTGACAATACAGGACATTAACCAATTATGTTGTATTCCCTGCTTGCGAAACCAGTAGTGTTTTTATCCTTATATGCCAAAGGTTCTTTTCTCATCATTCAAATGAGGAGATCAATAAAAGCCTTCAAGTAGAGAATGTTGAATTGAGGAGACTTCTACATGAAGAAAAAGAGGAGAATAATATATTGGAGCTTCAGTTACGAGCCACGGAAGAGGACTTGGAAGAGTTGAAGCACAATGAAGGCTTAGTGAAGCCGTCATCAACTGCTACAGAATCGACATCTAAGGTAAAAAATGTTGAATGTTCTACAATTTCATTTTCATATGACGTTATTTCTATTGGAATCCTTGAGGTACCTCTTTCAGGAACTGACCTTAGACTCCTTACCAAAATGGTATACACTGAAGGAGAGTGCTCGAAGGTAGTAGAAGCTTCCAAGGAATTTTCAAAACCATCGAGAAAAGAGGATGATGGGAACACATCACAATCCTCCCATGACAGTGCACATTGCAGAGGAAGAGACAAGGCATGCTCTCATCGCCAGGATTGCACTAGAGACAACCAAGAGACAAATAAAAAGACTCAATATTCTAAAGTTCATTTTGATTACAAGCATATTATTAATGATAAGCATAAATCATGGCATAGAAAACCATGTAGTTTTTGTGGCTTGTATAACCATGTGATTGTCGAGTGCTGGAAGAGAATGGTAGCAAGAAATATGACGAGACATGAAAGGTGTTAGCCACCTATAAAATTTGTTATATCAAAAGGTGGCTAAGACTTTTTGAGCCTTCAAGGAACAATTTTTATTGCTAAAAAGTGTTGGCTCTTGAAGACTCTTGAAGGCCTCATGCCTCTGTCAAAAATCTTCACTGCTGTTTCCTTTTCCAAACTCAGAAATTTCTGTTGATTCCATTAAGAAGAAACTGCTGCAAAATCATCATTTTCCCCTTTCCTCCACTCAAAACTAACCTTCATTTGCTCCCCTTTTTCTCCATAAAACTCCTCTATTTTCATGATCCCTTTTATTCCCTTCATGAAAATCATTTTTTACAAGGTTGAGAACTCACTTTTTAGCCTTACCGAAACCCCCAAATCCATTGAAAACTCTGAAAAAATTCATAAAAAACAAGTTTTTATTACTAAGGACTTAAGCCCCCTTGGGCTAAGTCTTTAAACCATTTCCCCCACATGCCCACACCCTAGAACCAGGCGCTAGGCCCAGAAGGCGCTTAATCGCATCGCAAAGATCCAAGTGCGTAGGTCTTTTTCCATGTTTCGAAAGTTCCGATGCGATTAGCCCTCTGTTTCACAACCTCAGATCATATTATTTTTTCAGATAACCCGTGGGCCCGCCTTCGGCGCTTAAAACATTGAAAAATCCATGCCCGATCCATTTTTTCCTTTGTAAATACAAAAAACCCTGTTTTCCAAAGTTTTGATCTAATGTGCCAAAGTCATGTGTTAAATGAAAATGGTTAGATTAAAAAGACCCGATCGCGCAATCGTATCGGAGAAATTCACAATGGGTTGATTGAAAGACCCGCATCAAAAGTTCCGATGCGATTGGTTCCCATATATATAAACCCCGCCCCCCGCTGCTTTCCATTCATATAACCTACGCCTGGGACCGATAGTTTAAGTCCCGAAGCATAATCGCATCGGAAAAGTTTAATGGGTTGATTGAAAGACTGGGCCCGATGGTTCCGATGCGATTGGCCCCCATATATATAGCCCTGGGTTTATTTGCGTTCCATACATCCGAAGGCCCCGTAGTCGGGTGCCAGACCATACCATAAAATATATATCCCGCCCCGAAAGTATTAAGACTTTGGATTATTTTTGGTTTTTCATATATCATAAGGGTTTTTTCGCCGGTTTGTTCTAAAACCAATCTCCGTCGTTGATCGTAAGCCGATCCAACGTCTCGCACAAAATCACATCGGAGTTTTCCATCGCATACATTCTTTTGCTCCCTTCGATCGGCTAACCCTTCGATTCATTCTCCACCGTTGATCTAATCCTTAGATCAACGGCCTGCGCTGCATCACATCGGAGTTTTTCATCGCATACCTTTGTTTACTCCCTCCGATCGGCTAACCCTCCGATTCATTCTCCACCGTTGATCTAATCCTTAGATCAACGGCCCGCGCTACATTGCATCGCAAGTTTTCATCAGGCGCGTTTGTTATTCCCACGATCGTCCATTCCTCCGATTCACTCTCCGTCATGGATCTAATCTGCAGGTCGACGGTCAGCGCTTAATCGCGTCGACACCTTTCAAGTTTTTCTCCCTCGCCATAACCACCTCCCGATTCATTTTCCGCCGTCGATTTGATCTACAGATCGACGATCCATATATAATCACATCAGAGATTTTCCATTGTCGCGTTTTAAGGTTTTATTCCCAAACTTCGATTACCGATCTCCCGATTTATTCACCACCGTTGATCATTGAGCGATCGATGGTTCTGACATATTTTCTTCCTTCGCTCTTCTTTAACCTTCTCTTAGCCGATCTCCACCGTTGGATGTTGCCATCCTACGGCTACGCTCCTCCCCACATCCTCTGCAATAGTCAAACCCACAAACACAGGATTTTTTTAATTCTTTTCGTATTTTGCAGGTTTGAATGGTTTGTTCCATCATATTAACGAGAAAGCCAAAGGCCGGGAATGACGATTCCCTCGCCTTTGATTTATAAAAAGGAACCATTCACGGGGCTCTGCTCCACGTTTCGTCAATGCTTCATGGGCATTGATGCCTTGAAGAGCCCTGCGCGGCCTGCACATCAACAAGACACTGTGATTTTAATCACAATTAAAAGAGTATCAGTTTTGAAGACAGAGCACAGCGGAACAGAAGATTGAAGACCGATTTGCGGGAATTACGGCTAATATTGATTATCAAAAGCCTAATCCCCCACATTAAAACAAAGTTAAAAGAAAATCATAAGTGTCTAACAGACAGAAATGCCTCCACCGCCACATTTGAGGCGAATTGATTCCTCCCAGCTACCATAAGTGCCACCTGTGCCTCAAAGCATTCAAACAGAGGCCGAAGTTATTGTTCAAAATCAGATATTCGCCTCAGCGCAGCCAGAGAGTTACTTCTGCAAGGAACTTAATGCAAAAAATGTCCGCAGAGTTACTCCAACATGAAACAGAGCCTCAAAGGTCAAAAAAAGCTCCCACCGAGCTTAATTCATAAATGTAAATCAATTAATACAGTAACACACCTGTAAAATTCTCCATCAAGCCCCTCAAAGGCCGAGAAGTCATTAATCTGTATTAATTGTCCTGAGAGATCTTTTATCAGATCTCACCTCCTCATTCTTCTATAAATACTTCTGTAGAAGATGAGAAATTGTTGGTTGTAGAACTTTGAAATACATTTGAGCTTCAACTTCTGATTGTAAATAGTGTTCACTGGCCCTTGGAGCTCTGCTTGTGATAGATAAGTCAGGCTGAGATGTGTAGATGATTGTTAAACTAAAGCATTGGACTTAAAGCTGTAACTGGTTTGGAGCATCAATACAAGTTGATTCATGGGATCCTGGTCTATGTTGACGGTGATGTTTTTTCTCATTGTAACTTGTCATTTTGTTTCTGTTTTCACTGTGTTTCATCTTCTCTTATAAAGAACAACATGCATAGAGTTAGGACCTACTGTATATTAGTAACCTTCTCTGACTGAAAATCTTTATCTGAATGTTTTCTTCCAATCTGTGTTATTTGGGAATGATTTAATTCAGTTTAAGCATAGGAATGCTGGTGTTCCCTCGTCTTATTGCCTTAGCTGAATATTATTCTTGAATGTTATGTTCAGTATTAGTTAAGTAGAGATGAACTATGGAAGATATGGTGTGCCCTGGTCCTAGTTTTATCCCCAAAGGCTGTCTGAATGTTTCCCTTGGAATGTGTTAAAAGTTGGCTAGTTTAGAAGTACTTACCAGATCTTAGGCCATTCTGTGTTATCTTTATGTTGGTCTTGAAAGTAAGCAAGTAAAGCAGAGCTAGGAGAGGATTTGTGGTGAGCCTGGCCCGCTAGTTTCTACTCCAACAGTTACCTTCAAGTTTCCCTTTGTTTTAATATGTTTTCTATTGAAAGTGTATCAAAGGCTGGCTAGTTTAAAAGTACTTACCAGATCCTAGTTTGCTTTTATGTTCTTCTTAAGTGTTTGTCAAAGGCTGGCTAGTTTAAAAGTACTTACCAGATCCTGGGCTGCCCTTTGTTCTGCATCTGTTTAAATTTCCTTCTTGTTGTATCATTTCATTCCATAAATCAATCTTCAGAGAGATCCTTAGACATAAATGACTTGCCCCATGGACCACTCTTGCCTCTCGCTGTTCCAATTAAACCCTATTATGACTCCATAGCCCAATGGACTAAAACCTGCAATTATCTATCTTTTCCTGGCCAAAGCTTGTTCTATTTTCTTGCAACTTCACACCTTTGAAACTCTTTGTCTTTAGGACTTTCCACCTCAAACAGTAATCATGCTCAACCATCCAAAAACAAAACAAACCCTTGGCCTTCATAACTAGCCTAATATCATTACCCCAAACTTCAAAGGCAAATCCATCTTTGCACTTATTGGAGAGATCCCTCTTCGGATTCAGGAGGGCTAGATCCTAGAATCCCAAAGTGGTTGAAATAATGTTGCTTCTGCAGTTTTAGTCTCACCAATATGTTAAAATTACATATTCCTAACAAAAGGAATTATCCACATCAGGGAAGGAAGAAGGTTAAGAAGGTCTGGAGGAGGAAGAATTTTTGCAATCATTGCAACATAGGTGGACATCAAAGAGCCACACGTTGGAGTCTCTATCCAAGGCATCGTCTTAAGGACAAGTGAATCAATCATAGGATGATGACTCATTCACTTTGATGAGTGACATATGGTTTTACTAGATATATTAGATTTTTATGACCGCATTTTTAAAATCATGTGTTGCGATATGAATGTAAAGTGATGATGTGTTTTCCATCTCTTATGAAAGAAACATGATGATGTTTCATGGCCTCTTTGCTTTTATAGCTAGGGTATCGGTTCCTATTATGATGTACACTTGATCAAAAAGTGTGTTTTGTAAAACCTTGGAAAGTATGGGGATGTTTGGGTCATGATTGTTCATGTAATTGAACATGAAGGTTGTAAAGATTGTACTATAGGTTTGCAGAGGATGTAGGCATTGGTTCATCACTTATGGCTCTGAAGAACAAGGGTGAAGGAGAAATAAGTGTGGCATGTCAGAACACTTGTTGTGCATACAATGTAACACAATAGATGTAGATTATGTTCATGCTTTTGGAGTACCAAAAGCTTCTCAGTGGGGAGGAATGATCCAGGTGGTTCCCGAACGACTCAGTGATGAAAGATGGCTTAAAAAAGGTTCAAAAATGAAAGCCATCAAATTTAGTTGAAACCGGTACCAAGTAGTAGTGTCATCATTACAAACCCAACAACGTGAATCAAAAGTTTACAAGTCGTAAGGGAATGTGGGATCATATTTTTTTATGTGGCAAAAAAATGACCAATGAGCCATGGACACGTGGTACACCAATAGTGACCTCATAACCCTGCATAATAAAAGAAAAAAATATATATTAAAAATATATATCTAGATATCATAACAAAAAAGTAATTAAATCTTAAAAAAATTAGTTATTATTAACATTATGGTTAAAAACATTATGATTCGGGCTTATTAAAATCAACGAGAGATATGGTTTGGTGGTCAAGCCATATTAAATGGCATGGTAGTGGGATATTAATATATGGTCACTATTGCAAAATTATATATTGGTTATAAACCATATTATAATGGTGCAATCACTTTCAGAACCATGGCTTGAAATTGTTATACAATTCGGTCGATTCAATATATGGTGGTCAAATGAAAAATGTTTAACGGTTGGGTTAAACAAATAGTTTAAGTTGCAGGTTATGGTTTAATGCCAAATAATAAGTCATTGCTATACTATATAAAATGGACCATGAACAAGGTTTGAACCCGTAACATGCCAACCACCCTACCGACAAATTAATATAGACGGGTCAGTCCATAGGACATGTACGCAATGTTTGAAATATTTGTCGGTGGTTCATTATAAAAGAAATCCACTCTTTTAGATGGTGGCATATTGGAGCCGCATGAGCACGTGATGGAACCTTGATACAGAATGAAGGTCTAGAGCAATAAGGCAAAACCTTGAGACAGTGACCTAGGCGAAACCATGATGACATGATATTAGAGATAGGGGGAATCTTGTAGGTATATTCCTTTTGCAGAATGTTGAAGAATATTTAGATTCCCTTGGAGGCTGATTTTGACCAAGTCAGAATGATGTTGACTTTATAATCATTTTTAATAGAATTTCGCAAGGAGTGTAATGGTGAGATCAGATTTTTCATCTAAGACGTAGATCTCGAGTCAACCTGCAAATAAGAATCTTTGTAGCATCTTAAGGAATATTTAATATTCCCTGGAGGCCCATGATGAATTTTGCAACAAGAAACAATGAAATTGGCATCCGGAAACAACATCCTTGATCCTAGTGAAAATTAAGCACCTACACTAGGCGGGGCCCACACAGGCTATTTTTAGGTGGATGTCTATTTATAGATGCATGAGAAAATTATATTTATAGATGATGTCTATTTATATATGTATGTGCATGTCTATTTATAGATGCATGTCTATTTTTATTATCCCTTAATATTAGATGGACATTAAACTATAATCTATTCTCAATGAGAACTTGGAAATAGTTAACTAAAGTGGAAAATCAGTTAGCTAAGTGAATTTCGAGTTAAGCGGTTGGTTGGTGGGACATGCAGAGTAATACGAGTTGTAACTGCGTGATTCTAGTTGTAACAGAGTTGGAAGTGCAGTGGTGCATTAGTTATTGCAAGTTATAAATCAGTTAAACTCAGTTAAGTGAGTTAAAGTCAGTTGTGCTAGTTGTAACTGCAGATACACTAGTGAGAAGATCAAGTGAATTAAACATTAATTAATTCACTGTAGTGATATCACATGAAACTGATGCTTTTACTATTATTAACTGCATGCATGTCAGATCCAGTGGAGACCCAGTTGATTTCTAGGTGAAAGGGAAGTTAACTATCAGTTGTGATATTAGCTGACTACCAGGTGTAGTTAAAACACCACAGGATGCCCATGATACTTAGCGCATTTGAGGAAGGCTGGAATTCTTTGTGATTAAGGATTGCATTCATCATAAACTGCGTGAGCAAGGCAGGTTGTCTGGAGGCAGTAAATTGGTTAAGGAACTTGCCAATTTTTGTATGATAGTGTGAGACAGTTAGCTCATGTACTGAGAGCTCTTGGATTGGAACTTTGTATGTAATTGTTTCATGATTCCTTGTGGAATATACAATATATGATAGAGGGGTTTTGAGCAGTAATATTTCCCCGAGAATATCTGGTGGTGTGGTTTTGATCTATTCTTCTTTGCTTCACGTGATTAGCAATTGTATTGTTTATTTTCCGCAAGTGATTTATAGAAGCGATTTTATATTTAACAGTAACATATTATTGTTAGATCAAGAGAATCCAGGATATACATGCATATTCCATAATTTCTCCATGGTATTAAAGTTGTGTTATAAATTTTCTACATGGTATGAGAGAAAGAATTATTTGGGTGCGCGAGTTTGCAGAGAATATATGAATATTTTGATGCAAAATTTTCAGAAACAAATAACATATTTCGATTCGTTGCGAAAAATACCCCAAAAAAGAAAGAAACTGGTTGAATTGGAGCTCGGATGAGGGAGATATCATTGATTTAAAATAAGCTCTTTTGTTAGAAAATTTTGCGACGATGAGACAATTACAATAAGCGCGAGCCAAGAACCTACATGCACTGAGGTACAAGATGCATGCAAAGCTTTGAGGAGAAAAGCGGAGGTTAGTGACTTGGTGGTTGAGAGGGAGTCTCTCGACATGCAGCTTGAGAAGTAGTCTCAGAAGGTTGTGGAGCAGCCACAACTGGAGATGCAGAAGAATCTCTACAGATTTGATGTATATGCGATTTTTGCAGAGCTTCCTACCATTGGGAAGTGTGAGAAAGCCATGAAATTGACCCTTGAGAGGGATTTGGATTTGCATGCAGGTAAGAGTGAACCTCAAGATGTGGAGCAGCCACATGCGGAGGATCATGGAGTGGGAGAGACCACTCATGTAGAGAAATTTCGAGCCAGATGGGCATAGGGAGTGCATGCAACTATACCACCAGGTGAGAGGTGGGGTGACATGCATGAATAATCCTGAGAAGAAATTTATGGGCAGGATTCATTAAGATGGTGTGGATCTCATGAATCGAACCTAGCTACAAGGAGCCCACAGAGCAACAGTAGCACGATCAATTGGATTGATGCAGTCAGATGTCGTGAGGACATGAAATCAAAGTGACAGTGTCGGATACAGGAGTGCAGATCAGAGTTGGCAGCAAGTGCAAAGTGCATGGATGCAGGTGTCAGCAGTGGAGTGGTTCCTGAAGACATGTGAAGTAGCTAAGAAAAAGTCGGAAGACTTTGATGACAGATGCATTATACGGATTCAATTGTTTGGAGGCTATTCATTTTCTGAAGTGTTGCATGCAAAGGTTGCATGTGCGAGAAACACTAGAGAAGTGATGCATGAAAAGGTTACATGGCGCATGCATGGAGTTGCATGGCACATGCATGGAGTTGCATGTCGTATGCATGGATTTTCATGTCACATGCAAGGACATTCCTTTCTTGTTGAGAGGGAATGTTGAAGTTTGCAACAAGAAACAGTGAAATTGGCATCCGGAAACAACATCCTTGATCCCATTGAAAATTAAGCACCTACGCTAGGTGGGGCCCACACACGATATTTTAGGTGGATGGATATTTATAGATGAATGAGAAAATTCTATTTATAGATTATGTCTATTTATAGATGTATGTGCATGTCTATTTATAGATGCATGTCTATTTTTATTATCCCTCAATATTAGATGGACATTAAACTATAATCTATTCTTAATGAGAATTTGGAAATAGTTAACTTAAGTGGTAAATCAGTTAGCTAAGTGAATTTCGAGTTAAGTGGTTGGTTGGTGGGACATGCAGAGTAATTCTAGTTGTAACTTAATGATTCTAGTTGTAACATAGTTGGAAGTGCAGTGGTGCATTAGTTAATGCAAGTTGTAAATCAGTTTAACTCAGTTAAGTGAGTTAAATTTAGTCGTGCTAGTTGTAACTGCAGATACACTAGTGAGAAGATCAAGTGAATTAAATATTAATTAATTCACATGTAGTGATCTTACATGAAATTGATGTTTTTACTATTATTAACCGCATGCATGTCAGATCCAGTGGAGACCTAGTTGAGTTCTAGGTGAAAGGGAAGTTAACTATCAATTGTGATATTAGCTGACTACCAGGTGTGGTTAAAACACCACAAGATGCCCATGATACTCAGCGCAGGTGAGGAAGGCTGAAATTCTTTGTGATAAAGGATTTCATTCATCAGGAACTGCGTGAGAAAGGCAGGATGTCTGGCAGTAAATTGGCTAAGGAACTTGCCAATTTTTGTATGACAATGTGAGACAGTTAGCTCATGTACTGAGAGCTTTTGGATTGGAGCTCTGTATGTAATTGTTTCATGATTCCTTGTGTAATATACAATATATGATAGAGGGGTTTTGAGCAGTAAGCTTTACCCGAGAATATCTGGTGTTGTGGTTTTGATATATTCTTCTTTGCTTCATGTGATTGGCAATTGTATTGTTTATTTTCTGCAAGTGATTTGTAGAAGCGATTCTGTATTTAACAGTAGCATATTATTGTTAGATTGGGAGAATCCAGGATATACATGAATATTGTATAATTTCTAGAGCCCAAAAACGACAGTTTCAAAACCAAATCGACTTTATACTCATTTTACTTAGTTTTTCACAAGGAGCACAATGGTGATGTCAGATTCATCATTCGAGCAACATATTTTTTGCCCATATCCAAAAAGGAACCTTGAGGGGAATATTTGAGATTCTCGGATGTCCAGAATTGACGATGTCTGAAAGGGTTCGATTTTACAATCATTTCACACCATTTCACACCGTGAATTCAAAGGTGCAGTCCATTTCCTCGATAGAGTTATGCATTTTCAGGCCATCCTCGGAAGTGGAGGTATATGATGCAATGATCCCATGTCTTTATTTTGATTTTATGAAATGATGATTTTTATGTTGATATCCTTGTTTACCATTTTGTCAGAGGATACTTGTATCCCACTTCATTTGATAATTTGATATCTTGTCATGCTAAAGAGGGCCCATATGAGTGAGGGTGCCTATAGGAGAACATCTTGTGGAGAGACATGACACTATAGTTGAGTAATTTTATCCTTGCAATGACAAGAATGCACCATGACACTATAGTTGAGTAATTTTATCCTTGCAATGACAAGAATGCACCATGTAATCATCATCATCTCACAACACTTAATAAAGCAACGACACCGGGCTCGAAGACGTAACCCACATTGGGTGAACTTTGATATCAACTTGTGTGTGTTCTTAGATTTGATGGCCATAATTATGTTTTATCTTCTTTAAAGTATGCATATGTGGTTTTTCATACTCTTTCATGTGTAATTATGCTAACATCAAAGAACTAAAATATCTTGGTTAATTCCAGTATTGGAGAGAATCTGGATCTTTGGAAGTTTGATGCTATGGTTTACATTAGAGTTTATACATTTCCCATGTAATGGGAATTTTGAGGAGATATATTTCAAGCCAAGGAAAAAACATTATATAGTTGTAAAATAAGGTTTAAATATATTTACATGGTACTTCAAATATTGGAACTTGATATTAAGGAAACATCGAACATAACGATAATATATAGGGTTTTGTTGATGCAACATAAGTTGGAATTATTGATTGTAGATGTTCCATAAGTGGTTGTGTTTAACCTATTTGGTAGAGTGATTAATTGGATGAATATATGGGTATTTGTAATTAAACTTTAAACTATAGACATCGAGTACGTTACAACCACTCATGCTGGTAAGTTAGTTGCATGGTTGTAGATGTGGTGTTTTTGGTTTTGTAAAGTAAGTTGTAAGGATAGATTTTGATGGTGAATGTGCCAATCTCATGATCCATGTGGACATCGGTGGCCACTCACCTATTCCACCTGGAACCCCCAGTCGGTTTCATCAATTTCCTTGTTTATAGAAAAATTTACTATTTTTAGTAGTTTTTCAAGTCCTGAACTTCTGGAGCTATTTTGACCTCCTAAATGACGTTTTTTTTAGGTATGCATTAGGCCCTTAGCCATAGGAAATATCATATCGAAAATCATGTAGTACTTGGAGAGATATTTTTAATGAGGTATCGTATGTACCAAAATGAGTTCATATGACCAAGTTACGACCCCGGGAAGTTGGCTACCCAACTAACGCCAATAGGGCCCACAAACGCTTGGCGTTCCATCTCCTAGGGTTAGATTTTTGGCTTTTTAGGGTTTCCATTTGATGTTCAATAATAAAAAGGCCCTTGAGCCTCATTTCATATTTTGGAGGCATGTATCCACCACGTCTCTTCTCAGAGATAAGCTACCATCACCCGAGCTAGTTTATTTCCATTTTGTATGTAAGCATATTACAGTTCTTTGATATTAATGAAATGAGAATTTATTTATGCTACATCTCTTTGTTTAGTTTATATCTGTATTATGTTGCGTTCCTGTATATGTGCGGATTAGTAGTAATAGAGAGGTATGTTCTTTCTCTGTTTTATTTTGCATATTCCCAATGAGGTCGGGGTATAAGGAGCTAGGGCTCGAACTAGTTGAATCGTTGCAAGACCAGCCTCGCAAACCTCGACACCTCCCATGCTGGAGGAAAATAAAGACGAGGGAGCACAATATCCTTTCAAAATATTGCTCAAAGAAGCCCTCGAGTGACAAAGGAATGAAATGATGGATGCCTTTTTCCAGATCCTTCGATGGCTACCCACAGGCGACACATCTTCATCCAACAACCACTCTAGAGGCACCACTCCCTTTAAGGCACAATTCAACTTTTACATCCACATATTTGAAGGGAAAATAGATGTAGATGTCGTAGATAAATGGTTAAATATGTTAGAAGGATATTTTTTAGTTCATGAATTTTCCAATAGGGAAAAAGTTACTTTTTCACTCCTCAAAGTCACCCCCACGTCAAGGACTAGTGGGAAACCCACTGTGAGAAAAAGAACGAAGGGCAACCCTCACTATTTTCAGCCACACCCACTTGGAATTATTTCCAAGACGCCATCAAGGGTATTATTACCCTGTGAGGAGCTATGAATATATATACATAAAGTGGACCACGCTACGCCAGGGAAGGGACCAAGACGTGCCAGAGTTCACAAATATTTTTCAAACTCTTCGCACGAAGTTGGTTATCAAGGATTGTAAGCGACATATGGTACTCAAGCTCCATGAATGTCTACACAAGTACATCCAAGATGAGATGGAGTTCCTGGACATATCCTCAGTTGGTGCCACCTATCGGTACACTATCAAGATTGAGAAGAAATTTAAATAGAAGAAGCAAGATTTTGGATATGTGAATCTGAAGCAAGGGAAGGATGCCCCGAAACCGTAGAACAAAGGAAAAATCCAAGGCGGGGGGACCCTAGACAACCTGCTGAAGCCGAAAGAAAAGAACAACACAACGAAGACAAAGAAGGATACAGGAAAATGGTGTGAGTTCCATAGAACCCCACTCAGAGCACAAGTGAGTGTTGGTCCAAGCACTCACTGGTGGCCGAGCTGAAGGCTTCTGAGTCAGATGCATGTTCTGAATTTGAGTCAGAACTCGAAAAGTGGAATGAAAAATGGAAGGATATTATTGATGTAGAGGTCAGTGCCATCATTTCCACCATCGAGGTTCAACAAATTGAGCCTGAAGATCCGAAGGAGGGGGAATTTGTCTTCCACTCAGAGATGTGGGTGAAGGGTTCTCCGTTGCAGTTCATTGTCGACATTGGGAGCCAAAAGAACCTCATTTTAACATAGTTCGTGAAGCGGTTGGGCCTACCAACCACACCACACCCGCAACCGTACACCATCGAGTGACTTCACCAAGGACTAGATCTTTGTGTCAGTCTACAGTGCCACATTCCCTAAAACATCTAGCCCTGAGGTACTATTTGATGTTGCTCCTCTTGAATTTTGTGATGTATTATTTGTCCAACCATACTTTTGGAAGCGTCATGCGATGTATGAGTCTAGACCTCGCACTGTGTTTATTACTTTGGCTATATTAAGTTGTACAAGATAACATAGGTAGCACCTCCTACCGCCATCTCTTTAATATTAGTGAAGCAATGCAGTAAGATCATTTCCCATAGTAGGAAATTTGTCTTCCTTATGATTCACCCTTAGGAAAAGAAGAATATTGTGACCACATCCATGACCTCTAGACAAGGCTCTTACACATGGAAATAATAGATGCACAAGGTCGTGGAGGAGTACAAGGACATCTTCACCTCACCCACAAGGGGTAACCCTGCATTGTCAGCTCAAACACTCCATTGATATGACCTCGGGTGCACCACTACCCAATGTACTGATATACCGATGCTATATTCTGGAGAACGATGAAATCAAGGGGAATATTAAGGAGTTTTCATAGAAGGGCACATTATGTCGATTTCATCACCCAGTGGGAGCCCGATCATGTTGGTACAAAAGAAGGACGAAACATGGAGGCTTTGTATTGAGTATCGGACACTGAATAAGATCACTGCTCGGAATAGGTATACAATCCCATGGATTAATGACCTTCTCGACCAACTCAAGGGGGCCAAATATTTCAGAAAAATTGACTTCAAGTCAGGTTATCACCAAGTACCAATCGAACCCTTTGATGTGCGGAAGACTGCCTTCAAATCCAAGGAGGGATTTTTGAATGGTTTGTCATGCCTTTTGGGTTGACGAATGCCCACGCAACCTTCATGAGGATGATGGAAAACATCTTGCGATCCTTCACCAACTCATTCGTGGTAGTGTATTTGGATGACATCCTAATCTTCAGCCAGAGTTGGGAGGAGCACCTACACCATATTCGACAGGTACTCCAAACCCTGCGACAACACAATTTTTGTGCCAATTTGGAGAAATGCACTTTTGGCATGACCTAGGTTCAATATATGGGGTACACCATTGATGAGTGGGGTATGCATGTTGACTCAACCAAGATACAAGTTATTCAGGATTGGCCATCCCCAAATACTCTAACAGAGCTCCGCAACTTTTTGGGTCTTTCCAATTTCTACTGCAGGATCGTATTGGGTTTCTCTCATATTAGTTGGCCTTTGAGTCAAGTCACCAAGGCTGTGACAAAATAACAAGCTATTTTGGTTTGAATCCCAATAGAAGGTGTTTTTCGAGTTGAAGAATCACCTCTGCTCCACACCAGTGCTCACATTACCAGACCTGTAGTAACCATTTGATATTGAGACAGATGCCTCCAAATATGTTGTTGGTGTAGTTCTTACTCAGCAGGGGCATCCAATGGCATATCATAGTTGGACACTTTTAGACATAGTTCAAAATTATCCCACTGATGACAAAGAGATGTATTCCATTGTGCAAGGTTGCCAACAGTGGAAACATTACATTATAAGGAAGGAAAAGATCATCCACACAAACCACCGACCCCTACAGTTCATACAAATACAAGGCAAGTTGCAAAAGGAATGCCATCATAAATGGTCCACATACATGCAAGAATTCCATTTAAACATTAAGTACAACAAGGTTAGCACCAATAATGTTGCAGACTGCATCAGCTAACTACCGTTCATGGCACTGACTGTTGTGCTTGAATTTTGTGGACACAAGACTTCGGAATGTCCAGAACTTTACAAGAGTGGTCCAAAGTTCGACACCACATATTAGGTGCTCATGGAAGGTAATAAAGTTTAGACTTTCACCTCTAGGATGCATTATTATGCCACCTTGGACACCTTTGTGTTCCTTCAAGAGAGCGTGCCAAGATTATTTGGGAGGTGCACTACACTCGATTCACTGGACATTTTTGGGTAGAAAATATAGTGGCAATGTTGCAGAAGTATTTTTATTGGCCAAATCTTTGAGAAGATGTTGGGAAGCATATCAGATATTACACTACCTACGCCATTTCTAAACATACAATCAAGATAAAAGGTTTGTATAATCCTCTGTCGGCTCCTAGCTAGCCTTGGGAATCCATCTCCATGTATTAAATTTCGAGCCTTCCTTCTACCAAGCATGAAAACGACTGTGTTTTTGTGGTCGTCAATAGACTCTTCGAGATGGCCATTCTAGCGGCCTGCATGAAGAGTATCACATCAGAAGCCACTGCCAAACTCTTCTTTGAACGGGTGTGGTTACACTTTGGGATCCCACAATCCATTATCTCAGATCGGGATAGTAAATTCCTAAGTGCATTCTGGTCAAGCCTCTAGTCGTTGTTAGATACCAAGATCACTAAGTCCACAACCTTCCAACCCCAAACTGATGGCTAGACAAAGGTCGTCAACAGGATGATCTTGCTCATCCTATGCATGTACAACTCAAAGCATCCATGCACATGGGATGAAAGCCTCCCCTATGTCTAGCTCATCTACAACAGAGCTCTCCACAACTCAACTGGCCACAACCCCTTTCGGGTGGGACTGGGATTTCAGCCACTATATCCCATTGACGTTGCCATACCACTTGCAACTACTCAGAAAGATTCACCTCATGTCCAGTCTGAAGCTGACAGAGCTAAGAACTTCATTAAAAGCATTTAGCAAATCTGCTAGCAAATCCATGAGATATTAGACAGAGAAAATGCTAAGTACAAACAACTTCATGACCAGCATCGGGTGCCACACAAGTTTCAGGTGGACGACAAAGTTTGGTTACATTTGCAGAAGGAGCACCTCGTTGGGGCCTACCGCAAGCTTCGCCTACTCCGATATTGGCCTTACACCATCACTAAAGTGGTAGGGGACAATGCCTTTGAGCTGAACATTCCACCATTCCTTGTCCTACACCCAGTATTCAATGTGGACCGGTTACGACCATACTTTCCCCCATTGTTGGAAACATTGGACATTGCTGAGCGGTTTACACCAATAGACCTCAACTCAAGCTGCATCGAACATGCCACGACTAATAGGATCATGGACACACAGATCTATAATACTCTTCAGCAGAGGATCCATATATATCGAGTTGTCAAAGCCGACCTACTCCTTCACCAGGGAATGAGGCTCACTAGGGACTAGATTCTATAGAAATTTCCTCACCTCATGGAGGCTCGACACGTAATGGGGACCATTTCTTCCTAAGGGGGGAGGATTGATCCAGGTGGATATCGGTGGCCACCCACCTATTCCACCTAGACCGCTAGTTGGTTTCATCAGTTTCCTTGTTTATAGCATAATTTACTATTTTTAGCATTTTTTCAGGTCCTCAACTTCCGGAGTTGTTTTGAACCCCTAAACTATGCTTTTTTTAAAGTCTGCAATAGGTCCATAGCCATTAATGCAAATCGTGTAATACTCATAGAGATCTTTCTAACGAGGTATTGTACGCGCCAAACAAAGTTCATATGACCAAGTTACGATCTCGAGTAGTTGATTGCCAAACTAATCCCAACGGGGCCCACAAACTCATATTGTTCCATATCCTAGGGTTAGGTTTTAAGTTGTTTAGATTTTCCCTTTGATATTCAATAGTAAAAGGCCCTTGAGCCTCATTGTAACACAGTTCACAGACATGTCACCGCCACATCTCTTCTCAGAGATAAGCTACCATCGACTGAGCTAGTTTATTTCCATTATGTATGTAAGCATATTACAATTTTTTGATATTAATGAAATGAGAATTTATTTCTACTGCATCTCTGTGTTTATGTTTATATATGTATTATGTTACATTCTTACGTTATTCCGGATCATCTCCATAGTTAAAACCATTCTTATGAATATAAATTTAACACATTGATAAATAGTATCATTTCATATGATAATGAATTAGTTGTATGGTTGTAAATGTGATTTTTTTTGTTTTTTTTATTTTTTAAGTTGTAAAAATAGATAGTAATAATGAAAATACAGAAAATATTGAGACTAGATTAATGCAAGAAACAAATAAAACATTATTAGTTATGTAATATATTATCTACTTTTCTTCTACTTTCATTTAAGTTTTTTTTTAAGCGATAATTTTCACTTGATTAAGAATTTGGACTATAGCCGAACTTTATTTCACTTTATTAATACTGCAAATTGTATTAATAATTCAGAAATGTATAATTGTCAAACAAAATAATCTTATAAATTTGTGTAAGAGAAAAATAAATAGAAGTCTAAAAACAATTTTAAAATGTTTGAGATTATTAAAAGCATATCTTAAAATAAAGAAAATATAATACGAAGTATATAAAACTCCTAATTGAAAAAGCTACAAAACTTATAGTTCATATGTGTAATAACAAAATAATATATAATATTAGTATAAATTGAGGTGCTTCAGCAGACGGAAAAAGAAAATCTACATCGAACTAAGTCTAGCAAAGTGAATGGCCACCTGATTGAAAAAATGGGAAGTCGTAGAGAATAATGCCAAATAATTGAACATATCCTTTTCTCGGTCCTATGGATGCGCAAACTTTATCACCCAGCATTATCAGAGCCCGTTTTTACAGCAGAAGTTTTGGTTGTTGCTTTCACAAGCAGCTGAACTTTTGTTGGGTAAAGCTGGAAAGATTCCGTTGGCCTTCAAACGCGCTTTTTTTTTAGAAGGGGATTAGATAATAATATTCTGCAAACCAAGCAAAGGGTTCGTGCTGCAGTTGTCTAACTAACCGTTTCAGTTTTTTTCTCTTTATTTTGGAAAATTTGAAGTGTAAATTTTATTTGAAATTTGGTAGTGTTTTTGAAATATAAGCTGTGTAATGTGTAATTTTGCAGAAGAATGACTCAGATTTTTTCAAAACACTAAATTTATTTATACATAAAACAAAATAAAAACATATTTTGCTCCTCAAAATCTCTTTCGCAATGAATATGTCACACAATTCTGGATGGTCTACTATAAGCTTTGCCGACCGATCCGAAGAAAGGATATTTTCGACATAGAAATGCTGAGAGCAGCGCGTTGATTACATGCAGCCGGCAGTTTCCAATGTCCATTGCGCAGAAAAATCCACCTCAAACAACATGTCTTGGCAAATAAAATCTTTGTTCATATAATCTTTCCCGTGGTGTACATCCCATGCGTCTTCCAACAAAGCAAACTGTTGATGAATTTTAAATTCCTCTACGAAATCCCAATTTTCACCCTGCCATTTCAAATCCGGGGTCTCGGAGAAACCCTCGGCGTTGAAGGTCTCCGTGGGAGCTTGACAGAACTCGTCCTTAGAATCCAGAACGGGGCTCCAGGGAATGCCGAGCTCGTCGTCTGAAGCCTCTAGCAGGTAACACAGATCAATACCTGAGTTCGAAACTAGAGCTTGGCCCTCATGGCCGCCATTACAAATATCGTAGGGCAACGAATTATCCAGTGATATGGGCGCACAAAAAGTCGAGCATGTGGCACTGATATCTTCTTCTAGGTTTCTCATCACACCAAATAAGTAATCCTCACTGGAAGCGCGTTCTTCATTTTCTGCTAGGGTTTTGTCTAACAGTGGCAAATGCCGAAACAGATCCGTTTCTTCGCCAATGCCATTCACACGTTTGGACTCCCGGACGTCAGTGGAGTCCGGCAGAGCCTCCGGCTCTCGGCAACGCTTTCCGAGTGTGGCAGACATGGTTGAAAGTCGGCCCCGGGATTTGAACACGGAACACAATGGTGATGATAGTTCGGCTGCAGCGAAGAGCGGCTCTGCCGATATGAATAACAGAGCAGATATGATAGAAGTTATATCAAGATTTCCTATATGTAACTCTTGGGAATCTATATACTTATATAGCTATGTGATCTGGCTTTAGTTGGAGGAGTGTGGCAAACGGCAAGGGAGGTTAAATAATAGCATGGAAGATTGCAGACGGCAGGCAGGGCTCCTGTCAGCTATTTCTCCCACTTAAATATTGGAGTAAAGCTTTGCTTCATGAGTGGATGTCCAATTTTTCAAAGACCAGATGATCTTGCAAAACAATTTCCATGCTCATCGCGTGAAACTGCAATGTGACCCGCCAATGGAAAATGATGTTAGGTTTAGGGTTCCCGTCACTTTTTCGGCAAAGAGCATTATCATGCTTAATGTGCCTCTTCATTATAATATCTTTATGACTGTTGGCGTTGCATAACTGGACTAGACAAAAGCACGAATATTTCGAAAAGCAGATACCTCTTCCATGTAACCATAGAGCCAGTTATAGAACGCAAGTCATTTTCAAGAAATAATTTAGTATCTCTTACCACGATTGAACCATTATTATATTATAAGCAAGGATTTAAAATTAGTGATACATTTAATCTGGGAAAGTTTATCTTATAAGAGATACCCCATACTATAAGGCATAGCTTCGATCTTTTACGTTTTCCGAATATTAAACTGCCTTTAAATTGGTTAATAAGCTTTCTGATAACTGGTGTGTGGTTTGAAGGAAAGTTTTTTTTTTTTGAAATTTAAGAGACTGTAGTTCAAATTTTATTGAGTATATGGTTTATTATGATCTCGAGTTTAAAGAGTAAAGTTTTGGCTTTTGCTAAATTATAAAATCTGATATATTTAACTCGCAAATTATTAAATATATTCTTGATATTATATTAACCACCATGAAAAACTACTTTTGATAATGAATATGATAGGCTTAAATATAACAAATAAATAATGAAAGTCAGACACGAATAAAATGTGTATTCATTTTAAAATTTCATAACCCGCTTTCCATGAAACCAAAAAAAGTCAAATAATTTCGCTAGTGAAAAGCAACGACCTCTAACTGGTTGGAGTTTAAAGTCTTCCTCGCCGGTGGACCCATTGCACAAGTCTGCCGCTATACGGGCAGAGAGACGTGGGGGCCACGCAGTAATGAATTATTCCGTGTTAAATGGGGTATACCTATGTGGTAACAGAGAAACATCAGAATCATTTCCGTCAGCCTAGCCATTCTGGGAATGTGTGTGGAAAGTAAAGGTGTCAAAACAATGGCAGTCTCGTCATACGAAAACACGCTGCGGCACATTCAGATGATAACGTACAATAATGTCAAATTCAAAAGTAAACACCATATGTTATGACCGGAAGAATCGGCGAAGTTTCGGCACATTCAGATGATAACGTACAATAATGTCAAATTCAAAAGTAAACACCATATGTTATGACCGGAAGAATCGGCGAAGTTTATTTTTGAGTCGATAGAAAGAAGGAAATGTTTATTTTAGGATTAAAGCAAGTATATCATTTTGTGTTAATAATTTTTTTTTTAAAGTATTTATGAGTTTATAGATTCGAAAATAACTTTTGTTCAAATTATTGGATAGGAGAAATTTCTATAAAAAAATTAATAATTATTCCAAATCACAAGTTTGATAAATAATATTTGTATATTCTTCAAAGTGCTCTACAGCTTTATAATTTGTTGAAATTTATATATAATAAAAAACAAATTAGATTAAAATATACAAATTAAAATTTTATTTTAAAATTTTAAAATTTATTAAAAGTCTAAATACTTTAAAAAATAGTATTAAAACAATTCTTAAAATAAATAGAAAATAAAAATTTATCCTCAAAATAAGGGAAATTTAGACTAAGTTTTAATAAAATTCCTAAATTTAGAAATTTTAGTTACATTCAATTTCAAATACAATTAAATTAAAAAAACAATAAATTCAAAGACAGTTAGATTTCAAAAAATATAAAAACAGTATTCAAAAACTTGTGCTGTCAGAATTTTTAAGAAAAACAGCCTTGTTCTAACGTGAGGCAAATTTGCCGCTTGTTTGACAACGCCTAAAGAAACAAGCAAGACGCTGGCGAGCAGTTCATAAAATTTATCGTACCAAGACACAGACGAAAGTCAAGCGAGATTCCCAAAGAGTGATAGAAGCCCGAACTAACGTGACAGGCGGATCAAATTAGAATGGTAGGGTTTGTTTATTACCCTGGAGGGTTTTTTTTATTGGTTTTCGGTGGGTAAACACTGTTTACTCCAGCCAATAAGAGCTTTCTCTATCGCCTTTCCAACTAATTAGATTTTTCCATTTGGTTATTCCTCCAATCAATCAAAATTGATCATCTGTCTCATTTAATGCACCTTTGGTTAGGACTGACTGTCAGTCGCATCACGCCTCGGGCATACCCTTTGCACACTTGTGCAAATGCTAGTTTTAATTAAAGTTGTAAAATTTATTGCATGAATAGCTGTACCTCGCTTTTATTTTGAAATGCGTGTTGGTTTATCACTTTTATTAAAAAAAAAAAAAAGCAATTTCGGATGAATTATTCATAGTTTTAAATAGGAGCACTTTTATTTTTTAAGTATATATTTTAATTAGATTTTTATTTTAATTTAAGAAAAATGAAATAATTAACAAGTAGCTATTAGGTTTGGAGTTGTTTAAAGAGGTAGAGGAATTGTTTTGATCATTAAAAATGGTTTGAATTTTGGTAAAAAAAAATTTAAGAAATTTTGCAATTGAAATATTTGAATCATATTTTTTATGGTGCCAAATTTTATTAAAATCTTACTAACATTTCCATAATTTTCAAAAAAAAAATCTAATGAAAATAAAACTATAAAATTTATCATACCAATACACAGACAAAAATCGAGTGAGATTCCAAAGCGTGATAAAAATCCATACTGACGTGACAGGGAAATAAGGGAGCCGGATCGAATTAGAGTGGTAGGATTTGTTTTTTTTAAATAAGGTTGTAAAATTTATGGGAAGCATGGAACTCAGTTTTATTTAAAAATGCATGCGTGCTGGTTTATCACTTTTATTTTTTAAAGAAATAACCAATTTAGAATGAATTATTAATAGTTTTAAATACGAGCATTTTCATTTTTTTAGGATATATTTTAATTGGGAGTAGTTAAGCTTAGATTCTCAAGTAAAATGAAAGAACCAACAAGTAGCATTAAATCTTACTTAAAAATAAAATAAAAATAAAAATATATTTTAATTATTATTATTATTTTTTAATTTGGTGTTTTTTTTTATTGCTTTTTATTGTATTTTATTGTTGTTGATATTACTTTTTTATTTTTTATTTTATTTTATTATTGTCATTGTATTTATTTACAATTTCTTTTTATTATTAGAAAATTGAATTGATTGCCAATTAAAATTAAGAATTGGGATAAAGTGACTATAACAACATAGAACAATGCAAAATTAACACTGTTTTTTGGACTATTAAGTCCTTGCGAGCACCAATGTTCCTGCAAGCACCAATATTTCATGTTTTGAATGCAAGCATTATTGGAAGTTTGATGCTATGGTTTCATTACAGGTCGTACATTGCCTATAGGAATTTTGAGCATATATATGTCAAGCCAAGGTAGAAACATTATACAATTGTAAAATAAGGTTTGAATATATTTACATGGCATTTCAAATATTGGAACTTGTTATGAAGGAAAACATAGAACATAGTGATAATATACATGGTTTTGTTGATGGAATATAAGTTGGAATTCTTATTATAGATGTTACTTAAGTGGTTATGTGTTTATCTTATTTGGTAGAGTGATTAATAAGATGAATAAGAGGGGCTTTGTAATTACACTTTCAACTATAGACATTGATTACATTGCAACCACTCATGTTGGTAAGTTAGTTGTATTGTTGTAGAAGTAGTGTTTTGGGTTTTGTAAAGTAAGTTGTAAGGATAGATTGTTATGGTGAATGTGCCAATCTCTTGATATGGGTGGATATAGGTGCTCCCTACCTATTCCACCTGGACCCCAGCACATTTTACCATTTTTAGCAGTTTTTTAGGTCTTGAGCTTCTGGACTTGTTTTGACCCCCTAAATGAATTTTTTTTGAGGTCCACAGTAGGCCCATACAACTACAAGCCTACCCCAAATATTTTAGTTCTGAGAGAGATATTTCTAACAAGGTATGGTATGCGGAAAACGGAGATCATATGACCAAGTCAAGACCCTGGGACGTTGGCTACCCAACTAACCTCAAGAGGGCCCACAAACTCTTGGATTTCCATCTCCTAGGGTTAGGTTTCTAGTTGTTTATGGTTTCCCTTCGATGTTCAGTAATAAAAAGGCCCACTCATTGTAACACAGTTCAGAGGCATGTAGCCTCCACATCTCTTCTCAGAAATAAACTACCATCACCCGAGCTAGTTTATTTCTATCAGTTCTTTGATATTAATGAAATGAGAATTTATTTTTGATGCATCTCTGGGTTTACGTTTATGTTTGTATTTTGTAACATTCCTGCATAAGTTCAGATCAATGGTACCAGAGCGGTCTTCTCTTTATTTGTTTTTATTTGCATGTCCCCAACGAGGTTGAGGTATAAGGAGCTAGGGATCGAACTGGTCGAATCGTTTCAATACTAACCTCACAAACCCCGAAGACCTCCCATGGTGTAGGAAAAGAAATAGTAGGGAGCAGTAATCCTTTCAAAATGTTTCTCAAAGAATTTTTCCTTGATTTTTCGAGAGCTACCCACAACCACTCTAGATGTGCCTCTCCCTTCAAGTTACAAGTCAACTTTGACATCTCCATATTTAAAGGCGGATAGATGTAAATGTCGTAGATAAATAGTTAAATATGTTAGAAAAATATTTTAGGTTCATGAGTTTTCCAATAGAGAAAAGATTACTTTTTTCACTCATAAAAGCCTCCCCACGTCAAGAACTAGTGGAAACCTACTCTTGTGAGAAGAAGGAAGAGGGAACCCTTACTATCAAGTCGTAGAGAATAATACCAAAATTGGGAAGTCGTAGAGAATAATACCAAATAATTGAAACATATCCATTTCTCGGTCCTCTCGATGGGCAAACTTTATCACCAAGCATTATCATAGCCCGTTTTTACAGCAGAAGTTTTCGTTGTTGCTTTCACATGCAGCTGAACTTTTGTTGGGTAAAATTGGAAAGATTCCGTTGGCCTTCAAAAGCGCTGAATTTTTATGAGAAGGGGATTAGATAATCATATTCTGCAAACCAAGCAAAGGGTTCCTGCTGCACTAGTCTAACTAATCGTTTCAGTTTCTTTCCTTCTTTTTTTTGGAATTTTGAAGCGTAAATTTTATTTGAAATTTTGTAGTGTGTTTTTGAAATATAAGCTGTGTAATGTGTAATTTGCAGAAGAATGACTCATATTTTTTCAAAACACTAAATTTATTCACATAAAACAAAATAAAAACATATTTTGCTCCTCAAAATCTCTTCCGCAATGAATATGTCATACAATTCTGGATGGTCTGCTGTAAGCTTTGCCGACCGATCCGAAGAAAGGATATTTTCGACATAGAAATGCTGAGAGCAGCGCGTTGATTACATGCAGCCGGCAGTTTCCAATGTCCATGCTGCAGAAAATCCCACCTCAAACAACATTTCTTGCCAAATAAATTCTTTGTTCATATAATCTTTCATGTGATTTGCATCCCATGCGTCTTCCAACAAAGCAAACTGTTGATGATTTTTAGATTCCTCTACGAAATCCCAATTTTCACCCTGCCATTTCAGATCGGGGGTCTCGGACAAACCCTCGGCGGTGAAGGTCTCCGTGGGAGCTTGACAGAACTCGTCCTTAGAATCCAGAACGGGGCTCGAGGGAATGCCGAGCTCGTCGTCTGAAGCCTCTAGGAGGTAACACAGATCAATACCTAAGTTCGAAACTAGAGCTTGGTCCTCAAGGGCACAACAAATATCGTAGGGCAACGAATTATCCAGTGATATGGGCACACAAAAAGTCGAACATGTGGGGCTGATCTCTTCTTCGAGGCTTCTCATCACACCAATTAAGTAATCGTCACTGGAAGCGCATTCTTCATTTTCTGTTAGGGTTTTGTCTAACAGTGGCAAATGCCGAGACAGATCCGTTTCTTCGCCAATGCCACTCACACGTTTGGACTGCCGGACGTCAGTGGAGTCCGGCAGAGCCTCCGGCTCTCGGCAACGCTTTCCGAGTGTGGCAGACATGGTTGAAAGACGGCCCCGGGATTTGAACACGGAACACAACGGTGGTGATAGTTCGGCTGCAGCGAAGAGCTACTCTGCCAATATGAATAACAGAGCAGATATGATACAAGTTATATCAAGATTTACTATATGTAACTCTGGGGAATCTATATACTTTTATAGCTGTGTGATCTGGCTTTAGTTGGAGTCGTCTGGCAAACGGCAAGGGAGGTTAAAGAATAGCACGGAAGATTGCCGACGGCAGGCAGGGCTCCTGTCTGCTATTTCTCCCACTTAAATATTGGAATAAAGCTTTGCCTCATTAGTGGATGTCCAATTTTCAATCACCAGATGATCTTGCACAACAATTTCCATGAGCATCGCGTGAAACTGCAATGTGACCCGCCAAGATAAAATGATATTAGGTTTAGGGTTCCCGTCACTTTTTCGGCAAAGAGCATTATCATGCTAAATGTGCGTCTTCATTATAATATGTTATGACGGTTGGCGATGCATAACTGGACGACACAAAAGCGCGAATATGTCGAAAAGCATATACCTCTTCCATGTAACCATAGAGCCAGTTGTAGAGCGCAAGTAATTTTCAAGAAATAATTTAGTATCTCTTACCACGATTGAACCATTATTACATTATGCGCAAGGATGTTAAATTAGTGACCCATTTAATCCGGGAAAGTTTATGTGATAAAAGATACCCTCATATTATAAGGCATAGCTTCGATTTTAAGGTTTTCCGAATATTAAAATGCCTTTAAATTTTTTTAATGTTAATTTTTAAAAAAATATTAGAGATTTTTTTGGTTTAATTTTTTTTAAAAATTTTTCTAAATTTTTTTTAAAAGTAATTGAAATCATAAGTTTTATAATTTTTAAGGTGTTGAATCTATATATACACTCAAAAAAAATTATTTTAAATAATACAAATTAAGATTTTAGCTCAAATTTTTGAGTCTAATTCCAGCACCAGAAACTCTAAAATGTCACATTAAAAACAACTGTCCTTCTTTAATTCTAAATTTTATATAATTTAGCGACCAAGGTTTTGCTTGTTTCTCAAATTTGTCAAAAGCTATGCTTTTTTTTTTAATTTGATAGTAAAAATGCTTCAATTTTGTTTTTATTGTGAAAATAAATTATTGTCAATATAAAAAAAAGAAAAAAAAAAAAGAAAAAAGAAAAAAGAAAAAAAAAAAAAAAAGTCTAAAACACCCAAAATTTTGAAACTAATAATGATAATTCAAATTTTCCAATATTTCTACCCAATTTTATAAAAAACTACACAAATTTTCAAGCTGAATTTATTTTATTAATAATTTTCTTAATTTCTATTATTTTGAAAGCAAATTTTCAACCTCAATTTATTTTAATTAATAATTTTCTTATCGAAGCTTCTCCGGCCCGATTCCTCCGGTATGAAATCTTTAATGGTGTTTACTTTTAAATGTGATATTATTGTACGTTATCATCTGAATGTGCCACAGCGTGTTTTCGTATGACGAGACTGCCATTGTTTTGACACCTTTACTTTCCATACACATTCCCAGATTGGCTAGAGCCTAGGCCGACGGAAATGATTATGATGTTTCTCTATACCCCATTTAACACGGAATAATTCATTACTGCGTGGCCCCCACGTTTCTCTGTCCGCATAGCGGCAGACCGCGTTTTGCTCGCGCTCCCTACCCCAAGTTTTTTCTATAGTTTTAGTTGTGGTGAAATTTTGATTTGTATTATTTAAATTGATTGTACAAAATTATTTATTAAATTTATAATTTTAGAGAAATTAAATCCAAAATATTCACCATAAAAACTTTCAAACAATTACAATCAATAAATCCAGTGCTATATAATTGATGATAATAGTATACTAGCAATTGCACCTAATGTTGCAAAGGAAATGTCGTAAGGAAGAAGCTCGAGGAAGGATTCAAACTGTGGTTGGAGATTTAGCTACGCAGGCAGAAAGGCTACAACCCTTTCAAAGTTGATTGCAGATTTTCATAGAGAGGACATATTTTTACTACATGTATGCTCGAATTTACATTCTAAGTTCTTCTCTGAAGTCTCATTTCTGCCATTCCAACAACTAGAAGATTTCATTGTTTTGTATGGCGAGGTTAGTGATACAAATGCACAAATTTGTAGCTCCAAAGAGTGTTGTTTTATCATAGAAATGATCCGCAATGTGGGTGTAGGAATCTACTGAATACAATTTTCAAGTATCTTGAGGTACCCACACAATATGTCAAATTAATTAAAGGCTGCTGGTACATTCTTTATTTTTATCTATTTTGTCAAGGTACAGTGCTGCAGACTGCAATAATCTTTGTGCCAGGAGCCATACCTACAAGGCCTACAAGGCTTATTAAATGTAACACCATGTGTTACAGAATACCTGTTCCTAATTATGGCAAGTATCAATCACCTCTTATGCTACAAGCCCTTTCAAAGTTGATGATCAGTTTTCAATAATGCAGAACTATGCCGAGTCTACCTTCAGTTTTTATGATAATTTGTCACAAGATCCATGACATACTAATAGCATAAATAATAGTAAATTTTAAAAATTTGGGAATAGATTGTATTTGTTTGAACACCATAACATATCTTAGTTGATGTAGAATTGCCAAGATCTCAAGCAAACAACTTGGAGTGCCACTGATGTTAGAAACCAGTTTCCCTTCTCCCTGCAAATACAACTTCATATCTTATAAGTATACAGAGCATTAGCATGCAAATGCAGCTAGTGAGTCTCCAGGGATAATTTTGATGTATGCATTCTAGTAAATACCTCGAGTCAGGGCCCAGGGGATAGAGTATGCCAGTCATAAAGCGTCATATGCAGCCATTTGTATGAAGTAGTCATTTTCTGTTCATGTTATAAAGCCTTATCATTATTTTGACTGGTAAAAATTCTTTAGTTTGCAATCATACTTTTTCAGTTTGCACATCAATCATGGTTAGTTGTGGAGGTTACATTTCCTCTATTCATACGGTTGTATCTTTTCTTTTTTCATATGGTGGTTTTATTGCACAAGCTTTGACTCCCCCTCTGGTTATGTTGATATTTTGGTATCAGGAAAAGTAGTTAGTAGTATTTCTATTTTTTCCTCTGTTCATATCTTTCTGCTATATGTCTATATTGTTTTATGGATTGTTCTGTTTGCATTTGCTTATTGATTTATTTTGGGTGTTCTGTGTGTTCTTTTGCAGACAACAACTTAGTTGGTTTCCTTCCCATTGCCTTTCTTATTTATGATTGACTATTGAATATCTTGTGTTTTAGAATTTGTATTGTTGTAACTGGACTCTGATTAAACATTGGCGTTGCTGCAATTTTACAATAAATCTGATATGGCCTTTTACCCATGGTCTACGAAAACAGGCAATTTCTCTAGTGCGCACAGTATATTCATTTGTGGGGGAGACCAAAGCTATTCAAGCTTATTCAAGAGCTCTTGGAACTACATTTGAGTTAGGGAAGAAAGGTGGCCTTGCCAAAGGACTAGGTGTGGGTTTTACCTACGGACTAATATTTGGTGCATGGGCATTGCTTCTTTGGTATGCTGGTCTCCTTGTCAGACATGGAGTAACCAATGGTGGTGAAGCATTCACTACAATTCTGAATGTGGTTATCAGTGGCATGTAAGATTTAGAAGGACTAGGATCTAGTCCTGAAATCTTTGAAATTTGAACAGTTGGAGTGTTCCTACTTTCTTTTATATTCTAATTTTTCTCCTTTTATGCATGCCCAGCTCTCTTGGTGAAGCAGCCCCAAACTTGAGTGCATTCAGTAAGGGGAAAACCGCTGCATATAACGTTCCAAGCATGATCAAACGGAAGCCAGATATTAATCACAACCCTCTAGAAGGTGAGACTTTATCACATGTAGAGGGGCACATTGAACTACAGAAGGTTTGCTTCAGTTATCCATCGCGAAAAGAAATTGTCTTCCAAGATTTTTGCCTTTCTATTCCTGGTGGCAAGACAGTAGCACTTGTTGGTCATAGTGGATCTGGCAAAAGCACAAACATTTCCTTAATTGAACGCTTCTATGATCCTAGTGCAGGTAATTTCCAACCATTTGATGTACACTTACCTCTTATTAAGTTTAGAGTGAGAGAGGATAACTTCGAAATTTATTTATTTCAGTACATGACATGCATCTTTTGCTCCATATGATTATAATTACTTATGTTTTGTCTTAGAATTAAAAATGGTTCACAAGCATTTGGGTGAGGGGAAACAATAGCCTTTTGATATGCAACAAAATATTCAGAACTATAGTAGTGTGAGCACATTAATGGAGACACAATGTCATTATATGAGAAGAGGGAAAAACTTACAGTCTCAATATAAGAAAATAAAATGAATAGAAGAATCAGAGGCTAACGTCTTGGGCAGTGAGGTCAAATCAAAGCTCATATATGAGGCTATCCCAATGATGGGTTAATGGTGGATACAACCAATATTAAGAAGTAAGAAGTCAACTCATCCATTATCTTATTGGATAGTCTTTAATATTTACAAATACTATAAACATCCACCAGATATAGACATTTTTCTTCAAATTTGCATGGCCTGGGAGTTGCTCAACTTGTCTAAATAATTTCTAAATGATTTTACACTGAAAAATGCTAATTCGATGCTTGTAATATCCCTTGAAAGGTGCTCTTCATGTAACTGAGTTTTTTGCTGCCCGGAAAAGGACAGAGGACACCTCAATTTTGACTTCCAACCAGTTCATGGTCTTGCTGTTCATCCAACATAGCCCTCCACTCTGGCTCACGAACTCCACCATAGCCCTCCAAAGCCTGTTCATCCAACAGAATAAGGGAAGTCAGCAACTAATATTGTTATGAGTGAGCTCTCAGCAAAGAAATCCATTATCCTCAATGGGGGTGGGCTTCCTTGCTTGCTGTTATGAGGATGGATGTAAATATGGAGGAGAATCACATGACCCAATTATCTTGGAAATCAGCCCCATAGGAGACTAAGGAAAAAACCATATTGATCGTGTGGGTCATACACTGTTATCCCATCCTTGCTGAAGTACATAGCGCCCAGGATCCATTACTTGAAATATCTTCCGAAACCCCTGTTAAGGTTCTTGATCTTCAGGAAACTTCAGATGCAGGCTGTCTCACAATCCTATCCTGTAACGGATGCACAAACAGATACTGTTACACCAATCATCAATGTCAATCAAGAATGTAGTCTGACTGGGTCATCCTTTATTGGATCCTCAAAGATAGAATTCTTCCCTCAACATCACCCTCCTTCAATCATTCTATTAATTCTCAAATACAAGTACTTACTTAGGTTTCATATGATACATTCCTTAAACTAGCAATATGCTTAAGGCTATATGCTATAAATTCATGTCAGGGTTAACACGCATTCATGTCACGGTTCTACGCTACTGAAAAGCTGGTAGTAGGAAATTATGAAAGTAGCTGAGAATACATAAAAACGCCAATCTCTCCATTTTCTCAAACTGTTAGAACATGAATTGTATGATAAATGCAAAGATCAAAGCACTTATGCTAGGAGCTCTTTAAGCTACTGTCATTACTATAAAAGAAATGAAAGAACATAATGATTGCCAGCAAAATTGCTCCAATCTTCTCTAAGCTGTAAAGCGAACTTCAAAATGGTAATTTCCTCCACAAGACAGGATCAGAATCCAGATTACAAAAACTAAGCAACAATAACAACAATACAAGGTGCATTAAGTGTGAAGAATTTAAAAATGTGAACTACTTTTGCCAACTAGTACATTGAGTGGATGACTTACAATTTTGAGTCATCGTGATCTTGATTGAGGCCTTAAGTGTGAGTGTAACCCATGGCTATAGTGAAACCACGTAAAAGGATTTCTTATGCAATTAAGTATGACAATATAAACCAGTATTCATAAAACCCTACAAATCTAAAGTATCCAAGGAATAGAATGATATGTCTTATTTTCATGCTCTATCCCATCAGTTGCTACATATTTCCCTTTTGACTTTGTAGCATTAGGATTATTACAGTTCATTAACACTCAACTTTAACATATTAAAAAAGTACTGCTTGCTGATACTTAGCTTGGCTGCATGATGTTGGACCTATGAGGGCAATCCCATCTGGCTTCAAAACAGAACATATCTGATTTCATCTTTATGTAACTACATTTATTGCAACTTAGGCACGCTGGGGTTAAATTATAAGAAGCCTGGATGGAAAAGGTGAACCGTGATACACATAGCTTGAACCCTGTGGGGTTAAATTGTCGAGAGCCTGGATGGCAAAAGTGATACACATAGCTTGAACCCTCCTGCCTAGTTGTTAAAAACTTCATAATATCAACTCTCTAATACATTAATTTGCTGTTGAATTTGGGCCTACGAAACAATGCCAATTGTCTCATCTTTAAAAGGATACCATATTTTACTAGATTGCAATATGTACTTTGAATTGAAATTGACTACGTATGTCCCTTACTTGACATGACCCTTACTTAACATGGCTGTATAATGTTGGGACTATGGGGCAAACCCATCTGGCTTCAAAACATAACATATCTAATTTTATATTTGTATAAATTTAGTAATTTACCTATTGCAACTGAATGACACCAATAGGCAATATGGCAATTCCACCTGGCTTCAAAACATAACATATCTAATTTTATATTTGTATATATTTAGTAATTTACCTATTGCAAATGAATGACACCAATAGGCAATACACGCATAGCTTGAGCCCTCCAGTCTAATTGTTAACAACATCAAAATATTACAGCTCTCTAATACATTAATTATCTGTATAACTTTGGGCCTACAAAGACAATTCAATCTCTGTTGTTTAAAAAAGGATGTCATTGTACTAGGTTTGGACATCTGTTTTAAACTTTCATATATATTAGAAAATCCTTCAAATAAATAATGCATTGGATCCCTAATGCCATTTAGAAAGGAGATGCTGTCCGTGAGCTTCATGATATGTCCTCAAGAAGTTTACATCCAAATTTTGTCAAATGAGTCTATTGCTAGCAATATCTTTCTCAAAATTTGGCACCGAAAATTAACTCTATAATATTCCATAAAACTTATATAAGGTGTGCATCTAAAACTCAATCCAAACTCAACTCCCATAAAAATTACTAGATATAGTATGAAATTTCTGTGGCCTGCATTGTATATAAGTTCCTAGTCCAAAATTCAAAATCCACAAATTCCAACGCACACATACTCAAAAATAATTGGATGAAAATAGTCCAGAGTAAATATGCATCTCTGTTGCCAATAAAAGTAAATCCCTCCAGAGAGTGAGATTGCATAATTATTCTACAGGTGGAGTTGTCAAAATTACATTCATCAACATATAGTAATTATGGGAAAATTGGGAGGTAAATCAGACCAACATGGACAAAAGATGACAGAAAAAAAGACTTACGGTCCACTGGTGACCAAAGACAGGTCAGAGACTGAACTGTAAAAAACTTCACTCACGCAGTAATGAAAGCCCCTGTAAAGCAAGACAAAAATAGCAAGTGCAATCAAAACACAAAAAGTTCAAATCAGTTGAACATAATCTCACCATTATATGGACCAGACGAGGAGCCTAAATCATCAATCAATATGAAATCGCCAATAATGTGCCTGCTAATCTATTCCGGGGAATGGGCTGGACTAAAGAGTTTTTGCTGGATAGAGATTGGTAGTAGAGTGGACACCAGAGTAGCTCTACTAGTATCTAAGGAGAATTAGAATGTTGAGAGGCCGGGTGATATAATCCAGACTAAACAAATTAGCAAACAAAACCAGCTAGGAACCAAACAAAAAAGCAACACCCACAATTTACACAATTGCAATCTGACTATAGGATTCAAACCAATATTTTAATGTAACACAAAAGAAACACACACAATTGACACAATTACAATCTGACTATAGGGGTCAAACCAATATTCAGAACCATAAAGATTTAATGTGACTCAACTACAATCACACTATAGGGTTCAGACCGATACTCAAATCCAGAAAGCTCGAGTGTGGCACAACTACAATCAGAATCCAGACTATAGGGGTCAACCCGACATGTAAATACAGAAAGCTGTAATGTGACACAATCTACCACACAAGAGAGGTGAAACCAATATTCAACTATAAGAAGCTCTAATGCATAGAGCGAAAAATAAAATTCGGTTACGCTAACAGAATTTTATCGATACAAAAATCATATATAGAAAAGCACACAATAAGGCCTAGTGAAAGTTCCCGGCAATTGTGGCAGAATACCTACACCCCTAGGATATATCACGTAAGCCGAAGGAAGTCTGCTACTTGTGGTGCTGCCAAGGAAAAAATCAACAATAAAAAATAGAAAGATACCCAGGATAATCAAGCATTCAGGCACCAAATATCAATCTGTAATTATTATGATAATGGATAAACATCCCATGAAATTTTAGTGATAAATCAACTATAAACAATTTGGTCTGTATATGTATGTAAATAACCCAATATCGGTGCCCAGAAAGCTGTGGAGAATTTACCCCATTGAAAACCCTAGAAATCAAATCCAAGAAATTTCAGAAAAATATTTTTTTATTGCAATGCTGTTGCAACGCCTCACTGCAAACCACATAATAAATCCCTATAAAGTAACAGAAAATAAACAATAAAAAAGGGTTTTGCCTTTTAAAGTACTTACGATCTGCGGGAGATTCATCCTCGGCTCCTCTACTTCCTCCGCTGATGAAACCGCCTAAAACGCCGAGATGAAACCGCCGAAAAATAAGCTTACAGGAAAAAATAATAATAATAGCGATCAAGGACAGTTTGTGGGGATAATAACAGTATAGGAGGCAGTTGGGTTTGTGGAGAACAAATTTTTGAGACAGGAAATGCTTGCTTTGAAGATCTGCAAAGGACCAGGAGAGACCAAGACAGGGATAGGCACTTTGCCTGCGATAACGAATCTGGCTGACTAGCGGTCGAGTTTTATGTCCAGGTTTGCACGCAAAAGAGTAGAACACCGGAAACCATACAGAGGTAACATATAGCCGGGGATCTTTCGCTGCTCAACTCAGAATCTGACGCATACACACATACTCTGCTACTTACAGACCAGTTGATTGTATTGATAACGACCACTCCAGAGCCACAACTACAGCTACTGAAATGACAACATTCAAATAACTTCAATATATTGGACTATCAAGATTAAACCAGCCTTCCCTGCATCAAAATTACAGGATACTGCATTTCTCGCCAGAAGCTCCGGGACAACGCAACCCAGAGCGCCCAGCATTGCCCACCGGCAGTGGATCACTTCATTTCTCTGTTCTTCGCAAATGTCTCCGAATCCGCCGACTCGCCATGAACTCCGGCGCCGACTCCCAGCGACTGGTTGGTCTGACGCTTCAGCGATGCCTCTTCGAAATCCGAGAATGTCCAGGTCGCCCAATGCTTCACCTTCAATGCTCTACCTTCATAACTGCATTGTAAACTAACTTTTGCATCAATGGCTGAAAATGTTTGAATCGTCTAACATATAATCTAAGGGTTTCACATTCTAACACGATGCACATCAGCAAAGTTGTTTTCAAATAATAACGCCTTACGGCGTAATAATGTATTTAAAAAATTAAGAGTGACATATACAGCCTCTGACCTGTCAATGGCAGTAAATGCACTGGACTGTATATACCCACATGATTGAATTTTGAGAGACCAGTTATTTATTACCCACTGCATCGGTCCGTGGTGGGTTGTTTTGTCGTAGCGGTATTCGCGGTGACCGGGTTCGCGGCATTAATGATCGGTCTCTTCGTTATGTTCGAGGGTGGTGCCGGTCCTTTACTCAGTCATTTCTGAACCCGTTGGGTGTTGTAGTTATCGCGAATTGACCTAGGGTTTCCGACGGCAACATCCAAGTATTGTGCGATGGGTCCACCGGAGAGGAAGGCTTTAAACTCCAACCACTTAGAGGTTGTTCCTTTTCTCTAGTGAAATTATTGGCCTTTTTTGGTTTCATGGAAAGTGGGTTATGAAATTTTAAAATGAATACATATTTTATTCATGTCTGACTATATATAAGTTTATCACATGTGGCACCCGTTGGTAATGGTTGTTAGGAAGCTTTTATTAACAATTTTAAAGACATTTTAATATTCTGAAAACCTAAAAGATCGAAGCTATGCCTTATAATATGAGGGTATCTTTTATAACATAAACTTTCCCGTATTAAATGGATCACTAACTTAAAATCCTTGCGCACAATGTAATAATGGTTCAATCGTGGTAAGAGATACTATATTATTTCTGGAAAATTACTTTTGTTCTATAACTGGCTCTATGGTTACATGGAAGAGGTATATGCTTTTCGACATATTCGCGCTTTTGTCTCGTCCAGTTATGCACCGCCAACAGTCATAACATATTATAATGAAGAGGCACATTTAGCATGATAATACTCTATGCCGAAAAAGTGCCAGGAACCCTAAACCGAACATCATTTTCTATTGGCAGATCACATTGCAGTTTCAGGCGATGCGCATGGAAATTATTGTGCAAGATCATCTAGTGATTGAAAAATTGGACATCCACTAATGAAGCAAAGCTTTATTCCAATATTTAAGTGGGAGAAATAGCAGACAAGCCCTGCCTACCGTCTGCAATCTTCCATGCTATTCTTTAACCTCCCTTGCCGTTTGCCAGACTCCTCCAACTAAAGCCAGATCACACAGCTATATAAGTATATAGATTCCCCAGAGTTACATATAGGAAATCTTGATATAACTTGTATCATATCTGCTCTGTTATTCATATTGGCAGAGCCGCTCTTCGCTGCAGCCGAACTATCATCGCCGTTGTGTTCCGTGTTCAAATCCTCGGGCCGTCTTTCGGTCATGTCTGCCACACTCAGAAAGCGTTGCCGAGAGCCGGAGGCTCTGCTGGACTCCGCTGACGTCCGGGAGTCCAAACGTGTGAGTGGCACTGGCGAAGAAACGGATCTGTTTCGGCATTTGCCACTGTTAGACAAAACCCTAACAGAAAATGAAGAATGCGCTTCCAGTGAGGATTACTTAATTGGTGTGATGAGAAGCCTCGAAGAAGAGATCAGCCCCACATGTTCGACTTTGTGTGCGCCCATATCACTGGATAATCCGTTGCCCTACGATATTTATAGTGCCCATGAGGGCCAAGCTCTAGTTTCGAACTCAGGTATTGATCTGTGTTACCTGCTAGAAGCCTCAGACGACGAGCTCGGCATTCCCTCGAGCCCCGTTCTGGATTCTAAGAACGAGTTCTGTCAAGCTCCCAAGGAGACCTTCACCGCCGAGGGTTTGTCCGAGACCTCCGATCTGAAATGGCAGGGTGAAAATTGGGATTTCGTAGAGGAATTTAAAATATTTCAACAGTTTGCTTTTTTGGAAGATGCATGGAATGAAAACCACGTGAAAGATTATATGAACAAAGATTTTATTTGCCAAGACATGTTATTTGAGGTGGATTATTCTGCGGCATTGACATTGGAAAGTGCCGGCTGCATGTAATCAACGCGCTGCTCGCAGCATTTCTATGTAGAAAATATCATTTCTTCGGATTGGTCGGCAAAGCTTATAGCAGACCTTCCAGAATTGAATTTTGTGACATATTCATTGCGGAAGAGATTTTGAGGAGCAATAATATGTTTTCATTTTATTTTGTTTTATATGGTATAATTATTGAAAGTATAAATGAATTTAGTGTTCGGAAAAATTTTGACATTTTATTTCGGCAAATTACTAGATTCTGCTTATATTTCAAAAACACTATCAAATTTTAAACAAAATTTACAGCACAAATCCAAAAATAAAGAGAAAAAAACGCGACACAGTTAGTAACACTCCTGCAGCACATCCTTTGCTTGGTCTGCATAATATGATCAACTAATTGGTTGCTCATAAAAATTCAGCGCTTTTGAAGGCCAATTGAATCTTTCCAGCTTTACCCAACAAAAGTTCAGCTGCATGTGAAAGCAACAACCAAAACCTCTGCTGTAAAAACGGATGTAATGGATATTATTCAAGTTGAATATGCTGTTTAAGAATCCTTATAGGTGCCATGGGGTTTTCTGTTTTTTTTTCTGGGTTGGGGCACTAATTACACAGTGATTCTCTTCTCTGGTTGTACATGGTGTATTGTATACAATGACAAATGGACTGTTTTCTCTAATATAATATAATATGAAACAGAGTTTTTTCTCTTGTGAAAAAAAAAAGGGGGCTATGTTAATACTTGGTGATAAAGTTTGCGCATCCATAGGAGCGAGAAAAGAATATGTTTCAATTATTTGGCATATTCTCTTTTTCAATCGGGTTGCCATTCACTTTGCTGGCCGTACTTCGATGTAGAGTTTCTTTTTCCGTCTGCTAAACCACCTCAAATTAATGGAGTTGTCTAACGAGCCTGAGGAATTGCCCGGACCGTCAAAATTGGCTGGAATCTCGGCCAAAAAAAATTAAAAAATCTTGCAGAAACAGTGTTTGAATCTTGATTTTGACATTGGAAATGGATTCAGCACCATCAAAACCCTGTAAGACACCCAAAATATTAAACTTTGATAGTTATAACATGGATTTAGAAAAATTCCTGCCAGATTTTCTAAAAATCTTATCGGAATTTTCATGATTTTCAGAGCGATTCCTCTGGCTAGTTAGACTACGGCCAAATTAATTAGCTCGTTGAAATGGTGATGTTTCGAAGGCATAGGATCATTTATTTAATTTTTTAATTTATTTTGAAAATTTATATTATTTATTTAATTATACTAATAATAATTCAGAAATATTTTGAAATACATTAACATAATTGTTAAACAAAATACTCTTATAAATTTGCGTAAGAGAGAAATAAATAAAAGTTTAAAAACAATTTTAAAATGTTTGAGATTATTAAAAACATATCTTAAAATAACATAAAAATACAATACAAAGTCTATAGGAGATTTATTTTGAAAACTCCTAATTGAAAAAGCTACCAAACTTATAATTCATGTTTAATAACAAAATAATATGTAGTATTAATCAAGTGAAAAGTTCGGTTATAGTCATAATTCGAGTTAGCATGAAAAAGCATGGTTAGATTACAATCATAATTTTAATCTAGATGAGTAAAAACTATTGGTAAAAAATGTTAAAAAAAATAAATAATAATAAATGAAAGTAGAAGAAAAGTAGATAATATATCATATATTTAATAATGTCTTACTTGTTTGTTGAACACCATGCAACATTATTCTATGACATTGCATAGTCTCAATATTTTCTCTATTTTCACCATTACAATTTTTTTTTTAAACCAAAAAAAAAACTAGCATACAAAATGATATTATTCATCAATATGCTAAATTTATATTCATTAGAAGGGTTCCAGCTATGGAGATGATCCGAACTTATGCAGGAACACAACAGAATACATATATAGACACAAAAAGAGAGATGCAACAAAAATAAAATCTCATTTCATTTATATCATTTAGAACTGTAATATGCTTACATAAAGAATGGAAATAAACTAACTTCAGCGATGGTACATGTCTTTTAGTTGTGTTACAATGAGGCTCAAGGGTCTTTTTATTATTGAACATCAAAGGGAAACCCTAAACAACCAAAAGCCTAACCCTAGGAGATGGAATGCTAAGAGGTTGTGGGCCCCTTTGGGGTTAGTTGGGCAGCCAAATTCTCGAGCTCGTAACTTGGTCATATGATCTTCATTTGACGCGTATGACACCTTCTTAGAAATATATCTGTGAGTACTACAAGATTTGTAATAGTGGCAATAAGCATGTTGCGGACTTCAAAAAACATCGTTTAGTGGTTAAAAACAGCTCCATAAGTTCAAGACCCGAAAAACTACTAAAAATAGAAAATTTTGTTATAAACAAGGAAACTAATGAAACCGACTAGGGTTCCAGGTGTAATAGGTGGATGGCCACCAATATCCACCTGGATCAATCCTCCCCCTTTAGGAAGCAATGGTCCCCATTGCATGTCAAGCCTCCATGAGGTGAAGAAATTTATGTTGAACATCGTCCCCAGTGAGCCACTTGCCCTCGTGAAGGAGTAGGTCGTCTTTGACAATTCGATATAGTTGGATCCTCTGTTGACGAGTGTTCTTGGTATGTGTGTCCATGATCCTATCAGTTGTAGCCTATTCGATGCAGCTTGGGTTGAGCTTTGTTGATGTCAACTTCTCAGCAATGTATGATGTGTCAAGGAATGAGGGAAAGATGGTTGAGGTCCTTCCACATTAAATATTGGGTGTAGGCTAATCAATGGTGGAATTTTGAACTAGAAGGTGTTGTCCCTACAACCTTAGCGATGGTGTAAGGTCCATATCGGAGCGAGCGAAGCTTGCGATATGCCTCAGTGAGGTGCTTCTTTTGAAAAAGTAACAAAACTTTGTCACCCACCTAAAACTTGTCACTACAAGATAAAAGGACATTGGTGAGGGGCGAAAGTGTCACCATAAGCTCATTGGTGAGGTTCAAAAGAGCCTTCGTCACCAAAACCTGAACGTCACCAAAGGTGGTGTCGCCGAAAGTATTGGTGTTATGATGACATTCAAAAACTGTCACCAGTAATTATTTATAATGACGGATAATGACCGTCACAATTTCATATGAGCAATGGTGATGGACAATAACCTCCGTCACCAAAATATTGAACATCACCAAAGGTGGCGTCGCCAAAAGTATGTGTTGTGGTGACATTCAAGGTTTGTCACAAATATTGATTATAATGATGGATAGTGACCGTCACCATTTCATATGAATAACAACAATTTTTTGTGATGGAATTTTCATGCCTGTCACTATTAGTGCATACATATGGCGACGTTCATTGATTGTCACTATTTCATATTTTGTGAGGGTCAAAAAATGTCATCATAAGCTCATTGGTGACATCAAGGTCCGTCACAAACAATGACTATAATGACAAGCAATGACCCTTACCATTTCAGATCAACAACGATTTATGGTGATAGATCTTTCATGGTCGTCACTATTGATGCATATATATGGTCACGTTCGTTGACCGTCACCATTTCATATTTTGGTGAGGGTAAAAAAATGTCACCATAAGCTCATTGATGATGGTCAAAAGAGCCTTTGTCACCAAAAACTAATCGTCGTCATTCCATATGAATATTGGGGCACGATGGAATCGAACCACCAACCTCCTGCTTGTAAATCAGGTGCTTTTCCATTGAGATAGCACCCTTTAAAGAATTATACTTTAAAAAAATATATATTCAAACTTTATAGATTGTAAATTCTACAACTTCCAATAAATTAAAGTCTCAACAATCTTTTTCTCAACAAGCAAAACATCATTGAAGCTACAGGTCCCTACCTAATGGTTATGGAAGTTATGAAAAGAGGGTGGAGGGAAAAATAGTTACATATAAGAGACTCAATATGTTTAGTTGAATACTCAATTAGAATTGAAACTTTGAAGACATTTATAGCCTACAAATGACCTATAACTCACAAATGCACAAAATATTGCAAATAAAATGTCATAAGTGGATAACATATGGAAGAAAAGCATTGATGAATACAGATGCAATATGTTACAGGTTGAATGAAAGAAAAATTTCAATGGTGTTGTTGTTGGGTGACTTTTTACAATTGGGACCTTTGTCTTTCCTTCATCACATAAATATTCAAATAATTAAAAATTAGAAATTTTAGAAATCTAAATGATATCTAAACTTTTGTGCAATTGTAACACGGACCTCCACAGAACCACAGGGAATATATATATAACCCATTCACACAAAGCAACATGCAATTTGGAATTTCACAAGTCCGCACTCAAAACATGACAACAACCAACAAATAAATAAAATTGAAACTTATCACAGTAGGAGTATCTATTTTTAGCAGTGAACACCAAAAAATAATACAATAATTAGTTCACTTTAAGACTACAAACCATTGGAATAAAACAATGTGTTCAATTATCTACGAGTACAAAATGGACTTAATTCTAATGAAGAAAAAGAGTTGATACTAAATCACAAATAAAAATGACCAACAAAAATGTAAATTTTGTTTTTTCAAGATCTTTCCAACAGTCCAAACAGAAAATGCCCCCCATCAATGTTTGTAAGTGAATTTATTACCTGGAGAATTTAAGATTCTAGTTTTAACCCCTATATTATAAAAGACTAAATCAGGTATTATTTGCAATGCAATAGTTTATGAGAATTGTGTCAATCCAAGAGGGTTGAATTGTAATGATCCCATACTTTAGAATGTGAGCATGCTTTGAAAATTTTGTTAGCTCGAAGCCCAAGGCAAATGCCCCACTATTGAATGGTCATGAGTCAAAATGGCTGGAAAGCTAGGTTTTGATGTTATGCTTAACTGTTGTAAAACCAAAGTATAATAAATAATATAATAACCTCCAAAAATATTGCTTGAGGAGCAACACAGGAGTTGAATCCAAGAGTGGAAGATTAAAGGAAGTCCTTGGGAAGGTAAGATAGGTTACTTAATGTCCAAAAAGTAACCAAAATTACATCAAAAATACTGCTCAATTCATAAGTGGCATTACAAAGTGGGATTTCAAAGGCCACCCCTATAAAATCTAAAATCTGTCTTACTTAAAAATATCTAAGAACGACTATCACAATGCTAAGAAGAAGAAATACAAATCTCTTGAGCCAAGTATAGGATAATCCTCAATGCATCGAATGCCCACTCTCAAACAAAGGGTATTCCTCTAAAGTCGAAAAGGAAGCTATCCTACCATCTCAAGCTCTGAATAGAAATTTGGGTAAGAGAGATGGATTTGGTACGGGGGATGTCTCTTTGTATGGAAAATATGGCCTTCTACATGGAGCTGGTAGAATGGAGTTGCCTACAAATTTAGCATGAGTTATCTCGAAACCCCATATGAGAACAACACATGGGATTTCTTATCAAGGGTTGGGGTGCCTCTTATAACCCAATATATCATTGTTGCCCTATGTGCTTGCCAAGGTTCTATATTTTAACCATGCTATATTAAAATCTCTTTCACCTACCATGTTGATCATATGTTCCAAGTCCAATCTCAAAATGTTATATGGAAGACACATGATCCTCATGCATTGGAGACATAACATATACTTTTTCTTGGAGAGGTTCTTTCCTTTTCATTCTTAAATTATTCCTCATGCTAAGAGAACAAATGCCTCCATAGCTAGAATTCCATATAACCAACCCAAGAAGCCAGTGATCTTGAAAGATGTGTGAGTCTGTGCCAAGCTAGAGGGGTTATGGTAGAAGTGGAAGGAAGGCATTGTGTTTGAAGAGATATTTGTAGAGTAAGCAACACGGAATCTCATTACTCACTTGTTTAAATAAATGTTAACTAGAAATGAGGTAAGGTATCTTTGAAATCACATTATCCACATGTCTGATTCATCACTGTAATGTGCCAAGGTATATGAATTTTAGGGATTCCAAAAGAGAAACCAATAGCTCAAATTCTTTATGCCAACATTGTGGAACTAGAGGGGATGGATTCAATCGAGATCATGACCTTGTGTTGTGTTTTTCTTAGTGGAAGAGGTTTTTCATTGTTTGAATGTTGGGTGAGATACCTAAATAAGGTTTCAATGGGGGAAAGAATTGTTGGTGTCTAGTTGTGGCTATATTTTTTAGTATTGTGGGTTGGGATGGATGAGAAATAAATCCAACAACCATCTTTCATCCCTGTGGTCTCATAACCCATTTTGGGGGTGGCATTTACAAAAGATTCATGTGGTTGGTTAGTTGATCAATCATTTGTCACAAATTTGATGGATATATTCATGGCAAAAGTGAGGGATTATCATCATTATCATGCCAGTTTGTCAATAAATAATACCACCAGACCTCCATGGGGATATTTGTGTTTTTAGCTTCATTTAAAAACACACCCATCTCTTTGGTTTAAAAAAAATTACCTACAACCATTATGAAGTAAAATAATAAGTGGTGTCACTAGATGGTGTAAAAAGCATAATTTTGGAAACAATTGTAGAACCATATGAAATTATATGGGTCAATGGTTTAATTCTATGTTTTTTTTGGAAATAAGACTAATTCTATTAAGAAAGCATATAGTACAGTATGAAGTTACATTCAAGAAAACCTAGATAGTGGGGAAGCCAGAAATGATAAACTATCAACCTCGGTCCCGATGAGTAACCAAGAAATAAGCAAAAAGGATCAAAATGGGGTAACAATGAATCAAAGGGATAAACATATGAATCTACCAAGAATGGGTTGAATCTTCCATACGACATTGTTTTTCCTTTCTTTTTGCTAACTATGACCCAGTCGATGTGGTGTGGATGAGCTAGAACCACTTATAGACTGTAGTTTATTGTAGGGAGAGTCTCCTTGTCCGAATCGGAGGAGGAGGACTCATGAGTACGTTTCTGTGTATTCGGTGGATCAATGGGTCCCTTAGGGATTGCCAAGGGCATGTCCTTTGTCTGATTTGCGTCCTCCCCTTCTGCTTCAGCCTCCTCTTCATTCAAGCTGAAGGACTCAATGTCATCCATGGGGGGTGGACCACATGGTTTCCAGCTTTTGGATTTTGACTTGCGATTGCTTTTCTTCTTTTGGGAAAGGAACGTGACATAGGTGTTCTGAAGGTGCCCTGTTTGATGGAAGTGGAGGCATCAGAAGGTTGTGTTCTCATAGTCTAGGGTCTATGTCCATAGGAAGTCCCCAACTTTGAGGTTGATTTGACCGAGAAGTCCTTTACTTATGTTTATTTCCACGCAGATTCCGCCATAAGTTTATATTCCTTTCTCCCCCATAGAGGGATCCGTTGCCAGAAAGCGGCCCAAGGTGCTTCCAATCCCTTAGAAGACAGAAAAGTGCCATAGATGCACAGGGAGGTTCTGAATTCTAACCCAAATAGGAATCTTGGTGATGACTATCGTAGAGGAGTTGAATTCTGAGAACGAGGGGGTGAGGAATAGCCCTGTTGTTCCCCAAAACCATGGGCCCCTAGTTAAGGCTTTTTATAGTCTTCGCTGAAAGAAAACACAACTATGAAGAAACCCTTCAAGAAGAAGATAGCCTTGCTATTGTTGGTCCATATGGAGTGAATCTATTCGTATAGATCTGTTGTCCGAGGCCATAGTCCATTAAATCAACAAATAATGGTGAATTCTGCATACATTTGAAGTTGATCATCTAGAGATGGATGGGAGATTTCTATGGAGGGATATTCCTCCAGTTTATCAACAAAAAAAGGCTTGGGAGCCTCAGAGGGTTGATAATTTTCTTGGGTGGTTGTGCATGGACATCATCTTTGCAAGAGAAAGCAGGAGCAGAAGATGGTTGCCCGACTGCTCCCCCTCGCAGAGGAAGGGTTAAAACTATAGAAGCATCTCTTTCGATATTGTAAAAAGAGAGGGGAAGAGACTCATCTAGTTGTTTACCTCCATATAGAAGTCTCTAATGAGCAGAGGGTATCCCCAGCCTATGTTCAAGGTCATGAGAGAGGTTATACACCAAATCCCTTGAACGCACCCAATGAAGCATGGTTTTTCTAGAAAGAAGCGAGATCTGGATCTGAAAAGAAGGGGAAGAGAGATCTGAGAAACTATGTCTATCAAAGCGTATCTGAGTCGGGAGCGTGCTTGATTTCTAGATTCCCAGTTCCACGTGGTTGTGTTGGGGCTTGATTTCGGCTGAGTGAAGTGAATCGCATGCATAAGCCATTTCCATGTTATGAATGACTCTCTTGCTAGTGAATGTGCCATAGAGAAACCGGATCTATCCATCTAGCGGTGGCTCCTTTGATCTCCCAGTTCGCAGATTCGAGAGGCTGAGTAGCTGCAAGGTGGAGGTAGTGAGAGAGTCTGTGTATTTTCTTATGCAGGCTCCATCAGCAATGTGGTCAACTCTCTTGCATTGGAATACAACACCGCAAAGCAAGATCGGACCCCCATTTTTGTAGTTGAGGGGAGCTGCGACTGACAAAGTTGTTGTAGGAGTGAACACATTGATAGTGGCAGCGACTGAGCTTTGTGGAACCTTAGAACTCTCCAATTCGCCCTTTTCGAATTCTGTAAATTATTAATAAAGATATGAAATCCAACTTTTCTTTTAACATAGGTTCAATTCTATGTTATCCTTGAAGACTTGTGTTTTTATTTTCTAAAAAAATATATACCTCCTCACACAAACTTTCATCAAAATCCTATGAATATTTAACAATTAGATGCCAATAGGTTCGTGAAGATTCATATTAGATATTGGAAGACTATTTGATCATCCATAACCAAAATGGGAAAAAAATGTGAAGGACAAATAACAACAATAAAATATATTATATCTAGACAGTATCAATGTAGAACAAACCTACTTCATAATTTAATTATTTATTAACTCTATTTGCCTTCATCATCCACGGGGTCTTCGATGGATAATGATCGAGTGCGTTGTTAAATCACTCCTAGATGTTAAGTCACTCGTTCAATTCCACACCTTATTTGGTTGTTGTTCTTGGACATGACTATGATGTAGCCTCACCAATGTCAAACTCACAAAATATAAAAAATCTTCATCAAAATCAAATTTTAACCTGTTCCAAGGAGTGTAGAATGAAACATGACCTATGTAACAAATATGGACTATTCTAATATTCTAACTATAAAATTACATCAAAATAAAATACATTAAAAAAAAATCTAGATGCCATTTCACATGAATGATGATGACGTTACATATAAAATGAAGGAACTATATTCAATCAACAACACATCATCACAAAATTCCATCCACAGCATCACTAATATTCAGCATAAAGACAAGAAAAATTGAGAGTATCAAATCAACCATAAGAGGTTGTGTTCAAATCGACCTTGTTCTCTGACAAGTATAAAGCTGAACCGAAAAGCCTCTGAAAGAAAAAGTTCAGTATAATATCCCTTGTAATATGTGATATTTATGTTAAAGGAGATGAAGAAATAATTCAAAAACTCAATTCATTCTTTCAAAGACAGCCAAGATCCCATAATTCTATGGAACCCTCGGGTATGAAAAGAAATAAAAAGTAATTGAGGCCAAGTAAGAGATAAATGATGTTTCTAAGACAATTTTCAGTCACAGGTCCACAATTTCTGCAGATATTATTTTTCTGGAATATAATATTTGTCTTCAAGGATATCCCAAATGAAGCATACTTTAGTGCCTCCTTTCAATTCTCCACCAAAAATCCCCTTTTCCTGGTTGTGGAATTTTGTTTGTACTTACTAATGGTACACTAGTGTTTTGAGGAGGTTCTAAATTCACGCAATCCAGATTCAACATTAAGGGGGCACGGTCCAATCATATAAACTAATCCTTTCTCTTCCTTCCCTCCTCTCTATCTTTAGGGAGGATATTTTGGATAGGTAAAACCCTATGTTGAGATGGGTATTCATTAACCTTATCACTTATTTTCACCATTTGATTCCTGAAAATCGGAGAAGTGATTATGAGCTTGAAAGGAATCCTAAAGAAAATGATTTTTATAGAAATTATAGGTTGTCGAGTGGTGCATTTCATTCTCAAGGGAGAATGGAATCTAATGCTTATATAATGGCATTACCCCCAAGATGCATTAACAGGGATACTAAAGAGAATATATCAAATACTTTGGATGGTAACTTAAAAAACAGAGTAGCAAATGATCTCAAGGTTTTTTCTCCACACCTATTTCAAAATAATGATTGTATAAGGAAATATAGAATTCGTTATGAAGAAACAGAGAAAGGCTCACCAATTGATGATATGGATTGTTCAAGTTCTCACTTTGAATCACATTATTAGGGGAAATGGACAGGTCAAGAAAACACAACCTAAAAGGAATTAATAGGTGCATTCACATAGAAACACGAGAGAATTGTCAATATTTATCAGTTTTAGTTGCTTTGAACTATAGTATTCATGGTGGGATTGGTAATAAATATTTCACAGTTTCACAAAAGACTAGACTTCAATGAGGAAGTGGTAAATCAATAGTCAAGTTTCAAGACAATAATAATGTATTGAACACATTGTAAAAGCAAGAGAAAAGAGTAAGGATAGTTGACTGAAAACAAAATATAATGAATGCATTATAGTTCCATGATGAACATATTTTAACATATGTGAGTTTGCCCTATAAGATCAATCCTAGGGTTTAGACAAACATCATGTGTGTATGTAGAACCTAGAAAAGAACATGTTGCTTCCAAGGAAAATTTCAAGATGAAAAATATCCATTAAAATACTTTTATGTCAAATTCCTGGAGCTAGAATTGGCTTGTGACATGGAAACTATGTTGTCTTCATACTTTCTCTAAGACTTTCACCGACTAATATTGTGTACAAGGAAACTCTCATGCAAGACTGAAAAATTTATACAATCAATCAAATATCAAAATAAAAAACACTCTAAGGTTTGCAACCAACCTTTACATATTTTTCATCCCTCTTAAAGACGTATCCTCCTTATTTTCCTCATCCACATTATCATCCATTGTTGCAGGTCTCTTTTTCTTTATTTTCTTCCTTTTCCTGGATTCCAAATTTGCATGCCCTTCATGCAATTTTTATTGCTTGGATTTTCTCATTTCTGGAAATAAAAATTAAAAACAGTATAAAAATAAAGCTAAATCAATTTAGGGATAGTCTTTCCATAAATTACCTTTGTACTACATGTTGCTAAAAAATCCAAAATCATAGTATAAGATACACTTATGCTTTGCACTGTCAAACTTAATACCATTTACCAAGGTCATATAAATGATAAATATGATAGCATTACAATAACAAACTAATGCAAATTTCCACAGACAATGTTATTTTATGAGAAACTTCAGCTACAGAGAACAAATTCCCGACCTAAAAATGATGTTACTGAACTTCAATTTCAACACACTATACATTGAAAATGTCAACAATCCAACATGCTATACATTGTAAATGTCAACGGTCCCGAAATAAGGGTACTATGTCCCTCCCTCTTAATAATAGAAACATTTACAATAGAATAAAAGTTGTTAAAGGGAAATTTTATTCGAGACCCTGATAATATTAAAATTTATCTTAATTTAACTGTTGATAAAAACACAAGCAAAGGGAAGGCATGGGTGATGGCTCGTGGTGTCTATTATAAATGTCTACCTATCATGTCCATTACATTGGAAGGTTATGGCCATCTAACTTAGAAATATGCTTGCAACAGGTTTCCCTCTACAATGAGACAAATTCTTTGATTTTATTCATGAGTTTGATTACCCATCAAGTGAACAAATGAGACTCCTAATGAAAATATGGATAACTTACATCAGCTTAAAATATAGCATGAAGTTATATCTTTCAAACTCTCACCAGTCCTTACACAAAATCTGGCCCCCAATCTCACTAACTATGCCCTAGTTGGAAAGTTCTCCTGTCGTTGGCCAACCCAACCCTTTTACATTCATGGAACTTGATCTCATTGGGATAAGGATTTATCTCTTCCTTCCTCTGCAGAAGAGAATTTCATATTAATTTATTTTCTCACAAAAAGGATTAAGACCAAATTTTAAAAAGGGAGCCTTGGTTTAGACTCAACCTATCCAAGTGGTAAATTTGCTAGTGAAAAGCTATTGGGTTACTCCGATTGCAGGAGTGATGCACAACTGCGATTATTTAGATGCTTGGCATTGCTGCTTTTGAGGGTTCTAGGAAACCCACTCATCTGGGCGATATAAATAGAGGCACCTACTATATCTGCAATCAAAATCCAGCAAGATGGATGATGAAATCGCCTACATTAGATCGATGCTAGATGGGCTTACTCCCAAAGTCAACCAGAAGGTGTCCAAAACCAATCCTACTTGTCCATTTTTTCCTAGTTATCTGAGTCATACATATATAAAGAAAGTTTTCCCTGATGAACATCATGTCTCCCACTATGAGGGGGTTAAATAAAATGTATTTTCCTTGTTTTGTAAGTGTCAGTTGGTCTTTTTTGGAGGATCTACAAGCTAGTGACTTTAGAACACTATAACTCCCATGTGCCTACTCCAGGGCATACTTTTGGATCATAGTTTAGAATTTTGTATCTTAACACGGTGTTGATTAATTTGGACCAGCAAGAAATACTTGTAACGGTTATACAATTGTGCCCCAATGTAGATTCTATGAAATATAATTATATTTTCAGTTCGGATTTAAAATAATAGAATTTTCTTACCAATGCTTAATTTTTGACATGACATCAAAGCATGTTTATTGAAACCTTCCAATAACCCCTGTTTGGACAGTAGGACTTCTACTTGGGATAGGAAGTTGTAGGAAGGTTTCAATAGTGGGATGCCCAAGATTCATGCTTGAGAAAAGTACTATGGACATGTTATCACCAAATTGAGTTCCTGTTAGGCTGCTTCAATGGTCAACTTGGAGTAACTATTTCAAACCAACTTGTAATTGGAAATTAGCCTTTGCAGTCTGAGAGGGCTCTCTCAAAAGGATAAATGATATTCAAATGAATAAATTGAAAGAAGATGGCTAACTCTGAATTGGATTGAATGTTTTTGTTTTATTGTAGGTGAAATATGAAAAGGGTTTACTACCATTGGGCTTATGGAGTCAATATGAAAACTAAGTTACAAGTCAACTTATCTTATGGAAGGTGAGGCAATAGTATTATTATTAAACCACACATGAAGGACAAAACAAAAAGCTATATTCATACATGAAGTTGGAGCATGTTACCATGAATTCCAAGTGATTATACATAAGCAAACTAATAAAACATGATAGAACAACATACTAGGTGTATAAAAGAAGTTGGAGCATGTAATCATGAATTCCAAGTGATTATACAACTAGAACACTAGAGAGAAAGTAAAAGATTGATATTAGAAACATACATAATAATATAGATAAAAATCTCAAGTCTGAAATAGGTTGTTGCAACTGTATATTACTCATAGACAAATATTATAAGAGTAGTGCTTACATAACATCTCCCAACCTGGTCTCATTCGATCTCCTGGCTATAAATAGACCTTTTTTAAATACGTAGGATCTGCCCAGCTGGCTAGATCATCGAACTATGACCTTGACACCTATCATAACTATAAACCAGTTCCCTGGAGTCCAAAGAGATAGCTAGTCTCTAAAAGACTTATACTTCTAATAGGACTCTGTTTTATTTATTACAACTACTAACTGAAGGAGTGCATAATTACATAAAAAGTAGTTAGGTGCTCAAATGGCACAATCTGCCATCAAAGAATAAATGCTCTCAATGAACTACGAAACAATCATCTTGTTGATCATGTCAGCCCCCTATTAAATTCTGACAAGCAATCCCCTTTTAAACCCCCTTTGTTTGGCCTAAAAAATCCTTTTTCCGCCTATCGTTCCCCTCCTCTAAACTCAAAATTGCATAAAAATGGCCGAAATCACACATTTTAACATATTTAAGGCCTAGCACCTTTAGGCCCTAGCCCCCTCAGTATTTTTCTCCACGTGACCTGGGTGCTAGACCAAGCGCTAGCCTGGAGAGTGCTTATCGCAGGTGGATATCGGGCGCAATATTATTCGTTGATCTGTATAGATCGGACGGCCTTCATAGATCAGCGTTGCGCCCGTGGCCCAACCCGTTGACCGCTCCGATCGCCTGTCCACCGTCTGATCAACCTGCAATTAACGGTCAGCATCTCACCCACCCTTGTGGTCCTCGTGCCCAAAAGCACTGTTCAAAAACCAGTGGTATCCATCGCACCGCGTTTGGAGGATGGGCGGTAATTTTATTTTCGGAGCGATTCCACTCACCGCCTGACACGTGGCTCTGTCACTATTTCAAAACTGCCCCCCCATCATGCGTTATCGTTCGGCATTTGACCCGGCGCGATACGCATATCAACCGTCCGATCTAGAGCTCTCCATCCAACGGTCATTGCACCCCGAAGACGCGCGGAAATTAACCCAAGGTATCCGTACCCCTGGCCCGCCATCCGTCGCCCTCCGATATGTTTTCCACCATCGATCTCCTCCTGAGATCGGGCGGTCCAGATTTATTCGCACGCCCACCGTTGACCGGTCCCACCACGTCACCATTCCACGTGTTTCATCACATCTTTTGCCCGTCCCTGTATATATATCCATTCAAAGGTCAAATGTTAATGATTTACATTAAAATTTCCATTCTCACCACCCTCCAACTGCATTTTCCCACTGCGCCACCATTCTGCAAGCCTCCCACGGCATTTTCCACCGTAATCCCGCACTATTCCACCATTTCACCATGTTGCGCTGTCATCCTCGCTATCCCCGTTGCATCCACTTTCCCATACATTTGTTTTCTTGACAATTTTGCGTGTTTTACAGGGTACGAGCGGCGGTAAACTTCCATGATTCACAGTCTCAACTACAGTAACAGAGAACACCGGAAAGGACCATTTTTCAGAGGTTAGAATTATGGAGAAAGGCCTGGGAAGCTGTTACGACATGACCTCCATTAAAGAAGCAGATTTAAACTCTGTCAAACCCTCCAGAGTCATTCAAAGCGCAGATTTCACGATTAGAGACATTAATATTGCAGACAGAGAATATCAGTGAAAGGCAGAGAGTTAAAGGCATATAATTGAAGATTTTTGAGCCTTAACCTAACCATTTGAAGGTAGAATGCCAGATTTAAGACCCCGTAGATCACTCAGAGAGTCCATGCACAGAAAACAATACGCTCAAGGTTTCATTTCAGCAGAATTTTCTTTCCAAGGAAGGACGGACTGCCCATGTGGTTTTTATTTCTCTACCGTGTTCCTGAAGAGACTTCCACCCAGTGCATTTATTTTAGAAAGCAGGCCGCAGAGTACATACAGCACTACAGAGTCATCAAGCAGTATGGGCGTGCACGTTTCCGCCATCCTGTCTTAATGAGGAAAATTAAATGTTCATCATCCATTTCCTTTAGTAAGTTTTATTTTTCTCCTATAAAACTCCCAAAGAACAGATTATTTAGGGTTCCAGATTTATCAGAAAATTATGCGGTGAGAGAATTTTTGTATGCATTTTGTAAAAACTCTTATATGAATGTACAGAGCCCGTTGGGTTTTCAGTGAGGAGGAGTTCCGTCTTTAAAGAGGATTCTGGTGTTTGATGTCTCAGAGTGTGTAACTTTCTCTTATATGTGCTAATTTAATTGTTCATTTCGTTTCATCCGCCTTTCTTGTATCATGTTTCTGGAATGTGAGTGGCTCACTGGTTTTTGGTAGGGATTTATCCTAGTTGATACCCATGCTTGAATTAGTCAAGCGCTTTAAATATGGCCCAGACATGATATGCTGTTTCACTATTCACTTCAACCATATTTCTGCTATATTAGTTTCTTTGGGAGGTTATTTTTAAAACGCTATTATCATGTATGGATTCTTAAATTGGTAAGCCCATTACATGGTGATATTGTGTATCTGGATATCATCTCAATGACAACTAGTATTCTCTTAATCTTTCATACACAGCAAACACCTTCTGATAATTTATTTATGTGAAGTATCTTTTGAATCGGCCCTCTTTACAGTAAGCTGCCTCTTAATTGTCTGATGCATTTGTTTTAGGGTTCCTCACATATTGCCTCTGCAGTATTTCTTTCCCTGTGTCAAGTTTCTGAAGGTTTTGGTCCCACTCAAATTAATATTTCTTTTATAGAAGATAGCATGAGATCCTTTTGTTGATAACTCCCCCTGTTATATCACACGCTCCTTGCTATATAAAGATGTCCTAGGCACTGGTCTTTCACAACTCAAGGCTGTCTCTAGGAACGACAACACATCCTATTTTTAAGGAAATAATGACATGGAATTTGCTGACTGTTGAGATGAATCGACCCTTTTTTCTTGTGTTGCGTTGTTGCTAATATACTAATGTAGTGGGGCAGTTTAGGACATGGACCTTAATTTGTTGATATGCTGGTAGATGAGCTAAGATATGTGTGCACAGATCTGTTGAATTAGTTGAATGCTTTCTGCTACCTAACTCAACCTTTTTGTCCTTTTTTTTCCCGAAATCCTTTTGCTGTGTTAAAACCTTTTTTGTGAATAAAACAGTGTGAAAACCAATATACCCGGACTTGAAACCTTTTCAACCTTATTTCTTAAGTGGCATCACATCCGCACACTTCGCAACCTTTAAATTTTAAGTTATGAAGAATACAATTGGCAATGCGATATGATGGGGAGGTGACGTGGAGGATCGATGGGACTAAACCACAACGCAAATCACAGATTTTAGCTTTTAGTATAAGCTGCAGGGCAAAGTGTGGGGAAGAGGGACCCACTGGCTATGTGGCAGAGTTTTATGAATCGATGAAGGTTTAAGCGGTAAGTGTTACAAGGTTTATATGATATATGACTATATTACAATGGCTTGAAAGCAGAGGGGCGAAGCTGTGGAGGTGGGGCCGACTTACCACGCCAATAACTAAATAAAATAGATTGTGGGCGCTCACGAGGTAAAAAAAAATGTGATGCGATATTGCAAAACGGTGAACACATTATTTACAATTTAGTTCCAAAACCAAATACGTAAATTCTGCAAAATGAAATGAGGGACCCACTTTGATCGCGATCGGGGAATGAAAAGAGATGAAACGATAAAGGTGGAAGGGTAAAGCAGAAAGGCAAAAAAAGGGTACATTAACATATATTTCAATGGAAAATGAAATGGAAGGGAAGCATGGCGGAGAATGGGTTTATAAATTAATAAGCCCTGAAAGGTTATATATGTGGGTTTTGGGCTGAGGAGAAACTCATCAAAACAAAATTTTGAAAACTTTGAGTGTGATAACAGGACCTATGATAGTTTGTCTTTAGGTATTTGATCTATTTTTTCTAATAGTGTAATCCAAGAGTAATAATTTGACTACATCCAATCTCAGATACAAAAACATATTATAAGGTCCCTCCAACTTCATACCATGAAAGTGAAAATGTAGATGTTATTAGAGGATAATGACCTCCGTCATTTTGTAAATGCAAAGGTTGAATGACATACCAAATCTATAAAATTGGTAGAAAAATAAAAGGAAGATAGCCAAAACAAAGCAAGTCATCCTGGACTCCATGAAGGATCCCTCACATAATCAGTAACACCATCAGTAAGGAGATGTTTGATGCTATCTTCAATCTATATCGGGGTGAGAACATCAATTGAAATATGCTTCTAAGGAACAAGCTCAGAGCCACACAAATGAACAAAATAGATACCACAGCCACTTCTTTGATAAAAATAAATAAACTCCATGATCAATGTGCAAAAATAGGAAAAGAGCTCAAGAATGAAGATTTAGTACACATAGCCTTGAATGGGTTTTCATCTTCTTGGCAACCTTTTGTCTAAGGTGCCTATGCCCGAGAAAGAAATATATCTAACGGCCCACTTGGTAGCAAGGTGTTGAGGAAAATTGTCCCATGGTGGAAGTAGCATATCCCTCATAGTTAGTAAGCCTTGAAGAAAAAAAGGAAATTCCAATCAACAAATATTTGGATAAAGTTGAAGCAAGATGTGATGGTATCCTCAACCTTTAGAAGGGAGGATGAGAAAGGTGAATCATTGGATCAAATTGAAGAGGGAAGGGAAATCGACCCTTCTAAACTTCTGAATAATGAGAATAAATCAGACTTAGATGCCAATCAAAAGAGATTTGGGCAAAGTTGAAGAAATATTTGATGGTATCCTTAGCCCCTGCAAGGGAGGATAAGCAAGGTGAATGATTGGATTAAATTAAAGAGGGGAGGGAAATGGACCCTTTTGAACTCCTGAATGATGAGAATAAATAAAACTCGGTTAAATATCCGATTAAAACAATGAGAATTAATCAAACTTGGTTAAAGAACCGATTAAAACAGATGACAAGGAATGGATCGAAGTAAAGAAGGGAGAGGAAAATAAAAACAACATTCAAGTGACACTCCTTGCACGAGACATAGATTCAATCCCCATACCATGGGGTATGAAATCTTGGTGCGACTAATTAATTTTCTATCTTGTGATATATAATAGTTAACTGATCCTGTCGTTCATCCTTCCCAGTGTATATTTAAGAGATTCGCATTACAAAGACATGCCCTTGATGAATTTTTTTTTTTTACCTGGGCAGCTTCATTGGTGGCAGTTCTAGTCCACAAGGCAATCGTTTCTTCTCTAGCTCTCACACTAGCCACATCACCACAAATTTCACCACCTTCTTCAAATTGTTCACTGATCATAGCTAACAGCTGGAATCAGATAACAAAATCTAGCTCTCACACTAGCTACAACACCAAAAAATTTATCGCCTTCATCAAATTGTTCATCGATCATGGCCAACAACTAGAATCAGATAACAAAATATATATGAGAAGAAATGAATCTACACAAAAATGCCTATACACACACATGTATGTATGATAGTTGGAGTTTTACAGTGTTAAGCCATAGTCGATCCAATCCAGCCTTGTCACCTCAGGTGTTAGTGGCAGTCCACTTTCCTCGGTGGGCACATGTAAGGTCTTCCAACTTGGGCTCTTACTCGCTTTAAAGCAATGGAAATCTGCTACTGAGGGAAGCTTGCTTTGGAAAAAACATATTGTTGTATAAAGTGCACATCGTGATCAGGGTGATACAGGACATGAGAAAATGGTAGAGAAAACCCCGATGAATCGCATGTTTTTCATTTTCAAGATCTGAAAAAACTTGCCACCATAAATCTTCAATCGTCTTGAAGGCATATACTGAACGAAGGGAGCTACCCCATGCTATCAACTTGGATTTCCCCGAAGGGTTTTCGAACCAAAAATTCCATGCATTCCCTAATACAATCTTCCTCCTGCCATCAATAAGCCTCTTATTAGTTTAACTTCACCATTCTGGGGTTCTTCCCGCGCCATTCTTGTCGCACCTTGAAATAAATCCCTTGTATTATTAGAATTACTAATACAAAGTACCGTTTTCTCAGAGAGAGGCACTATTTGTATAACTTGACTTGGGCTCTATACCCACTTCAAAGCAGTGGAAATCTGGTACTAAGGGAAGCTTGCGTGGTAAAAACACTTGTTGTATAAACTACACGGCCTGATCAGGGGGATACAGAACATGAGAAAATGGTAGATAAAACCTTGATGAACCGCATATTTTGAATTTTCAAGATCTAAAAACACTTACCACCAGAAATCTCCAACCGTCCTGAAGGTATAGACTGAACGAAGGGAGATGCCACATGCTTCCTGTTGGAGTTCCAGTGTTTTGGCCAGATTGGCATGACCAAAAGACTAGACAACATCAAAACCACTTTGGGACCCTAGGATCTAGCCCTCCCGGATCTAGAGAGGGATCTCTCTATAAATACAAAGAATGATATATATCTTTGAAGCTCAAAATGAGGTATTAGGCTAGGTATGAAGTACGAGGGGTTTGTTTGATTTGGTTGGTTGGATTAACTGAGAAGGTTATGGGATGAAAGGAACAAAGTAATAGGATGTTTCGGCAAAAGAAAATAGGTCAATAAAGTGTCAATCCATTGGGCTATGGAGTCATGAAAGGGGATTACTTGCATAACAACTAACCAAGGTTTCCATAGGGAAAGTCATTTATACTAAAGGATCTTTTAGATAGATGGTGGAATGGAACATTAAGGAGCGAAGGTAAAATAAAGAAAGACAACCAATTTCTATCTGGAGATCAGGTCAGATATCATTTAAATCCAAACTTGCTTTGGCATGCTCAAAGGAAAATCTCAATGAATACACAAAGAGGTAGCTTAAGATCAGGTCAGAGGTCATCTAACTCCAGGCCTTCTTTCAACATACTCCAAAGGGAAAACAAATCTAAGATTTAACATAGAGCAAGGCCTAAGATCAGAGAAGGCTTTTCAACCTTCAATACTTTGACACTAGCTCATTGAATCTTAGTGAGGCCAAACTGTTGGAAAAGGACCCCAGTGGACAGGGCTAACTCTAAGCAAGAACATCTAAGCAGAAAACTTGAATTAAAACATCAGTAAGCATGGGTAATACCAACATCTTTGACTGGTTAAATTATGTGAATTTGCTCTTAGATTCACTATCAGTAGAAAACATCAAAGATAAGAAGAGAAGTGGGCATTAAGGTACCATGCAAGGGTATATCCTAAGCCTGATTTACTGATTCTTATTAGAGAATGGTGAACATCATGATAAAAATGAAATAAAACAATTGCAGTAAGAAAAACATCACCCGTAATATAGATCAGGATCCTGTGAAATTTGCTTGTTTAATTGATGTGCAAAACCAGTCACATACTCTGAGCTCAATGGTTGTTACAGTCCAAACTTCTCCTCCCAACCTACTAAATTACAAACTACTCAGCTACTTCCCCCAATAAATATTCTAACATTCGAATGAATCCCTACAACTAACAACAACAACAACAACCTTTACAATATGTTCTTAGGGAGTTCTTATAGGGGGATAAGTGACAGTAGTAGTAGATGCAAATTTAATTGATTCATTAAGACAGAGTGGAGGAAGTATTTGTGCCCACTCTGCTTAATGGCTCTGCATCGCTGTATGTACTCTTTAGGCTGCTTCGGAAGTCCTGTCAGGCTGAGAATAGCCTCAGGTGTTTCTTTGAAGTCCTCTATGACTGTATGGTACTCTGTTTATCTTCTGAAATAAGTAATGTGAATGGACAGTCTGCAGGTCTGCATGCTTCCATAACTGTTGTTCTGACAGTTTTAGAAGCTTTTTTCAATGTAATCACTTTTAAGGGCTCAAGGAGGCATGGAGAATGCTGTAAGGTAGTCCTTCTAGAGAAAACACATTCTGCTGATGCTGTTACACTGATATGACTTATTAGTGTGCCCAGGGTTCATTAAGCCCTTTAATCATTTTCATGGTCTTTAAACTGCGTCTTTACCCTTTAAACATGGGGTTAAAGCATTAATTTTTCAATAATAGGCTTAAATCCCTTGATCTGTCTCTGCTGATACACTTTGCCACTTCAGCGATGGTATTTCTGCGCTCTGAGTCACAGTGACTGTGACTCCGGAGACAGAATAATTTCACCATCTGTATACACTGCACAATACAATAAACTTCGTTATAAAATCCAGGGGACTGGTGGAAAATTGCTACGGAGGCTTATGGAATGGTGGATTAAATGGTGGATGAAGGTGAAAAACCAATGGAAATCTTTGCAAAATGGTGAAAATGGAGCTGATGAAGGTTTGGGGGCAAGAAAGATTATGGGCCGTCCGATTAGATGGATAGATGATGATCAATGGTCGGGATTTGTTGATGAAATTTTTAATACTGTGTTAGGTGGAGAATCAAAGCCCTTAGTGCAAAACACAAACGTTAAGGTTTGGGCGTATTACAAAGAAAAAAAGCTAAATGAATGAAGTCGGGGCCTTTGATGGTGGGACCCAGCAAGGGCAGAGGGTGATTGAATGCGGACAGTTGAATCTCAGGAGGAGATCAATGATGGGGTTTGAATGAGGGATTATATAAGGGAGGGGTGGTTTCTAGAGGAAAACCACTGTTTTCGTGCTGCCTTTGAGTGATTTTAAAATTTCTCCCAAAAAACGCGATATATGTCGCCGCTTGCCACGTGTCCTTCCAAAACCGCTTATATCGCGTGATTTTGAGACATTAAAGTTCGGACACGAGATTCACGTGATATGCTTCCTGACCATTGGATATGGAGCAATGAGATTTGACGGTGGAGGGTGGAGCGCGATATGGAAAGATGCGTAGGCGATTAAGCAGGATGTGATCAAAGCGGATTAGATCTCGACCATCAGATCTATAGAATGGACGGTCAGGATTAAAAGAGGGAGCGTGAAGGCCAAAGGGTAAGTGAAAAGGCGGGATGAACGAGAGCTGTTGCATCAAAGGGAACGAACGGAGGGGATTGAATCGCATCAGAGAAAGGCAGGGCCCGAAACTCCGAGGTCCGATGTTGCGATTACGCGATAGCCGTCGGATCTAGTGGGAAGATCAATGGTCCACGCTTGATCAAAGGCATAATGGAGAGGAGTGATGGGTGCACTGCGGGATTAGCGCTGGCCGTTAGATCTTAAAATATCAACGGTGGAGGTTGATTCTGAGGCCGATAATGCAAAGGCCATCGCATCGAAACATTTTCAATTAACAGAGGGAAAAGCGCTCAGGGAAAGCTCTGATTGTGATTAGTGCCCGAGACTTTAGCGTCTGGTCTTAGGCGTGGGTCACATGTGGGGAAGTGGTTAGGGGCTTAGCCGAAAGGGGCTTAAGCCTGTTATGTAAAAGAAGGATTTTAAGCCAAAATGACTGTTTTTTAAGGGATTTTTGGCTTTCGGTAGAGGGGAAAAAGGGGTTTTAAACCAGATAAAGGGAGATATAAGGTTTAAATAGGGTTTTGGGGAGATTTAGAGGGTTAGTGAAGGAAATTTGAAAGGGGAAAAAGGTGATGAAAACAGAGGCTTTGTGCAATGAAATAAGGGGGAAAAGAGGCCTTTTGAGAAAAAATATTTCACAGACAGTGAGGCTTTTTAAATGGAAACAAGAGTGAGGATTGTCTAGAGGGAAAAGACACAAGGAGGCTTCAAGAATGATATGTTTTCAAAGGAAATGTATTTCTTGAAGGCTCAAAAACATTTTAGCCACCTGTTTGCTTGTTAAAAATTTCATAGGTGGCTAACAATGGCTCCACATGGGGATGGCATCTTCTTAAAGGTGTCAAGAATTCATAAAATGATCTTTGGATTAGGCCAAATGCCTGGTACTTGAGACATCCTTTTATTTTCTTGGATCAGCTGCCACAAATCATGAAGACATCATATCAATAGTAATATTCTCCCAAAAACTACCTACCCATACTATTGTCCTAACATTTTTTTCTTCTAGGTGTATTTGGACTTGCACACCCTTTACATCATCAATTTTTTACAAGCAAGAAAATCAGCCTATTCTATTTCTCCCCTCATTAATCCATGAGACTAGATTAAGAAGTTGGCTTCATAGCTCCTCTACCTACACTAATATCTGCTAGGATTAAACTGTCTAGCAAACTTCTTTCTCTACATTCTCAAACAGAAATTTAAAAAACAGTAAAACCAGGATTATACTGCTTGGTCTGCTGTGAATCCATAGCATAAAGACAAGCTGCATATGTACTAAAATTTGCAGAAATTAAAAACAAAATTGGGAAGTTTCAGATCTAAAAAATCACCAGCATTCTTCATTCTTTTTGTGACTCAGATTTTGAGCTTGTTAGAGTCACTTTTCTCCTTCATTTCAACTCTGGTTTTGATCTTGTTAGAGCTGCTTCTTCTTTTCTCTGTTGGTTCACGTTTTGAGCATATCTGAACCTTTCCTTTCAAAGCAAAACTCAACACCTAACTACATGCTCACATACTGAGCTTATTTGAGATTTCCTACCTACCCTACTCTAACTTGGCATATTTACATGTCTAACTGAAAAACCTTCTTTTCCAATACATGCAGTCAATCAGATGATCCCATGACTGGTCTTTTCTGCTCAATTATTTGAGCATACTGGATAGGCAGGGCCACTCCCATTCTCTTTGTTTCTTATCATCTTTTAAAATATTTCTTGTTGTCTGCAACAAGCTGCTCTTGATGACCTTTGATCCTACTTCAAATGTTTGTAGGAAATGAGCATAAGGATCATGAAATGATACCTGGGTGTGAGTGTTTGACAAATTTTTCAACCAGGATAGCTTCTTCTCCCACTGGATTAAGACAAATATTTCTTTTAGAAAGAGCTCCTTCCTTGTCTTAATCACTTTCTGAGCTAGAGGACACATCATGTTTGATAGTGTTGTCCTTTGGTAACTCTAAGATATGTTGTTCTGGTGAGCTGAGCTCTGTGAGAAGACTAAAATACTCTTGAGCAGGGGTCTCTTTGATTTCCTCATCCCTTTCAAGAGAAGGTTCAGTGTATTCAACTTGCCCAAGAGTTTCTTTATTACTTTCTTCCTCATCCTCTGAACTAGAAAGATGTTGACTTCCATCTTCATGGCAAACATTACTGATGATATGATATATAGCAGAGTGAATATTCATTGAATTTTTTCCTGCTCTCAGGCTTTCAATACTTTCCTCATCAGTATCAAAGATAGCCTGGACTGGCCCATTGCTTTCCTGAAGTTGTTGGTCCTGATCTTCCTCCCATGAAACTACTAATGATGGTTCTTTAAGCTTAGTTTCCCTTTGGAAAAAAATATCATCGGACAGATCAATGTTAGAGAAATCATAATTAGAAGAAATGCCATCCACCAAACCCATTGGGTTCTCAACAAGTCTTTCTTTAAAACAATCTGCAAATTCACTTTCTAATTCATGTTCATCATGCATGCTATGCATGCTGCTTATGTCTTGCAGTGATATGATTTGTTTCTCTCGAGGACAAGGAGAAGGTCCTTTCCAATCGTCATTTCTGGTTTCAACCTCATATTCTTCCTCTTCTATGCTCAGCAAGGTGTTGGTTGTCTCTATCAGTCTTTCCAGTTTGTTTTCTAAAGAGATATGCCTTTTTTGCTCTGCTTGATCCTTCTTCATCGCTTTTAATCCTTCCTCCCTGCACCGCAGGTTGTATTCGATAGTAATTGCTATGTTTTGCATTTCCTCTGGGCTCGAAGGTTCTCTCTCTCTTATATGGAATTCCACCTCAGGGTCAAAAGAACTTGGATAGTGCAATAGGGCCCATTCCAGGGGTGGTTTTATGTTAGCAGGTATTGCATTGTATACCTTATTGAACCTGGCTGAAAAATCTTGTACTTTCTCTCCTGGCTGCCTTTTCAAATTCTGATACTCTTCTAGGATGAGGAAGACATTTCCCAGTACTACCCATCTATCAAGGAAAACTTGGTCAAACTGCTGAAAATTAATGATGCTTTTAGCTGGAAAGTTTTTAAACCAACTCTTAACATTCCCTTGTAATGACAGGGCAAACATTCTAATATGCACATCATCTTCTTCTACTTCATACAAGTCAAGTAAATCCTCAAGATTTTGAACATTTTGCTCAGCAATGGTCTTTTTACTTTCTCCATCAAAAAGAGGTAGCTTGTTTGTAAGTCTTGCAGGAAGGTGTCAGAAGATAAGAGGCAAAACCAGAGGCTTATATCTTTCTATGACCTTTGTAGGTGTAGGTGGTGCAACAATAGGTTCATGGCAGCTTGAAGTTTCTTTAGGAGTGAGAGATATACCATGAGGCTCTTGTTCCACCAGGTCTTTCACAGGAGTATAGGTCTGCTTATGGTCTGAAGACTGAGGCTTGAGATTTTTCCCATACTCAATGTGAGTTTCATGTTTGTACACTTGATCAAGCTTAAAGTAGGATAGAACATCGTGGTAGACAAAAACAATGAATTCTTTAAACCAAATCCAACCCAAATGTTCTATCCTTCTATGAGGTCTTTCCATATTTCAGATTCTTCCTCCAGTGGAGTCTTTAAGGTCTATTAGGAATTATGGAGTGTGGAGTCGCCAGGTGGATGAATGTGAATGTTTGATACAGGCTGTTGTCCACCATCAGCATTGAAATACCAATCAATCTAGATATTTTTGGTATTCTGAGTGCCTAAGGGTATATGAGATAAAATGCACTCAAGTTCCCCAGCGGATTTTCCATTATGTTGGAGTTCCAGTGTTTTGTCTAGATTGGCAAGACCAAAAGACTAGAAAACATCAAAACCGCTTTGGGACCCTAGGATCTAGACCTCCCGGATCTAGAGAGGGATCTCTCTCTAAATACAAAGAATGATATATAACATTGAAGCTCAAAATGAGGTATTAGGCTAGGTATGAAGCACGAGAGGTTTGTTTGATTTGGTTGGTTGGATTGGTTGTAGATCATTAACTGAGAAGGTTATGGGATGAAAGGAACAAAGTAATATGATGTTTCGGAAAAAGTAAATAGGTCAAGAAAGTGTCAATCCATTGGGCTATGGAGTATGAAAGGGGGTTACTTGCATAACAACTAACCAAGGTTTCCATAGGGCAAGTCATCTATACTAAAGGATCTTTTAGATAGATGGTGGAATGGAACATTAAGGAGCGAAGGTAAAAGAAAGAAAGACAACTAGTTTCTGTCTAGAGATTAGGTCAGATATCATTTAAATCCAGAACTGATTTGACATGCTCAAAGGAAACTCTCAATGAATACACAAAAAGGTAGCTTAAGATCAGGTCAGAGGTCATCTAACTCCAGGCCTTCTTTCTGCATACTCCAAAGGGAAAACAAAGCTAAGATTTAACATAGAGCAAGGCCTAAGATCAGAGAAGGGTTTTTAACCTTCAATGCTTTGACACTAGCTCATGGGATCTTAGTGAGGCCAAACTGTTGGAAAAGGACCCCAGTAGACAAGGCTAACTCTAAATCCCCAGTATCCCAATTCTTCCAGCTTAAACCCAACAAGAACATCTAAGCAGCAAACTCGAATTCAAACATCAGTAAGCATGGGTAATACCAACATCTTTGACTGGTTAAATTATGTGAATTTTCTCTTAGATTCAGTATCAGCAGAAAACATCAAAGAGAAGAACAACATTGGGCATTAAGGTACCATGCAAGGGTATATCCTAAGCCTGATTTACTGATTCTTATCAGAGAATGATGAACATCATGATAAAAATTAAATAAAACAATTGCAGTAAGAAACACATCACCCGTAATATAGACCAGGATCCTGTGAAATTTGCTTGTCTAATTGATGTGCAAAACTAGACACATACTCTGAGCTCAATGGCTGTTATAGTCCAAACTTCTCCTCCCAACCTACTAAATTACAAACTACTCAGCTACTTCCCCCAATAACTATTCTAACAGTCGAATGAATCCCTACAACTAACAACAACAACAACAACCTTTACAATATGTTCTTCGGGAGTTCTTATAGGAAGATAAATGACAATAGTAGTAGATGTAAATTTAATTAATTCATTAAGACAAAGTGGAGGAAGTATTCATGCTCACTCTGCTTAATGGCTCTGCATCGCTGTATGTACTCTTTAGGCTACTTCGAAAGTCCTGTCAGGCTGAGAATAGCCTTAGGTGTTTCTTTGAAGTCCTCTATGACTGTATGGTAATCTGTTTATCTTCTGAAATAAGTAATGTGAATGGAAAGTCTGCAGGTCTGCACGCTTCCATAGTTGTTGTTCTGACAGATTTAGAAGCTTCTGTCAGTGTAATCATTTTTAAGGGCTCAAGGAGGCATGGAGAACGCTGTAAGGAAGTCCTTCTGGTAAAAACACATTTTGTTGATGCTGTAACACTGATATGACTTATTAGTGTGCTTAGGCTTCATTAAGCCCTTTAATCATTTTCATGGTCTTTAAATTGCGTCTTTACCCTTTAAACACGGGATTAAAGCATTAAGTTTTTAATAATAGGCTTAAATCTCTTGATCTGTCTCTGCTGATACACTTTGTCACTTCAGTGATGGTCTTTCTGCGCTCTGAGTCACAATGACTGTGACTGTGGAGACAGAACAATTTCACCATCTCTATACCCTGCACAATACAATAAACTTCGTTATAAAATCCAGGGGACTGGAAAATTGCTGCGGAGGCCTGTGGAATGGTGGCGTAAATGGTGGATGAAGGCGAAAACCAACGAAAATCTTTGCAAAATGGTGAAAATGGAGTTGATGAAGGTTTGGGGGCAAGAAAGATTCTGGGTCATCCGATTAGATGGACAGATGATGGTCAACGGTCGGGATTTGTTGAAGGAATTGTTAATACTATGTTAGGCAGAGAATCAAAGCCTTTAGTGCAAAACAAAAAGGTTAAGGTTTTGGCGTATTACAAAGAAAAAGGGCTAAATGAATGAAGTCGGGGCCTTTGATGGTGGGACCTGGCAAGGGCGGAGGGTGATTGAATGCAGACCATTGGATCTCAAGAGGAGATCAACGATGGGGTTTGAATGAGGGATTATATAAGGGAGGGGTGGTTTCTAGAGGAAAACCACTGTTTTCGCACTGCCTTTGAGTGGTTTTAAATTTCCCCCAAAAAACGTGATATATGTCGTTGCTTGCCACGTGTCCTTCCAAAACCGCTTATATCGCGTGATTTTGAGACGTTAAAGTTCAGACACGAGATTCACGCGATATGCTTCCTGATCGTTGGATATGGAGTGATGAGATCTGATGGTGGAGGGTGGAGCACGAAATGGAAAGACGCGCAAGCGATTAGGTGGGAGGTGTCAAATCAGATTAGATCCCGACCATCGGATCTATAGAATGGACAGTCAGGATTAAAAGAGGGAGCGGGAAGGCCAAAGGGTAAGTGAAAAGGTGGGATGAACGAGAGCCGTTGGATCAAAGGGAACGAACGGCAGGGATTGAATCGCATCGGAGAAAGGCAGGGGGCCGAAACTCTGAGGTCCGATGTTGCGATTACGCGATAACTGTCGGATCTAGCGGGAAGATCGACAGTCCACGCTTGATCGGAGGCATAATGGAAAGGAGCGATGGGCGCACTACGAGATTAGCGATGGTCGTTAGATCTTAAAAGATCAATGGCAGAGGTTGATTCTGAGGCCGATAGTGCAAATGCCATCGCATCGGAACATTTTCAATTAACAAAGGGAAAAGCGCTCACAGAAAGCTCCGATTGCGATTAGCGCCCAGGACTTTAGCGTCTAGTCTTGGGCACGGGTCACATGTGGGGAAGTGGTTAGGGGCTTAGCCGAAAGGGGCTTAAGCATGTTATGTAAAAGAAGGATTTTTAAGCCAAAATGAATGTTTTTCAAGGAATTTTTGGCTTTCGGTAGAGGGGGAAAAGGGGTTTTAAACCAGATAAAGGGAGATATAAGGTTTAAATAGGGTTTTGGGGAGATTTAGAGGGTTACTGAAGGAAATTTGAAAGGGAAAAAAGGTGATGAAAACAAAGGCGTTGTGGGAATGAAATAAGGGGGGAAAGAGGCCTTTTGAGAAAAATTATTTCACAGATAGTGAGGCTTTTTAAATGGAAACAACAGTGAGGATTGTCCAAAGGGAAAAGACACAAGGAGGCTTCAACAATGATATGTTTTCAGAGGAAATGTATTTCTTGAAGGCTCAAAAACATTTTAGCCACCTGTTTTCTTGTCAAAAAATTCATAGGTGGCTAATAGTGGCTCCACATGGGGATGGAATCTTCTTGAAGGTGTCAAGAATTCAGAAAATGATCTTTGGAGTAGGCCAGATGCCTGGTACTTGACGCATCCTTTTATTTTCTTGGATCAGCTACCACAAATCATGAAGACATCATATCAACAATAATATTCTCCCAAACAACTACCTACCCATACTATTGTCCTGACATTTTTTATCTGGGTGCATTTGGACTTGCAGACCCTTTACATCATCAATGTTTTACAAACAGGAAAATAAACCTATTCTATTTCTACCCTTATTACTCCATGAGACCATATTAAGCAGTTGGCCTCATAGCTTCTCTACCTACACTAATATCTGCTAGGATTAAACTGTCTAGCAGGCTTCTTTCTCTACGTTCTAAAATAGAAATTTAAAAACAATGAAACCAGGATTAGACTATCTGGTCTGCTGTGAATCCATAGCATAAAGACAAGTTGCATATGGACTGAAATTTGCAGAAATTAAAAACAAAATTGGGAAGTTTCAGATCTGAAAAATCGCCAGCATCCTTCATTCTTTTTGTGACTCAGATTTTGAGCTTGTTAGAGTCACTTTTCTCCTTCATTTCAGCTCTGGTTTTGATCTTGTTAGAGCTGCTTCTTCTTTTCTCTGTTGGTTCAAGTTTTGAGCATATCTGAACTTTTCCTTTCAAAGAAAAACTCAAAAACTAACTACATGCTCACATATTGAGCTTATTTGAGATTTCCTACCTACCCTACTCTAACTTGGCATATTTACATGTCTAAATGACAAACCTTATTTTCCAATACATCCAGTCAATCAGATGATCCCATGACTGGTCTTTTCTGCTCAATTCTTTGAGCATGCTGGATAGGCAGGGCCAATCCCATTCTCTTTGTTTCTTAGCAAGTTTTAAAATATTTCTTGTTGTCTGCAACAAGCTGCTCTTGATGACCTTTGATCCTCCTTCAAATGTTTGCAGGAAATGAGCATAAGGATCATGAAATGATACCTAGGTGTGAGTGTTTGACAAGAATTTTTCAACTAGGATAGCTTCTTCTCCCACTGGATCAAGACAAATATTTCTTTTAGAAAGAGCTCCTTCCTTGTCTTCATCACTTTCTGAGCTAGAGGACTCATCATGCTTGATAGTGCTGTCCTCTGGTAACTCTAAGATACACTATTCTGGTGAGATGAGCTCTGTGAGAAGACTAACATACTCTTGAGCAGGGGTCTCTTTGATTTCTTCATCCCTTTCAAGAGAAGGTTCAATGTATTCAACTTGCCCAAGAGTTTATTTATTGCTTTCTTCCTCATCCTCTGAACCAGAAAGTTGCTAACTTCCATCTTCATGGCAATCATTACTGATGATCTGATATATAACAGAGTGAATATTTATTGAATCTTCATCTTCTCTCAGGCTTTCAACACTTTGCTCATCAGTATCACAAATAGCTTGGATTGGCCCATTTCTTTCCTGAAGTTGCTAGTCCTGATCTTCCTCCCATGAAACTACTAATGATGGTTCTTTAAGCTTAGTTTCCATTTGGAAAAAATCATCATCAGACAGATCAATGTTATAGAAATCATAATTAGAAGCAATGTCGTCCACCAAACCCATTGGGTTCTCAGCAAGTCTTTCTTTAAAATAATCTGCAAATTCACTTTCTAATTCATGTTCATCATGCATGCTCTGCATGCTACTTATGTCTTGCAGTGATTTGATTTGTTTCTCCCAAGGACAAGGACAAGGCCCTTTCCAATTGTCATTTCTGGTTTCAACCTCATATTCTTCCTCTTCTATGCTCAGCAAGGTGTTGGCTGTCTCTATCAGTCTTTCCAGCTTGTTTTCTAAAGAGATCTGCCTTTTTTTCTCTGCTTGGTCCTTGTTCATCGCTTTTAATCTTTCCTCCCTGCACCGCAGGTTTTATTCAATAGTAATTGCTATGTTTTTCATTTCCTCCAAGCTCGAAGGTTCTCTCTCTCTTATATGGAATTCCACCTCAGGGTCAAAATAACTTGGATAGTGCAATAGGGCCCATCCCAGGGGTGGTTTTATGTTAGCAGGTATTGCATTGTATACCTTATTGAACCTGTCTGAAAAATCTTGTACTGTCTCTCCTGGCTGCCTTTTTAAATTATGATACTCTTCTAGGATGAGGAAAACATTTCCCGGGACTACCCATCAATCAAGGAAAACTTGAGCAAACTGCTGAAAATTGATGATGCTTTTAGCTGGAAAGTTTTTAAACCAAATCTTAACATTCCCTTGTAATGACAAGGCAAACATTCTAATACGCACATCATCTTCTTCTACTTCATACAAGTCAAGTAAATCCTCAAGATTTTGAACATGTTTCTCAGCAGTGGTCTTTTTATTTTCTCCATAAAAAAGAGGTAGCTTGTTTGTAAGTCCTGCAGGAAGTGGTCGGAAGATAACAGGAAAAACCAGAGGCTTATATATTTCTATGACCTTTGTAGGTGTAGGTGGTGCAACAATAGGTTCATGATAGCTTGAAGTTTCTTTAGGAGTGAGAGATATGCCATGAGGCTCCTGTTCCACCAGGTCTTTCACAGGAGTATAGGTCTGCTTATGGTCTGAAGACTGAGGCTTGAGATCTTTCCCATACTCAATGTGAGTTTCATCTTTGTACACTTGATCAGGCTTAAGGTAGGATAGAACGTAGTGGTAGAAAAAAACAATGAATTCTTTAAACCAAATCCAACCCAAATGTTCTATCCTTCTATGAGGTCTTGCCATATTTCAGGTTCTTTCTCTAGTGGAATCTTTAAGGTCTATTAGGAATTGTGGAGTGTGGAGTCGCCAGGTGGATGAATGTGAATGTTTGAAACAGGCTGCTATCCACCATCAGCATTGAAATACCAATCTAACTAGAGATTTTGGGTATTCTGAGTGCCTAAGGGTATCTGAGATAAAATGCACTCAAGTTCCCCAACGGAGTCGCCATTATGTTGGAGTTTCAGTGTTTTGGCCAGATTGGCAAGACCAAAAGACTAGAAAACATCAAAACTGCTTTGGGACCCTAGGATCTAGACCTCCCGGATCCAAAGAGGGATCACTCTGTAAATAAAAAGAATGATATATATCTTTGAAGCTCAAAATGAGGTATTAGGCTAGGTATGAAGCACGAGGGGTTTGTTTGATTTGGTTGGTTGGATTAACTGAGAAGGTTATGGGATGAAAGGAACAAAGTAATAGGATGTTTCGGCAAAAGAAAATAGGTCAAGAAAGTGTCAATCCATTGGTCTATGCAGTCATGAAAGGGGATTACTTGCATAACAACTAACCAAGGTTTCCATAGGGCAAGTCATCTATACTAAAGGATGTTTTAGATAGATGGTGGAATGGAACATTAAGGAGCAAAGGTAAAAGAAAGAAAGACAACCAATTTCTGTCTGGAGATCAGGTTAGATATCATTTAAATCCAGACCTGCATTGACATGCTTAAAGGCAACTCTCAATGAATACACAAAGAGGTAGCTTAAGATCAGGTCATAGGTCATCTAACTCCAGGCCTGCTTTCAGCATACTCGAAAGGGAAAACAAATCTAAGATTTAACATAGAGCAAGGCCTAAGATCAGAGAAGGGTTTTTAACCTTCAATGCTTTGACACTAGCTCATGGGATATTAGTGAGGCAAAACTGTTGGAAAAGGACCCTAGTGGACAGGGCTAACTCTAAATCCCTAGTATCCCAATTCTTCCAGGTTAAACCCAGCAAGAACATCTAAGTAACAAACTCAAATTCAAACATTAGTAAGCATGGGTAATACCAACATCTTTGACTGGTTAAATTATGTGAATTTTCTCTTAGATTCACTATCAGCAGAAAAAATCAAAGATAAGAAGAGCAATGGGCATTAAGGTACCATGAAAGGGTATATCCTAAGCCTGATTTACTGATTCTTATCAAAGAATGATGAACATCATGATAAAAATGAAATAAAACAATTGCAGTAAGAAAAACATCACCCGTAATATAGACTAGGATATTGTGAAATTTGCTTGTTTAATTGATGTGCAAAACCAGTCACATACTTTGAGCTCAATGGCTGTTACAGTCCAAACTTCTCCTCCCAACCTACTAAATTACAAACTACTCAGCTACTTCCCCCAATAACTATTCTAACAGTCGAATGAATCCCTACAACTAACAACAACAACAACAACCTTTACAATATGTTCTTCGGGAGTTCTTATAGGATGATAAATGACAGTAGTAGTAGATGTAAATTTAATTGATTCATTAAGATAGAGTGGAGGAAGTATTCGTGCCCACTCTGCTTAATGGCTCTGCATCGTTGTATGTACTCTTTAGGCTGCTTCGGAAGTCCTGTTAGGCTGAGAATAGCCTCAATTGTTTCTTTGAAGTCCTCTATGACTGTATAGTACTCTGTTTATCTTCTGAAATAAGTAATGTGAATGGAAAGTCTGCTGGTCTCCATGCTTCCATAACTGTTGTTCTGACAATTTTAGAAGCTTCTGTCAGTGTAATCACTTTTAAGGGTTCGAGGAGGCATGGAGAACGTTGTAAGGCAGTCCTTGTGGAGAAAACACGTTCTGCTGATGCTATAAGACTGATATGACTTATTAGTGTGCTCAGGCTTCATTAATCCCTTTAATCATTTTCATGGTCTTTAAACTGCGTCTTTACCCTTTAAACATGGGATTAAAGCATTAAGTTTTCAATAATAGGCTTAAATCACTTGATTTGTCTCTGCTGATACACTTTGCCGCTTCAGCGATGGTCTTTTTGCGCTCTGAGTCATAGTGACTGTGACTGTGGAGACAGAATAATTTCACCATCTCTATACCCCGCACAATACAATAAACTTCGTTATAAAATCCAGGGGATTGGTGGAAAATTTCTGCGGAGGCCTATGGAATGGTGCCATAAATGGTGGATGAAGGCAAAAAACCAATGGAAATCTTTACAAAATGGTGAAAATGGAGCTGATGAAGGTTTGGGGGCAAGAAATATTCTGGGCCGTCTGATTAGATGGACAGATGATGATCAACGGTCGGGATTTGTTGATGGAATTGTTAATACTGTGTTAGGCGGAGAATCAAAGCCTTTAGTGCAAAACAAAAAGGTTAAGGTTTGGGCGTGTTACAAATAAAAAGGGCTAAATGAATGAAGTCGAGGCCTTTGATGGTGGGACCTGGTAAGGGCGGAGGGTGATTGAATGCGGACCGTTGGATCTCAGGAGGAGATCAACGGTGGGGTTTGAATGAGGGATTATATAAGGGAGGGGTGGTTTCTTGAGGAAAACCACTGTTTTCGCGCTGCCTTTGAGTGGTTTTAAAATTTCCCCCAAAAAACGCGATATATGTCGCCACTTGCCACATGTCCCTCCAAAACTTCTTATATCGCATGATTTTGAGGCGTTAAAGTTCGGACACGAGATTCATGCGATATGCTTCATGACCATTGGATATGGAGCGATTAGATCTGACGGTGGAGGGTGGAGCGCGATATGGAAAGACGCGCAGGCGATTAGGCAGGAGGTGGTCAAAGCGGATTAGATCCCGACCGTCGGATCTATAGAATGGACGGTCATGATTAAAAGAGGGAGCGGGAAGGCCAAAGGGTAAGTGAAAATGCGGGATGAACGAGATTCATTGGATCAAAGGGAACAAATGGCGGGGATTGAATCGCATCGGAGAAAGGCAGGGGCCCGAAACTCCGAGGTCCGATGTTGCGATTACGCGATAGCCGTCGGATCTAGCGGGAAGATCGACGGTCCACGCTTGATCAGAGGCATAATGGGGAGGAGCGATGGGCGCACTGCGGGATTAGTGCTGGCCATTAGATCTTAAAAGATCAACGGTAGAGGTTGATTATGAGGCCGATAGTGCAGAGACCATCTCATCAGAACATTTTCAATTAACAAACGAAAAAGCGCTCATGGAAAGCTCCTATTGCGATTAGCACCCAGGACTTTAGCGTCTGGTCTTGGGCGTGGGTCACATGTGGGGAAGTGGTTAGGGGCTTAGCCGAAAGGGGCTTAAGCCTGTTATGTAAAAGAAGGATTTTTAAGCCAAAATGACTGTTTTTCAAGGGATTTTTGGCTTTCGGTAGAGGGGAAAAAGAGGTTTTAAACTAGATAAAGTGAGATATAAGGTTTAAACAGGGTTTTGGGGAGATTTAGAGGGTTAGTGAAGGAAATTTGAAGGGGGGAAAAGGTGATGAAAACAGAGGCTTTGTGGGAATGAAATAAGGGGGAAAAGAGGCCTTTTGAGCAAAATTCTTTCACAGATAGTGAGGCTTTTTAAATGGAAACAGCAGTGAGGATTGTCCAAAGGGAAAAGACACAAGCAGACTTCAAGAATGATATTTTTAAGAGGAAATGTATTTCTTGAAGGCTCAAAAACATTTTAGCCACCTGTTTGCTTGTAAAAAATTTCATAAGTGGCTAACACTGCCGAATTGGATTTCCCCGAAAGGTTGTCGAACCAGAAATTCCATGAATTCCCCAATACATGCTTCTTCCTGCCATCGATAGGCCTCTCTATCAGTTTAACTTCACAGTTCTACGATTCTTCCTGCGCGTTGCACCTTGAAATAAATTCCTCGACTTATATACCTCGACTTCACCTCTTCCACAAATAAAACACTTTGTGTTTAACCATGCTTCTTCCCGCCATCGATAGGCCTCTCTATCAGTTTAACTTCACCGTTCTGGGGTTCTTCCTGCATGTCGCACCTTGAAATAAAGACCTCGACTTATATACCTCGACTTTGCCCCTTCCACAAATAAAACACTTTGTGCTTAATCGCTGGAAACCCCAACCTTAGAGTCGAAGTCTTTTTGACTTTGAAAATTTTAGGTATTCACTTCCATATATTTATTTTTATCTATACTCCTTTTTAGATTTGAATTTTTTGAACTCTCACAAAGAAGTACATTACATATCCTTAACTATTAGGGTCATTCAACTAGTCAACTGAGTGTGTGCCAAGTGATTGGAAGGTTTTAATGATAACCTCCCTACCCAGGTTCAAGTCTCATTGACATGACTATGTATGTATGGTTATCCTAAAATATTTTCTACAATCCACCTTTTCATTGAATTAAGCGGGAAGAGGGAAATCTACTTTTATAACAAAAAAAATTGAAAAATAGTTTTAAAAAATGAATTAGTAAAAGGGCATTATATATGGTAATATCAATACAAATAGTCGAGGGTTTTAAACCAACTAATTTTCAACAATGTCATTATACATTAGGCTAGTTCCATGACAACACGTACATTGTTTGAATTTTTTGGTGATCGAATGAATCTGAAAACTTAGAAACAAATAAACTAGCTTGCTTAATCATTCTTGGTAATGACCATGTACTTGAACACTGATAATGCTATTGGGACCTTAGTGTCACCAGTTTATCCCTTGACATGATCCACACACCTCTTCTTTCCATGATTTTTCGTTGATAAAGGAAAATTATTGTATGAGTTGAAAATAATCAGTAAATAAAAAACAAACACTCCTCCATCAATGTAAAGCTAATCAAGGAAATCAAATTGCATGAAGTAAAATAAAAAAAAAGGACACTATATTCTCATGAAGTGAGCTCGGTCTTCAAAAGATCAAGGAAGTAAATTACACTATAACAACATAAAGTTAAATCAAGATGTGTTATATATATAATTGTAAAATTACAATATATACGAGATAAAATCTCAAGAATTTTGACTCTATTTCATCATAATATGGAATACGCTCTAAGAGTCCTCATTTAGAATGAAGAGGGAACTCTTATTTATATATAGACTTAATTTGAAACTAAAATAACAAATATTAAATGCATATTCACAAGTTCTTCATGTGGTTATTATAACATCCAATCTCGACTCATCAGCTAATTTGTAAAATTGTAATTAATTATGTTGATGAAATTGTATTAATTGTGTCAGCATTAATGTGTCGTTAGTGCAGCAAAAATGAACTAGATAAATCAAGGAACAACATATATGTAATCTAAATGGTTGATTAATCAATATGATGACACAACTAGCTTGGAACATATGAGCACTAATATGAGCTATGATACCATGAGTGTAAAACAATGAAGGTGTTGCAAGGAATTGCCTTGCTAAATCCTTTCCATGAATTTGAAATTTGAATCTAAGCCTTTTTCCTCTTGCCCAATAACCAATTTATTTTGAAGGATTAGATAGTTGAACAATCACCCTCATAAATATGGGGCATTGGGTGGCAACTACAATAGTTCTTAAAATTTTAATGGAAGGAATGGGTTGAGTGCGACCCTTGGATTTTGAAGTTAACCCATGGATTGTGTGGGAGACTAAGGTAAATGTGGGACTATATTATGGAAAAATGTGGAAAATGGCAGAGACCCATGAAGGAAAAATGGGGTCTAAGACATTCATAGATAGAGAAATTTTTCCATTCACGCATAAAGGGATACACGCATAAGGAACAAAGGCACACAAGTGCTTAAGTAGTGAAATTCATAAGTGGAATGATTGATGAAGCATTATAGGTGATTAAATTGCATTTTGAGTGCCCATATATGCCAATAAATGTGCCAATCACAAAAGGGAATAGCGTTGGTGTGTTATCGGCTCCCTAAAAATGAATGTTGCTTGTCAAACACTAGAAAAAAGAGTTATGGACTCTATTTGGGCAGAGTGGGTTGTGATTTGTTGTGTGTTCTTTGAGAATTACAACCAAGAGGTAGGGAAATTTCCAAGGGACTTTAGAGCTAAAAAGGGAATTCCCTTGTTTTCTTTGCTAACCAAGCTACGAGGCATTTAGAAATTGCGGAGGCCTATATTCAATTGGAAAAGGAGATCCATAAATTTTACTTATGTGTGAAAGAGAGTTGTTTTCATGTAGTTATATACTAGTGAGTTATTATATTTCCCCTTGTGGTATCATGTCCTAGCTAAGGGGTGGCTAGTTGTAGAAAGTTGATGTGAAATTGAGCTTATGGTTGGGTGGAAAAGACTCATTCCCATATCAATTTCCAACTTGACAAAAATCATATCTAAATTATGTTTGACATTTATCTATCTTGGGGGAATAAATTGATGTTTGAAGTGGACAAATTAAACTACATAATCCTCTTTCCTAATCATGTGAAAATACTTTCTTAGATTTTGGTGGATAGCAACCTCAGGTAAGTTTGCATGTGTACATTTTACTCCTATCTAATTATATATTAAGGAATGATAAATTATGGTGGGCAGTAACTTTGGTAAGTATGCTCATTTTCATGTGACCCCTGCCTATTTTGGTGCAAAAACTTGCTTAAGAGAAATGTCTACATAAACTTTAGGGTTAGTGAACGTTGGCAAGAAATCTATTTATATGAGTGAATGTGGATATGCATATGGTCGCTTATATTCATGAAATTTCCATAGATGAAGAAGAAGGGAATTTTGGGCAAGATTTTTACCCAAAAAATTATCATTTGGAGGTTGATGCTCTTCGTAAATTTGACTGATTTCCCTTGATAGAGATAATCCTCTCTAATGTTTAATGAAAATTCCTAGATTTTATGCAGGAAGTGCAAAACCTTCACTATCAACAAAATGTCCAAAGTTTTCAAGGTCAAACTCCTTGATTTTTACACATGTAAATTTGATTGATTTCCCTCAATAGATATAATCCTCTCTAATGTTTAATGCAAATTATTAGATTTGTTGCAAGAAGTGAAAAACCTTAAATATCCATCGAATGTCCAAAGTTTTCAAAGGTAAAATCCTTGATTTTAACCTATTATCATTGTGTGTGGAACTCATCGATGGCATCGAAAATCGAGGAATGAATTAAGGGTTTCAAATGGTAAAAGTATTAAATTTCACCCATAGCTGGTAATTTCATTGGGGATCAACAAGATTGGATTAACTTTCCCATAATGTAAAGTGTTGAATTTCATCAATGGCCAATAAAGTCATCAGCCACCATTGACATTGGACACAATTTTTCAAAGGGTAACATATTAAATTTAAATGATGGCTGATGAATCCATCTGTTTTCAACAAAAATTTTGGGGTTGAAATCATAGACTGTTGGTAAAAAAGTATGTTTTTACCTCATAGATAGTTGGTAGAAACGTTTGGGGTTATACCTTAAGGGTTGACCTCATCAACAGTCAATGAAAGTTGGAATTTTACCCCATTGGCAAGGAAATATGTTGGGTTGTGCTATCAACAACTTGTCGAATTTTGTGGAAGAAACCTTTGACACTTTGGAAATCTACATGTGGATTATGCTTACACATGAGTTTTATTTGCACGTTGGGTTTAATTATTATTTAAATAGGGTAAAATATAAATATTTACATGGAATTGATGGATTAAAAGTTTTATTTAAAATCCCAATTATGTAAATGCACGTAAAGTAAATTAATTGGAGCTAGTAAAAGACATGGTAAGTTAGATTGCCCTAATGCTCACTTAACACTCCACTTGGTGTGACATGTGGACTAAGATGAAATTTCATCTACCATGATGATGATACAATTTTCTTGACAACCCCATACAAAGGACAAGGGCAAAGGATGCTTGTTGGAAGGCTAATCATGGGAACATATAAGCTTCCAAAGAGTATCAACCATGTAAGGAAACATAAAGAATAATGCATGCAGTTTTGTAGGTATGGATTGATCATACCATTACAATAGGTAATTTGGAGGAATGAGAAGCATTTATTGAGGGTTAATATGTAGCTTTATTTATATGAATTATATTTAAATGCACATAAATGATCAATATTTGGGTAAGGTATGGTTAAGGTGGGAGATGGTGTAATATCCCTAATTTTCTACTTTTAAAAATACACAGTCAAAGACTCTAAGGGTCAAGTGGACCCCAAGGAAAATATTAATTGTGGTTATTGCTGGGCAGTGAAAAAGGTATGAAATTACTATGTATCTTCTCATTCTTTTACCATAGACATACTCCTTTTTGCCTTGGAAAGGTAATTTATTGTAAGAATTATAATAGAATTGGAAAGGTTTATGTTTATTGTAAAAATATGGCTAAAGGTTACTTTTTGTTGAAAAAATAGGAATAGGACAAGGTGAACAACTGTACCAAAGGCGAGGCTGAAATGAATGTAACTGTTGCTCCATCAGCGTTGAACCATATCCAACCAAAGGCAAGGAGATCCGAATGAATTTCCAAGAAAAGGTAGGGGACAACTCGGCCTCAGTCGGAGTAAACAGGATGATGACTAAACAAAGAGGAGCAAATCCCTTAGGATCCTTCGATCCTGAGGGATCGATGTTCAAACTCATCTTATTCCTTGATTTTTTCTGTCGAGATTTGATATATAAAGCAATGTCCTTTAGTGACAAAGGGACCGTGTTGTTGAAAGAGTGAGCTGGTCAAAAAGCTTTACAATTAAACATTTCCTCTGTAATATAATGTTTTATTGACTCTCGGCTTCGAGAGAACCTCCTCCGTAATGCTTTATGTTTGTTTAATATAAGACACACGTTTCGTTTCATCTTCAAAGTTTTGAATTAGCCCAGCAGTATTTCACTGGCGCTAAGGGCCCGGCTCTGGTGGAATCACTTTGTTGTTTGTATTTTTAATCCTTGCTTACTGTTGTGTGAAGTGTGTTTAATGTTTATTTCGGAATTGATTTATCGTTGTTAGATCAAATACAGATTCATTGCTATTTCATCCTTTACGAGAAGCACATTTGTTATTCAGTTATCTTGTTATCATTATAAAGCTTTGCTGTTCTGTATCTGATTCGAGTTGTTGTTCCATTAAGTTATGATTTGTTATAATTTATAGTTGCGTAATGATTGGTTGTCGACAGGATTTAAGTTTGGAAATCTAGTTGTTTGATCGCATCAAAACTATAATTGTTGTTCATTTCATATTGCTGTTCCATTTCTGTTCATTGTTTATTCATAGCTTTCGATTAGAAAATAGATGATTTATAGTTATATGTTGTTATTCCTTTCCAGATTTTGTTCCTTTTAGTTATTTTCATTAGTACAAAGATTGAGTTTGCTTTTATTTCGATTTAAAGATTGCCAACTGTAGAGGACACTGGTTATTGCTTCCAAGTCCCCAGATTGGTTATCTTGCATCGATTTCTATGGGAAGGAGTTATTGCTACTGTATCCCTGATCGATGTTTTGCAGATTGATGTAGTTTCATTTTTAGAGCATTTCTATTCAAGTCACTATAATTAGATTTCTTTACGAGCATTTGTTACTTTTGCATTTAACATTCTGTACTACATCTTCATAGCATTTATCTTAGATAATTGCAGCCTCAGACAGAGTACACTCTTGAAATAAAAAATCGCTCCCAGATTGATGATTAATGTAGGCTAATTAGGTGTTCAAAAGATACCTTTTTATGACCCAACATTTTGGCGCCGTTTCCGGGGAGAGTGTATGCCATTTCAAAGGAGTGATGCACAGCTAATTTTCTTCTTCTTGCGAAGAATTGGGTATTAAAGACGGAAGGTAAGAACCTGCGCACTGGGCAAGAAACACACTTGCTCGCAGCCCGCTTCACAGCAGAAGCAGGTAAGCTTCTTTTTTTTAGGTAGGAATGAAGGTTTGTTTTCTTGAATGAATAGACCAACTACGCAAAACAAAATTCCTCCTAAAACTGAAAAACCTAAGGGACCAGTGACCCTTGGGTGAACAAATTTTATTGATGAAATCCTTAAGAAAACCAAATCTCATCCATCAATAGGATTTAGAAAAGCTATTTCTAGACAACCTACTAGTTCCCTTCAGGCTACAGAATCACCATCTGAAGCCCTTGCTGAGATACATAGTCAAACAAAGGGAATTGAGCAATATTCCCAAGAAATTGAGAATCCTTGCATAAGTTTCCCTCAAGAAGGGAACTCTAGCAATCTCTGAGAAGGAGAAGGGGAAACAGGAGAAACCAGAGACTCAAAATATCCTATTAAATTTTCCCAAACAATAATCAGCCCAGATAAGGGAAGTGTTGTTCAACTTATTCAGAACCAAGGTCCTCAATCACCTCAAACAGTAAGTCAACAGGGAATACTTATTATTCCAGATAAAGGGTGTGTTGTCAAAGCCATTCCTGCCCCTGCTCGTCAACCTAGAAATTCTTTAGAAATCCCAGACAGATATTGGCATATCTTCAATCAAATGGCCCATAACCAAAATCAGAACTAGAATACACCCCAACAGACCTCTACGCTGCAATATCCTATAGTAGATACTGCAGTCAACGCACCTATGAAAGCTATTCCCCTTCAACATATTCCCACATTTCATGGCTTAACATCAGAGGATCCAGATGCGTTTTTGTTTGAATTTAATGTTCTTTGCAGGGGATATGATTATACCACCGATCCCAAAAAATTAAAACTATTCCCTTCAACATTAAAAGGGGCAGCCTTATGATGGTTTATGGGATTAGGTGGGGGTGTCATAACTGATTGGGATCAGATGAAAGCCGCATTTTTAAAGAAGTATCAATATTATTGCAGATCTTGGGAATTAAAAGATGAAATATTCCAAATGACAGCAAAACCAAATGAAACCTTGGAAGAATATGTGGAACGGTTTCAATACAACCTTCAGAGATCCCCTTCTGCATCTTTACCCTTACCTGATAATGTTTTGAAAACCACATTAATTATGGGAATGAAAGATCAATGGGTTGAAATATTGAATATTATGGGAAAAGGTGATATATATCAGGAAATTTATCCTAACATCATTGATTTGTGTATCAGGAGTTCGAAGGGCAATACAAGGTTAAAATCAGCATAACGTGATATAATTACAAGGGAAAATAAGACCTCTAATGAAGGTGTGACTCGTGCAGAGATTGGAAATTTTCTAGAAGACTTTAAGATAGAAATACTGGGGACTCTAACAACGCAGTTAGATATTATGCAAGCCAAACGGAAACAAGAAGAAGCAGAGCAAAATTTGGCAATATTATGTCCCAGATGTAGGAAGAAACACAGCCACAAAGAATTCCCTTTGGATATGATTAAAGTCTGCGCCATTTGTACGAAAGATCACCCTACAGAGGGATGCCCTTCACTTCCTGGCCTAAAAGCAGTTTATAAGGAGGCAGAAGAAGAATCGGAAGTGGTATGTCTGCTTAATCAGCACCGACAATGGTAGCCGCGACAATCAGGTATGCCAAATGATCCATTTTCTTTTCAGCCTCCTCAATATAATGCTCAAAAATATAGTGGGATGTGGCAAAATCAACCACCTTTCCCCAATTGGTCACAATAGCCATTTCCTCCCACATCTTGGCCAAATCAAACAAACCAAAATAATTGGCCTAGCTTTCCTTTCTGCCCACCATTTTGGAAAAATAACTATCCTACACAATGGTCCCCCTCTACTTCCCAGAGTCAAGCCTGGCAGTCAAACTGGAAAAAACCTACAAATCAGCCAGCCAGATCAATTCCTCTCTCTCAACCTACACTTCCAGCTCCCTATACAAACCCCCAGACCAACTTAAGACCGCAACTCCCAGCCCAACCCAACCCAAACCCAAACAATAGGCCAGTTCAGTCTGTCCAAATAATAGAACCCCCAGAATTAGAAACTGAACTGAAGGAGTGCAATGATCTTCAATTAAGGTCTGGGCGCATAGTAGAAATAGAGAGAAACAATGATGCTCATATTGAAGATCCGTTACTTGTAGAACGAACATTACAAAATGAGAAGGAAGTTCAACAAAAAAATCAACAACAAAGTCAACAACAAGTAACAACTTCCTCTCCACCATTCCCAGAATGATTAATTATATCTCGTCCATTAGAACAACCTAATTTTGATCTTCTAGGAGAATTAAAAAAATTGTGTATAAAAATCCCTCTCCTCCGAGCTATCCAAGACATTCCTATGTATGCAAAAACCATTAAGGAATTATGCATAAAGAAGCCAAAGAGGAGAAAAACCACTAATCCTACTATCCAAATAGTCGATACCTTATATGATTTATTATCAGGAATGGAAACACCTGTAAAATATGAAGACCCAGGAAATCCTATAGTGACAGTCCAAATCCATGGGCAGTTGTTTCCAAATGCCTTAGTTGATTTTGGAGCAACAATCAATATTCTAACAACCACCACCTGTCAAAAAATTGGCATTACATCACTAGAACCAACAACAACCTTATTGGAATTGGCTGACCGATCGATAGTCAAACCAGAAGGTACATTACAAGATGTAATGGTATCTATAGATTCCTAGGAATACTCTGCTGACTTCCTGGTTATTAATCCAAAGAACCATCTAGAAGGACATCCATTGATATTAGGTAGACCTTGGTTGGCAACTGCCGATGCTTATATTGGATGTCGACAAGGCAATATGACAATAACAAGGGGAAACTATGTCAAGAATTTAGCCCTATATCCCCCAGCCCAGCCAAGTCTATCAATAATCAAAACAAAAAAACAACCTGCGTCATATCTAATGGAAGACATGAGATCACCTCTAACTATAGAAAATTCTCTTGATTTTAAAGATCAAACAGAGGATGATATCATTAATAGTTTCATTAATAAACCACAAACCAAATCTCATCTACAATGTCACATGATCAAGGCATCATTCGATAATAAAGAAGAAGAAGGTCCTTTCAAAGATATTCATGATCAAGCAATACCTACTACTTCTGTATATAATAGCAAGATTGTAGAAATTGAGCCGGGAAAAACTCTAAACATCAACAAGAATCTCACTGCTGAACAAGAAGATAAATTGCTCCAATTATTACGAAACAAAGCATCCTTTGCATGGGATTGCCCCGATATGAAAGGAATTGACCCTCAATTGTGTACACACCACATCTATATTGAAAAATATGCAAGACCCATTCGCCAGCCCCAAAGAAGACTAAACCCTCACCTCAAAGATATTGTGAAAGATGAATTACAAAAACTATTGGATGTTAATTTCATCTACCCAATATCTGATAGCAAGTGGGTCTCTCCATTAGTAGTGATACCAAAAAAGAAAATAAAGTGGAGAATATGTGTAGATTACCGTGAACTTAATAAGGTAACACAGAAATACCACTTTCCCCTTCCTTTCATTGACCAGGTATTAGACACATTGGCAGGAAAGAAATTCTTTTCTTTCCGCGATGGCTTCAGTGGGTACAATCAAATTCAGACTGCCCCTGAAGACCAGGACAAAACTACTTTTACCTATCCGTGGGGGACATTTTCCTACCGATTCTTACCTTTTGGCCTATGCAATGCCCCTGCTACATTTCAAAGGGCAATTCTCAGCATCTTTGCAGACTTAATAAATGAAGGCCTCGAAGTATATATGGACGATTTCACACCTTATGGGGATGATTTTGAGCCTGCATTGGAAAACCTAGAAAAGGTATTGCAAAGATGTATTGACACTAGGATTTGTTTAAGCCACGAAAAGTGTCTTATGATGATGAACGAAGGAGTTATCTTAGGGCATTATATTTCAGCAGCTGGAATTCAAGTGGACCCAGCTAAAATTCGAATAATATTGTTAATTCCCACACCCACCACACAAACAGAGGTATATAGCTTTCTTGGATTTTCTGGTTACTATAGAAGACTTATAGAACATTATTCTCGAATAGCTGTACCTTTATATGCACTGACTAGAAATACTGATTTCATTTGGACAGATAAATGTGACAATGCTTTTAATGATCTGAAAAAGCTTGTTTCAACAGCCCCAGTGCTGAGGGGCCCAAATTGGAATTTTCCATTCCAAATCTCATCTGATGCCTCAGACACAGCAGTTGGAGTAGTACTTGGGCAGGAGGAAGACAAGAAGCCATATGCAATCTATTATATTAGCAAAAATCTATCCCCTGTTGAATTAAATTATACTGTGACTGAGAAAGAATTTTTAGCTGTAGTTAATGCTATAAATAAGTTTAGACATTATATAACTGGGTATCCTGTAGTACTATATATTGATCACTTTGCCATTAAATTTTTAGTAAATAAACCTGTTACAAACGGAAGAGTGATGAGATGGTTGATTTTACTGCAGGAATTTGACATCACAATCAAAGATCGACCTGGGAAAGAGAACCCTCTAGCTGACTTTCTGTCAAGAATGCCAAAGCCAACAGATACAGAAGCAGTTGAAGACCATTTTCCAGATGAATATCTCTTCGTTATTACTGTCAGAACACCGTGGTATGCTGATATAGAAAACTATTTGGCAATAGGTAAATTACCTAAACATCTATCCCTTAATGAACGAAAACAGATAATACAGCGTAATACCCGATTCTCTTGGATTGGGGGCTATCTATTTCACACAGGGGGAGATATGCAAATAAGAAGATGTGTCCGGGAGGACGAAGTATTTTACATTTTGAAAGCATGCCATGATGACCAATGTGGTGGACATTTTGCAGATCGTAGAACTGCCCATAAGGTTTTACGAACAGGCTATTACTGGCCTACCATCTTTAAGGATGCCAAAAATTCGTGCAGGCCTGTGATAGCTGCCAAAAGGCAGGTCACCCTGGGCAGTCTGATGAAATTCCTTTGAACCCTCAACTAGTGATTGAACCATTTGAACGCTGGGCACTTGATTTTGTTGGCCCTATTAGTCCTCCCTCAAACCAAAAAACATACATCTTAGTTGCAACCGAATATGTCACTAAGCGGGTTGAAGCAGAGGCACTTTCAAAAGCTACAGAGGACTCTGTAGTATAGTTTCTTTTCCAAATCTTTGTGCGCTATGATCTCCCAAGGGACATAATCACAAATGGAGGACTACAATTTGTAGGTAATAAACTAGCTGAAACATTGCAAAACTACCACATTCAGCACAAGATTACAACCCCATATCACCCACAGGCCAATGGCCAAGTAGAGAGCACGAACAAAGTAATTGAATCTATATTAACAAAAACCGTTGCCTCTCACAGACAAGATTGGGCCTGCAAATTGCCAGAAGCATTGTGGGCATATCGAACAACGTGGAGACCTACTACAGGATATTCGCCATATCAATTTGTATTTGGAAAAGAACCCATCTTTCCTATAGAATTTGAAATTCAAACATTAAGAACAGCTCAAAAGGTGAGTTTAAATCTGAATGAAGCCCAGGCTAAAATACTGCAGCAAATTAATGAGTTAGATGAAATTAGGCTCTCTACTCTTCAGCACACAGCATTAATTCAGCAACATAGAGCCAAATGGCATGACGCCCATATCAAAGAAAAGATCTTCCACGAAGGAGACTGGGCACTCCTATATGATTCTAGGTTTCAGGATTTCCCAGGGAAACTCCAGACATGATGGCTTGGACCCTATGAAATACAAAAAGTGCATGATAATGGCATTATTACATTAGCTATCATTTACGGATCTGGACATTCCTTTAAGGTAAACGGTCATCGAGTACGATTGTATCATAAAACGCTTACCCGGGAATCCTTTTACCAATAGTTACGGGAAGATTCTACCATGGAAATTATTGCTGAAGGGGAGAACTCCTCCTCGGCACCAGCTTATTAAATCATCCCTTTTTTAAAATTGTGTACATAAAGCATTTTTCATTTTCTTGATTGTTGTTCGTTTTTTCTTAAAAAAAATTGTTTGTATCATTTCTTTATTTCATCATCGTTTGTTTTATGAAATTCTGAAAAAAAAGAAAAGAAAAGAACTCTATTTATTTCGTTTATTTTGAGTTTTGTTGTTCCTTTCCAAAGGAACAAAACTTCTGTTGTTCCTTTTGAAAGGAACAACAGTTCCACAAAGTGCTTTCGCTATTCCTTTCGAAAGGAACAACACTTTCGTAGATTGTTTTTGTTGTTCTTTTTAAAGGAACAACACCTTTTTGAGTGGATTGTTTTTGTTTTAAGCCATCATTTTGAGAATTTTTTATCACGCTTCTAAAGGAAAATATATCATTTATATACAATCATATAAGTTAAAGCTTATTGTAATCAGCAAATCAAAAGAAATCGTCATTTTTAAGGAAATTGTCTAGTAATGATAAGAAAAAAAGGAAAAAGGGCATGATCAATAACATAATTTTGCTACTTTATTACCATTGAATTAATCTGATCGATTATCTTTATCATGACTGGTTCTTTCCCATATGCTATAACTTTCTTTGATTTTTATTTATGGAATAGGAATAAGGGCATATTCTTTTCTATTAAGATGTTCAGACTTCTTCCACCATCCCTACTCTTAAGGAGTGTTGAGCCGTCCTTTATGAATAACTAAGGAAAAGTGCTATATGGAAAAAAAATATATTAATAATTTTATGATTTTGCAGATGGAGGATAGGGGGTCTCATCAAGAGCCAGCCTACCGTGATCATAAAGAAGGCAGTGAAGTGACATTCCCATCATGGCCACCAAACCAGGGATATGGTCCAATAGTCAATTGGAAAAAATCAAGAAGTCTTTGGAACATGAGGTCTCATCACGAGCCGGCCTGCCCACCTTTCACTTCTTCCCGGTGAATGGCATTGTGGTTTATCTGGTCACCAAGCCAACACAATGTCCTCCATCATAATATTCAACAAAAAGCACTTCCTCGGCATAAATAAAGGACAATGGTTCCATGGGTAAAAAAGAAACTCTGTCAAAGTTATGGACACCTGTGGGCAACAGAGCTCTGTTGATGGTATTGGAGTCACATTTATACACATCAATAGTTATATTTAACCCTTTTCCTATATCTCTATTTAAATATCAAATGAAAGTATGAATCCGTTACCTTTACTTCCAAACCTATTATACATGAAAATCATTACAAATCGATCATATTAGTTTGAAATGGTAAATAATGCAATTTTACTTATGTTTATCTTATGCTGTCCCTTCTCCTCATATTTGAATCATTAAGAAACGATTTTCTATCCATTATTGATTCATCACATGCATTGATTTCAGTAATTGCTATAATTTTATTGAATGTATCATAATTACGTCTTCTTTTTACTATTGTACCACTGCTATGCCACACTTGCCTCTCTCAATTGACAGTCGAGGATGACCTATCATCCATTTGGGGGGCGCAGATGTCTGCATGATGATCAAATCCCGAGATTTCTTTACCTGTATGTGAACCAAATTCCTGCATTTTAGGAAATAACAATTTTTCAACGACATTATTCCAATTCACCGTGTTGTGTTGTTCCACTCCGATTATTGTGTGTTGAGAAAAACTAAAAGAGCGCAGAGACGATGGGAGGACGGCCAATTCGCAGTGAACCACAGGTGCTAATTGTTTCTGATGCGGCACGAGCAATTTTAGAAAGACTGGGGTGGATTACATATTTTATGAGGATGCAGCAACCCCATGAAGCAGTGGCCACCGAACTTTTACAGAACTTGCAGGAAGGATCCTCCATGGTTAGAGGAAGACAAATAGCTGTATCCGACGAAATAATCGTAGAGGTGTCTGGCATCCCAGCGCAAGGGACTATTTGGACTCAGAAAAAGATTAGGATTCGAGAAGCCATGAAGATTTTTCAAGATGAAGGATAGACATTAGTTATTAAAGGAAAAGGAGTTCAGCCAGCCTCATTAGGAGAACCATGGACAGAGTTGGCCAAGATTGTGCAGGCTTATATAATGTGTGACGGAAGAAAAGATGTGGTAAGACCTAGCCACCTTAAGCTACTGGCTATATTAAAACAGAAATACACCATTAATTTGCCTACATTTTTAAATTCTTTGTTGCATGATACTGCTCGTGGTATAAGAAAAGCTCAACATGCAGATATGGTGGTCAGCCACCATTGTCTAATTCGATTAATAGTGAGTCATAGTCTCGCCCAGCAATAGAATAGCTAGGAAGAGTTGATATTCTCCATTGACAAAGGGTTAGCTTTACCTGACCCAAAACAGAAGAGGATGGTCGTCTCAATAGCTGAGCCATCTACTCACAGACAGTCACTCCGATCAAAACGAAGTAGGAGGATGGTGGAAGGACTTCCGGGCAGTAGCAGCCAACCCCTGGAATTGTACAACTCAGAGGATGAACAGCCTCCACAATTGGAGGGAGCAAGCCCCCGTACTGATGAAGAACAGGAATTGGAAGGAGAAATTCGCTACTCAGACAAAGAAGAAATAAGTCGCCACACCAGTAGTGAAAAAAAATCCAGTGCAAAGGAAAAAAATAATGAGGAAGAAGAAATCGAAGGAAATACTGAGGAAGAAGAAATTGAAGGATAAATTCGGTATTTGGATTAGGAGGAAGGAAGTTATCATACCTGTGAGGAGGATGAAGACAATCATAGCAGCGATAAGGAAGGAACAGAGCCTCCCGAAAATGCTATCGTAAGCCCTTTACAGGAAGAACAATTGGCCCAGATTTTGGTCAATATGAGTGATTATGCACGGCCTCATAGCCCTTTGGACCTTAATATTGATATTAATCAACTACCAGAGTACTCTGCTATCAATAAAGAAACAACTGGAGAAATTCTGAATGAAACAGCAAACCCTAGCGAAGCTAGGGTTGCTTCTCCTGAGAGGCGTGAACAAGAGAAAGAGAACACCGAACTAATATCTCAACCTGGAAGCCCCTAGGAGATTGTAGATTCAACTGAGAATATGATTCCCGAGGAATCTAGCCAAGGGCATATGAATGTGGAAGAAGAACCCCAAGAAGAAGGTCAAGAAGAAAATTTAACTGAAGGCATGGTTGATATAGATCAAAGCCCTGTTGAGAAAATGAGTTCAGATAAAGGAGCCGATGTTCCATTAAGAAGGAGGAGGAAAACAACTGAGATTGAGAAGCTTTGCAGGGAACGAATAAAGCTTCATAAACTAGTAGAACAACTCAGGCAAACTATTAGGGTTCTGAGAATGAAACAAATGCCTAAGCGAGCCCTTAAGAGAAGAAGCATAGCTATCAAAAGAATTTCGAAAAAGAGAAAGGTGACCGCTAATAGGAACCCCCAAGTTGCAAAATAAACCATACCTAAGCCTAATTATGAAGATGTGGAGCAGAAAACGGCTGTTCCAACACAAGCTGTTCCAGAGGAACCTGTTTCAAGTGGAAATATGCAATCTAGCAGTCAGCACACTTTTAGTGATCTGACACTAGCCAGACTCCAAGAAGAGTTGGAAAAGTCCCAAATAGAAAGGCAAAGATTGGAGGAAGAAACTGTCCCAAGAAAGAGATATAAGGAATTGCAGCAACAAATGAGAATTATTCATGAAGCAGAAGCTGAATCTCATGAAAAATGTCGGAAAGTAGAGGAAAAGGCAGATAAGGTAATGAACCAACTAAATCTAGCCTACAATCGAATGGACACTCTTTGCTCATTGTATATTGATGTGTTAGCCTGTAGATTCCCCGCCAAAAACTATGCTTTTTTTTAACTAGAAAGATATTTACAACTAAAGATCAAGGCAGTTAGGGCAGGGAAATCCATAGAGCTAAAAACTATAGACGACTTTGTATCATGCTGCAAACTTTATGGGATCAAAGTACATCACCTTTTGTTTGAATTTTACTTGCATAATCTAATACTTGAAAATGAATGTGAATCAAACCCTAGCCCTTTTGTTGGAGATGTTCAATTTCAGGCATTCATTTCCTTTGCTGTAAATCAATTAAAATGGCTTAAAGCCTATAACGCCTTTCAAAGGCAAGAAAATAAATTAGATCTGTGGGTCAGGAGTGAACCTCAGAACCCACTTCAATTTTGGGCTAGGCAAAAAAGATTGATGAATAAGGAATGCTACCCAAGCCTTGGGGCTTGTCCACAAATCAATTATTTTGAATGGAATAGATTATTTCTCATCCATTAGAAACCAAGCTTATATAGCAGCTAAGGTTCGGTGGAGAACCTCCAATCAGAATGTGCAAAATAGGGAACCATTTAATTGTAGAAATTTTGGGCTAGCCGCGGACCGCTTGATTTCCTATAGTCATCTCGTTTTAAAAGAAGGACCATTCTGGTTAGGATGTAGGTTCCGTAGCCCTATTGCATGGTACCTTGCTTCAGACTACAAAGCTATTTATGAACTCCCTGAAGGACAGACAGAACATGTTTTTGAGGAATTAGCTGCACTACATGGTTTTAGGCCTGTCGATGACAAACCTTATCCGACTTATTCTTTAACTGCTCTCCATGTGAACTATAGCTTTCATGGGGACATGAAAAATATTAAGTAGGGGGGTATGTTGGGCAGTGAAAAAGGTATGAAATTACTATGTATCTTCTCATTCTTTTACCATAGACATACTCCTTTTTTCCTTAGAAAGGTAATTTATTGTAAGAATTATAATAGAATTGGAAAGGTTTATGTTTATTGTAAAAAGATGGCTAAAGGTTACTTTTTGTTGACAAAACAGGAATTCGGCGAGGTGAACAGTTGTACTAAAGGCAGGGCTGAAATGAATGTAACTGCTGCTACCATCAGCGTTGAACCATATCCAGCCAAAGGTAAGGAGATCCGAACGAATTTCCAAGAAAAGGCAGGGGACAGCTCAGCCTCGGTCGGAGTAAACAGGATGATGACTAAACAAAGAGGAGCGAATCCCTCAGGATCCTTCGATCCTGAGGGATCGCTGTTCAAACTCATCTTATTCCTTGATTTTTCCGTCGAGATTTGATATATAAAGCAATGTCCTTTAGTGACAAAGGGACCATGTTGTTGAGAGAGTGAGATAGTCGAAAAGCTTTACAACTAAAAATTTCCTCTGTAATATAATGTTTTATTAACTCTCGTCTTCGAGAGAACCTCCTCCGTAATGCTTCATGTTTGTTTAATATAAGACACGCATTTCGTTTCATCTTCCAAGTTCTGAATTAGCCCAGCAGTGTTTCACTAGCGCTAAGGGCCCAGCTCTGGTGGAATCACTTTGCTGTTTGTATTTTTAATCCTTTCTTACTATTGTGTGAAGTGTGTTTAATGTTTATTTCAGAATTGATTTATCGTTGTTAGATCAAATACAGATTCATTGCTATTTCATCCTTTACGAGAAGCGCATTTTTTATTTAGTTATCTTTTTATCATTATAAAGCTTTGTTGTTATGTATCTGATTCGAGTTGTTGTTCCATTAAGTTATGATTTGTTATAATTGATTGTTGCATAGTGATTGGCTGTCGACAGGATTGAAGTGTGGAAATCTAGTTGTTTGATCGCGTCAGAACTGTAATTGCTGTTCATTTCATATTGTTGTTCCATTTCTGTTCATTGTTTATTCATAACTTTCGATTAGCAAATAGATGAGTTATAGTTATATACTGTTGTTCCTTTCCATATTTTTTTCCTTTTAGTTATTTTAATTAGTACGAAGATTAATTTTGCTTTTATTTCGATTACTTTAAAGATCGCCAACTGTAGAGGACACTGGTTATTGCTTCCAAGTCCCCAGATTGGTTATCTTGCATCGATTTCTAAGGGAAGGATTTATTGCTACTGTATCCCTGATCGATGTTTTGCAGATTGATGTAGTTTCATTTTTAGAGAATTTCTATTCATGTCACTATAATTAGATTTCTTTACGAGCATTTGTTACTTTTTCATTTAACGTTCTGTACTACATCTTCATAGCATTGCTCTTAGATAATTGCAGCCTCAGACAGAGTACACTCTCGAAATAAAAAGTTGCTCCCGAATTGATGATTAATGTAGGCTAATTAGGTGTTCAAAAGATACATTTTTACGACCCAACAGTTATATTTTTCTAATTTTAATTTTAAAAATGAAAAAGGAAACTAATGATGCCAGGAATAGATAATGAGTAGAGATCAAGGATCCAAATCCATGACGATGGATAAGGATCATGAGACTTTCCCAGTTCTCCAAAAAAATCCTTGGAGGAAATAAATTAAATATAGCAATTTAGATTGGAGATAAAAATCTAAAAAGATACCCCATTAAAGAGGAAATTACTGGGAAGAGGTGGAATAAAGCTAAAAAGAGAAAAAGCTAGATTTAAAGTACTTTTGTGGAAGCAACAAAAGGAAAGCCTAGGCACACATGAAAGTAGCATCCTGATTTAACTGGACGTAATTAAGGGAAACAGGTTGAGGGGAAAGCAAGCTTAAATAAGCAGATTCAAGATAGACAAGGGGTTGTCTATTGTTGGAGAATTTGATCTCTGCTCCGGGGGAGCTGTGGAGAAAGAGCTCAAAGGTTGGGTGGAATCTAGTCTACCTTAAGTGGTATGCATTAGTTAATTTCATTTTAAAGTATCATTTAAATCTGTTATGAGATTATGGATTGACTAAGATAGTGCAGATTTATATGAACTAGTTGAAATCTGAATATGAACTTACACTGTGCAATTAAGGTTAAGATGTAATAATTATGAAAGGTCTGTACATTGACAGATTTGAATATAATAAATATAGTCTGTTTTGTATTGTTGTACAGACATAAATCTGAAGAGTACCAACTCTCAGAATGTCTAAACCTTGTCGCAGGCTTAGATCTGAGGTTAGGTGACTCTCAGCAAATTTTTAGTGAGTTAATATTTCAGTTTAGTCACTTTCTTAAGAGAAAAATTAGTAAACTCCATTAGAGAACTAATACAGAATTAAATACACAATATATCAAAAGAAAGTCTTATGATGTAGTATAAATGAGTAAGATAAAGTATGAACTCAGAAATATTAGACATGAAGTAGTGTTGGATTGAGGGGTCCTGACCCAGGTTCGGTGTGCAAGGTTTGCCAACAAACCCCTATACTACTGGCCCTTTCGGCAGTGACCTGCTTTCGCAGGTCAAAGTCTCACCCAAAGTAGTATGGGTGGGTGCTGGAACCAGGTTTCCGCACCCTGAGAAAGGATGGGCAAGGCAAGCAGAGCTGCATTCTGTTTCCATAATTCCTAGATTACCTTGTTATGTGCAGGGTTAATTATGTATCTAATTGCATCCACGTGCACTAGATCTATAATTATATGCTTTCTATAAAATCAACACAGTATTACATAAACAGAGCGGAATAGATCTAGATCCAAGCATTCGGTACACAAATATTTGCAGCGAAAAGACAGAAAATACACAACACAACAATTATCAACAATTCATACAACAGTACTCACAGATTCAAATCTCTAATAATCCTTCACATTCATTCATTCATCAATATTTCCTTACAATTCCCTTCCCAACCTGTGCACACAGTAGCAGGGTTCGCATATAGCTGGACTAGGATCTCCGCGCACACAGCCAACATGAGTCCATTCCCCAGAACCCAAACAAATAGCTTAACAATAGATCGCATCAATAGCTCATCAATTCTTATCCTTTACGATACAAAATACATCTCTATTTATAACAATATAGCCTCGACTTTCCTATGGTCTGCAACCCATGGTTTTTGGACCCCTAATTTACCTTTTGACCCATTACAATGCGTTCGGGGCTTTGACCCGCCCCAACACCCCTGCGCTATACTAAATATAATAAAAAATAATCAAAATGGACCAGTTTCGCAGCTTGTTATGGGACCCCGTTCCAACAGTCCCCCAACACAATCTTGTGACTCATCCCGAGTCACTACACTGGTGCGACCACATAGTCCGCAGCCTGGTATGGTTTGAGTCGACTACCATTGACAAAGCCAAGAATGAGGTCACCACAGAGGGTAGCTAACTGGACTACTCCACCATTCCTGACCTCCATAACTGTGTAGGGACCAAGCCAGTTCTGCCGAAATTTTCCTAGATGTTTCGCAAATTGGCTATCGTATAAAAGGACGAGATCACCTTCGACGAATGTCTTCTGGCAGATGTGTCCATCATGCCAGGCTTTATCTCGAGCCTTTTGAACCTGCTGGTGAAACTGAGCAATAAACCGATCTTCCTCCAAAGCCACAAGTTGCGCCAGGCACTCTTATATGATATTGGAGTCTGCTATATTCATGAATGCTGCGATGTGTAGGCTAGGAAAAATGTACTCTATGGGCATAATGGCCTCCTTTCCATAGACCGTTCGGAAAGGTGTCCTGCTTGTCAGCTTTTTGCAGGTCGTTCGGTATGCCCACAAAACCGAGGGGATGCGAACATCCAAGTCACTACGATCGACATTACAAACCTTCGTTAATGCCTCCTACAAAATTTTGTTAAAATCTTCAACCACCCCATTGGCCTGGGGATGATATGGTGTACTCTTGGCATGGTGGATCTGAAATTCCTCATTCAAAGCTTGAATCGTTTGGTTAACAAAATGGGTACCTTTGTCGCTCATTAGGATCTTCAGGTAGCCAAACCTAGTCAGAATCTGCTCAAAGATGAAGTGTGCAGCAGTATCAGTAGTAGAGTCTTTCACTGCTTGTGCCTCAGCCCATCGTGTGACATAGTCAGTGGCAGTGATAATGTAGCGCACACCTGTTTTCTTGCCTGGCGGATTGATGGGTCCTATAAATTCAATGGCCCATTTATCAAAATCCTGTAGGTCCATTTGAGGCTGTAATGGCATGTCATCTCATCGGGAGGGTCGACCACTTCTCTGGCATGTATCACATGATTTGCAATATGTGTAAGAATCTTGATGCAGGGTAGGCCACCAGAAGCTAGCCCTCAAAATCTTTTGTGCCGTAGCCCTGCCTGCATAGTGGCCTCCTGTGACTCCATCGTGCGGTTCTGCAAGGACAGTGGGCCATTCATGCTCCAATACATATCTGCGAAGTATTTCATCGGTGCCTAGCTTATATAGCTATCCTACGATGATAGTAAAGTCCGCAGCCCAGGTAAAGAACTCCTTCTTCTGTTGTACCGATTATGCTGCAGGGGCCACGCCCGTAGTAAGGATCTCAATGATATCAGCAAAGTGAGCATCAACCATCTTAATGGTAAACAGTTGCGCGTTGGGTAAGCCCTCATCCAAGTTAGTGGATTCTTCCCCTATATCAATATGAGATAGATGATCCAGGCCTGCATTCAACCTCCTGGGCTTAACAATGATCTCAAAATCATATTCCTGAAATAGCAACAACCAGCGACAAATCTTCCCCCCCAACACAAGCTTCTTGACCAGGTATTTCAAAGCCGAATGGTCAATGAACATCTTGAAGTTTCCACCCAGCAGATAGTGCCGATACATTTGTAGTGCGTACACCATAGCCAGTCCTTCGCGCTCAGTGGTAGAGTAATTCCTTTCGGCGCTCGAGAGTTTGCGACTAGAAAAGGCAACCGAGTGATCAATATCCCCTTCGTCGGGCTGAGTGAGTACCACGCCCAGGGCGATGCCTGACGCATCGACATGTACATGAAATTCCTTTGACCAGTCAGGGAATATCAGTATGGGTGCATAAATCATCTTCTCTTTTAGCAGTTCAAAGCTCTTATGACATTCATCATTCCAAAAAAAGAGACATCTTTTTTTAGTAGTTGTTCCATGGGTGCTGTGATCAGAGCGTACCCTTGAATGAATTTTATGTAATATTCTGTGTGACCGAGAATAGAGCGCAACTATTTTTCTGTTGTGGGGGTTGCAAGGTTGATAATTACGGCTATCTTTGCAGGATCAACCATCAGTCCTTGCCGACAGATTATGTGTCCAAACAAGATTCCAAAAGGCACACAGAAGATGAACTTTTTGATATTCAAGGAGATCTGGTGCTTTCGGCATGCATCCAACATTAATCGTAGGTTCGAGACATGTTCTTTCACCAAGCCAAAAGCACTCCAGTCATCGAAGTAAACCTTGAGGAACTTATGCATAAACTCCTTGAGCACAGCCACTACGACCCTTGAAAAGATAGCAGGTGTGTTCTTAAGACCAAAGGGCATGACCGTATATTGGAAGGAGCCCCATTCGGTAGCAAAGGTAGTCTTACTACGATCCTCAGGTGCAATTCTGATCTGGTGGTATCTCGAGAATCCATCAGTGAAGGAATAGGCATCCTAGCCACCCATGCTATCAAGGATTTCATCAGAGAAGGGCGTAGGGAAGGGGTCATGAATGGAGGCATCGTTCAGCTTTTGTAGGTCCATACAGATGTGTATTTCCCCCTTTGTTTTTTTCTCCTGAACGACCATTGGACTTACCCAATCTGATTGTTCAACTAGTTCAATGATACCTGCGGTCAACATTTTGTCCAACTCTTCTTTGACCTTTTGCTTATACTTAGGATTCAGCCGGTAGAGCCGCTGCTTGACAGGTCACGCCTCGGGCTTCAGAGTGATGTGCATAATGCCGAGGTCCCTAGTGATTCCTTTGAGCTCAGAAAAATTTGTGGGGAATAAGTCCTGGTACTCCGTAAGTAGCTCGGAAATTTTTCCCACAGTGCCTTCATCCCAATAGTCCCCAATTTTAGCTAGCTTAGGGTGTTCTTCTGTCCCAATATTAACTTCGCGTAGCCGGAGAGGTTGCGTTACATCAACATCCTGGAGCAATGGTCCGATAACGGTACATTATCCTTCAGATTCCGAAACAGAAATATTTCGTGAGTTATCCTCTTCTTCATTAATCGCCAAGCTCCAGAAGTTGATTATGTCTTGCAACTGGGCTTCCCATGTTAGAACGGCTGGTGGGGTGTGTGGGTGAGGCTTCTTAAAGATGAATGCATCAATGTCGAGCAGAGCTTCATCAAGCATCTCTGTTCCTCCAATAAGTTTGAACGTTCCAATAAAGTCCTCTTTTAATATTTCCTAGTGGTGGGTCCGCTGATGTAACTCTACATCTAAGTACCAAGCAGCAGGGATATGGCCTAACACATGCAAAAATAGATGGATCCATTCTTCTGGGGTTCGGTCGGCCCATTTGGTTGTCCAAGTGTGCAGATGCGCGCGAGGATCCCGGGGCCCCAAGAATATCTTGGTGCGCACATCCGCGGGAGGTGTGAACCGCAGTACCATCGTATCCCGACACGTCTCCAGTCTGGGAATACTTTCTTGTGGGTATCCCACCAACGTGTAGGTGTGCCCCGTAGTGCTAGATTGAGTGCCCAGAGCCGCCGATCTTTTGGCACCCTAGCCTCCAATGTTATTAAGAATTCCTGGACATTACTAGACCTATCAAAGTGGGGAAGGTCTCTTACCTCTGAAGTAATGCAATAAAGGGTCCTTACAACCTGAGGGCATCGTAGTGCTGAGACATCGTGTAGCCAGGTCTGCTAACTCTCAAGTTCTACATCTGGGTCAGAAAATTACTCCCTATTTTTCTCCCAATCAAATACTCCGCCTATTGTAGGGTCACCCTGGTCTTCGTCCTATGCTGTCATCCTGTAGATATGATCTAGTTCCTCCTCTTTATATGCTAGTTCTGTATACGCATACCCTCAGTGGGATCCAGTGGTACTATTACGCACGTACCATTTTTCTCAAACACCATGCTATGTTTTTTTAGATTAATGAAACCCCCCACATCAATAGCCCAGTCTATTCCTAGGAGTGCAAGATAGGGATCCGTATCTTCCACAATTTCTATGACCTCAAAGTTAGCTAAGACCTTTACTCATGCGATATCAACCATGATTTTTGGCAGCCTTCCCAGAGGGATGATCTTTTGTTAATTTGCCATTCGCAATTGGATGGTGGACCAGTCTAACTTAGGTTCTCCCATTCATTTCCATGTTTGTTTTGGTAAGAAGTTCGCATCAGATCCCAGATCGAGAATAACCTGATCTATCTCATAGTCACCAATCTGCGCAGTCAATCGCATTTCCCTCCCGGTGTGCCTCTTGTAGCTGTGTAATTTGTGTACTTCCTCAATCTTATTCGTTGTGCTAGGTCGAGCTGCGCAGTCCTGTAGTAATACTTGAAGATTTTCTTCAACCTGTGGGTTGCGTAGTAGCTTCAAGCATGCCATTAAAAAGGGTTCAACCTCCTCTTCTTTCTGGAGGTGCGCTAGCAGCTGTGCAGGGGCTTCCAACGGCTCTTGTTTCCTGGGGTTCGGTTCCTTCTGAGTAGCAAGCTCCTCCCTTGCTTCCTGGGTGACCATGCTGCGCACTATGACTTTTATACTTGGATCTTCACTCCTCATCTCCGTTTTTACTCTCTTTACATTTTTTGTGGGGGTAGATTGTTTTTTCTTCATTTTAGTTATCAATATTGGGCAGTATTCGATCTCATGGTCCAGCTGTCGGCAATATTTAGATGATTTCCTAGCGGGATTTGGGCAGTCCCTGGAGAAGTGCCCTACCTCGCCACAATTATAGCAGATCAGCTGGCCTCGTCCTCGTCCTGTGCTCCCTCCTCGGCCCCCTGTGCCCCTCGCAGGAGAGCCACCAAAGGTCGTGGGAGATCTTGGAGAGGCAGGATCGGGTTGTACCCTATAGAGGTTTCCCCGATCTACCAACAAGTCATATGTGCGACAATTCTGCTCACCGTGCCCTAGAGATCGGCAAAACTTGCACCATTGTTGCTTTAGTTCTCCCCCATTCATCTAAGGGCACTGGGTTGTATCATGTAGTCCCGTTACCTAGCAATCTTCGCACCAAAGGTCTGTGCTAACTCTTTTTCCCCATTCCGTCCGTAAGCTCTATATTTCTATGTGCATGGCCCCGAGTTGCTCTTGAATTTGCTGCACTCCTCCCCACGTGTTGTCCTTAGGTGTGGCTTCGAGTTTCATGGCAGATTCTAAGGCTTTTTCCTGCGATTCGAAGGTCTGGTGGCCCATAGGTATGCATAAGTGAGGTAGCAGCATAGCAATGAACCATTTCGTGTGTTGTTTTTCGTCGTACTTGAACCACCTTCCTTGATCGCTTTCTTTAACCGTTGATCGGCCTCCCATACCGACTCAGATGTACCTTGCTTAAAGTCTTTTACTTCCGGCACCAGCTGGGAATAAGATTTCGGCTTCCGGAATTGTTGTTTTAGGGCATCCTTGATATCTTGAAGCAATGCGCTCCCATTTTGAGATATATACCGCATATACCAGTCCAACGCCCTCTCTTCGAAAGCCAGGGATAGCTATGCTCTTTTCATAGTATCGCTTACCACCCCTTGCGTCGTCCATACCGAGTCGGCCACGAACCAAAACTGTTCCATTTCCTCATCGGCTACACCTTTAAAGGTATGTAACTTTAAGTGTGCCGCCATGGGTTCCTCTAGTTTATTTTCCCGAGGGTCTGATGTCGAGGTAGCTGACGGACCTTGCGTAGGTCTCAGCGAACTATGAGCAAATCGATCCTCCTCTTGACCGTTCCAATAGTACTTACTGCTCTGCGTTTTTCTTTCACCCGGAGTATCACTCATTCAACCTCGCGTTAGATCTCCAATGCCATTACCCGATCCCGTTCTCAAACTCCTTCCGGTCTCGGCAACGAAACCATTTTTTTGGCTTGAGGGGTCCTGACCCAGGTTCGATGTGTAAGGTTTGCCAACAAACCCTTATACTACTGGCCCTTTCAGCAGTGACCTACTTTCATAGGTCAAAGTCTCACCCAAAGTAGTATGGGTGGGTGATGGAACTAGGTTTCCGCACCCTGAGAAAGGATGGGCAAGGCAAGTAGAGTTGCATTCTGTTTCTGTAATTCCCAGATTACCTTGTTTTGCGCAGGGTTAATTATGTATCTAATTGCATCTACGTGCACTATATATATAATTATATGTTTTCTATAACATCAACACAATATTACATAAACAGATCAGAATAGATCTATATCTAATCATTCGGTACACAGATCTTCGCAGCGAAAAGACAGAAAATACACAACACAACAATTATCAACAATTCATACAACAGTACTCACAAATTCAGGTCTGTAATAATCCTTCACATTCATTCATTCATCAATCTTTCCTTACAATTCCCTTCCCAACCTACGCACACAGCAGCAGGGTTCGCACATAGTTGGACTAGGATCTCCACGCACAGACAGCCAGTAGGAGTCTGTTCCCAAAAACCCAAACATATAGGCTAACAACAGATTGCATCAATAGCTCATTAATTCCTATCCTTTACGATACAAAATACATCTCTATTTATAACAATCTAGCCTCGACTTTCCTATGGTCCGCAACCCATGGTTTTTGAACCCCTAGTTTACATTTTGACCCATTACAATGCGTTCGGGGCTTTAACCCGCCCCAACACCCCTGCACTATACTAAATATAATAAAAAATAATCAAAATGGACCAGTTTCGCAGCTTTTTAGGAGACCCCGTTCCAACAAGTAGAAAGATATATCTTCATGATGCATTCAGGAAATTCTATTTAGGAAACTCTCACAGAAAAGAGAAAACCAATGCACACAAAAGAATTATGATATTATTCATATGTTGAAATTTTAATTGTATAAATTATAGTATGAGATGATTATGTACTAAGCAGAAGGAAACATATAGCTATCTCATTGAAGGTTCAGGTTAATTGTTCAAATGAGCTATAAATAGAAATAGGACCATTATTGAAATAAATGGAAAATAGAAATAGAGTAACTATTATACACTATGTATTAAAGGGTACTAGCAAAGGGGACTTCTGAGTTATAAACAAAACTTCATAAGAGATGAAATCAATCCTTTACAACTATTATAGAATCATGTATATACAGGATTTACATTCAAAATCATTTACAATCCATCGTCTAAAATGGGTGTAATAAAAGTTATACAATCAGAGAACTTTGACTCCTATAAATAAACTGTATCAAATCTCGACATCTATGCTAATATGATATATTAGGAAACCCCAAGTAGACATTGGACCAACCTGAAGAGGAGGAATTTCGCTACAATGAGTGAATAGAAAACATAATAGTTGTATGCAAATTTTTTTTTTTGGAACTTGTACCTACATAATATCGTTATGATACATCAGTTTAATTCATAGTAATCGTAGAAATTAAGACTAGAAGTTAAATAAATGATTATAAGGATATATAGTTACCTGTGGAAGAGAACCAAACTTGAATACAGGCACCTGGAAAGATGAGAAACGGAATCCTCATTAGAATGAAAAGGGAGGAATATTGGTTCTACAATAATAAACAAAATTGAAATATCTGAATTCCTCAACTCAGAAACTTAGCATGTAATGGGCAGTCTTAAAAAGAAGTTGACATTGATTCTGTCCAAAGATTTATATGCTTAACAGAAAGATAACAAGGTTCTAAAATAATCAACGACATGGAACCACAACTAAAAACGATGATGAGGATACTTAGGATGCATATACTGTATTGAATACGAGCTTAAATGAACAAGAAGAGTTCCAAATGAGAACTTTATATTTCTTTGCAGGAGCAAGAGAACTCTACCACCGTAAAAATAACAGAAGTGATTTATAAGTATGAACTCCAGTTAAGCTAAATTAAACCGAATATGGGATTCAGTAATAGAACCACTACCAAAATTACAGAGAATAGTAAAACTGAATCTCGATTTGAACAAAAAAGAATAAATACCAATTTACCTGTATAAGGTTGTATTAGGATGAGCAAAAGACAAAATGATTACATGCAGGATGTCCATATGCGTTTTAAACAACACCATTAGAATATGAAGGCTACAGGAATTACCAAGTATAAATTATCTAAAGAGAGAGATTTTGTTGCGTATACTAAAAATAAAATAATAACAACAAAAATGTAAGGAAATTCCAAATTGACTGCAGAAATGAGAAGTTTGTGAAGGACTTCCATGGTCGTATACGTTCATGTGGAATTTTCCATTAAAATGGTTTATCAATTAAGAAAGAGAAATAATAATACGAATACGAACCCTAGAGGGAATGGGAGAGTTCCAAGAATAAATTAATAGTAATACTTGTTAAACTAAAAAAATGGACCAATACAGTCCAAGATCTGGTATACAATTCGTAAAACCCAGAAAGAAGCAGAGATGTATAAAACGTAGAGGAAATTGAAACCAGACATTATAAATTGTAAAAAAAAATGAGAAATGCAACGTGGAGTACCTGGAGTGGTATTAACGTGGTTCAAAAATTATCCAAAGCTCTTCACCGTGAGTAACGACGTCTATGTCATGATGTTGGTTGGACCATCAAAATTAGTTCAAATAAAAATGGAAATTTCAACAGAGGAACCTAGAAAACTGATTTGAAAGAAAGATTAAGATCTTGTGTTTCTTACCAGGATGAATAGCGAGAGTAACTCCTGCTGGTAAGACGTAGTTGTTTCCTTAGATTCCAATTCGTGTAGCGTTCTCAAGGAGCCGGAATAAGGTCCAAGAACAAGAGCCAAGTGTAAAAATGATTTTCATTCACGAAATGCAAAATAATGACATAGTTAGCTCTGCTCCAACAATGTCGAGGATAGAAATAGTAACTGGTAAAATGAAAACGGTTTAAATCGTAAACATAGTGGAATTTAAAAACCCTATATTTCCATTCGATCATATCCCTCCACATGTAGGAGATCCAAATTCCTGAAGAAATTCCCACGGATCAACGATTTTTCCAAAAACTCAAGAGCCATGTGAATTGTACTAACTCTTAAATGACGGTAGATCCCAAGGAATCTCATTAACGTATGGTTTGGGAAGAGTTAATATGGTGGAGGAATTTTATTAATGCTATGGTACATATCAAACCATAACGTGTCAAGATTAGAACCATAGAAATTACCATAAGAAAATGTATCATAATTGTTATACAGTGAAACATAATTCAAGTCTAAATTGTTGTGCATGGAAAGCTAATAAATTACACACTTAAGGTTTTTTTGTATGTTATTATAAACGTATTATGTACATTGGGTAGTGGACTATGTAAAAGGTATCCAAGGGTTATCATTGAATAACAAATCCCATGTATAAAGACAAAACCATGCTAGGAATCCATAGTGAGGTGGATCCTACTATAGGAGTTATATAAACATACGGGTTCATTACGTTATATGAAGTCATAAGTTTAAAAAGGGAAATTAATCCTTCATGATGAGTGATACCCTTATATTTAAAATAGGGTGGGTGTAACTTTAATATAGAACCTAAAATGTTAGGTTGTAGCTTGTATGATCAAGCCAATTTAATTTTATGGGTTAAGGAGATGTAGAGCTTGGAAAAGGGTTACATTATTGACATAAAATGGAATGGACTATTAATAGTAAAGAAGAGGAAAAGTTAGCTATGAATGAATTCCTAATCTTCGTATGTTAACCAATTGAAATTTGGATAAAATCGATAACCTTACAATAAAATGGGGTTGTCGGTTTGATTGTGCAAAATCACATATATATATGATGGTGACAATTATTAACCTTTATAAAGGAGCCATAATAAAACAGATTGGTTTGTAATTGAGATTATATATAGGTGTCAGAATATATATAAATATACAAATATTTTCTTTTAAAGTAAGGTGAGAATAGTATGTATATGGTGGAGGGGGAGTTAGACTTAGAAAATATCTAAGTTATTAGCATGGGGAAAGAAACTTGTTATTAATAGTTAAGTGGGGGGGATTTAACTATTGCAATACAAGTATCCCTATAAATTAAAATCGAGATGAATTCCTAAATTTAGAGCCACCTTGGGAGTTCGTAAGTTGGAGTCTTAGTCCCAACTAGTATATGCATAAATTGGAAGATGTAATTATACAATAAGGTAAATTTATATGGCGGATGTAAGTCAGAATATGATGAGTACAAATATGACCATAAGTGGAAAGAAGTCTTGGTGCTATATTTAAGAAAAAAAATATTTTTTCAAAAGGGAGATGTTACAATTGGCAACACAGTGATTAGGAAAAATTTTGGTAATATGTGCTTGCATGGAGCTATCGAGATGTACAATAGTTAAGAGAATGAGTAAAGAACTCATGTAATGGATTGTGGATAGAATTGTGAGAGTTATGTTTGATAATGAAATGATAGTTTCCTTTCAATATATGTGATATACAACTAAAATGATTAAGTTATTAAAGTGTGTAAGAATATTTTTGAGATCATTTCAAAATTGTTATACATTTGGTACACATGTTAATAAGGTCATTACCCACAAACACACACCCTCGATACCAATACCTAGTTCTCTAAAATTCAAATGTTACCAATATTCTTAGTTAGAGGTGAAGGATTCTCCTAAGAGATTATTTTGTTGGTTGAGGTGTTGTTTTTTGCCTTGGATACTAAGTGGTTAAGGGCTTCAAGAATTAAGAGTTAAGGGCCAAGGGCTTGGGGGGGAAGGGATTTAGGGGTTAAGGGCTTAATAATTAAGGGATTTAGGTTTTATGGACTAAGCAGTTAGTTTTTAAGGTGTTTAGGGGTTATGGATTGAATTTTAAGTGTCATGAGTTAAGAGAATAAGGGGTTCATGGATTCTAGGTTAGGAGTTAATGGCTGAAGGTTTAATGTGTCAAGGGGTTGATGGATTATGAGTTATGAGTGTATGGGTTAAGGGATTATGGCTTCAGGGTTAAGGGATAGGGAATTTAGTGGTTATGGCTTAATGGCTTATTGGTTGTGATAATGGAGCCTCTAATCCCCTTATGACCACTATCGAGGGTTCCCCCTTAAATTTCTCGTATTACCTTCCCTATAGGCCCCTATCCCCTATGACATTAGGTCTTAATCCCCCTTCTCTTTCTCTAATGTGTGTATTATAAATCTTAGTAAACCATGCTTGGACATACCACTTCTACCCATCCATGCTACATGTTTGTTCTCTAGTCCTGTTCAATACACCACAAAATAATCCTCCCACCTTTTCGGTCATATCATTAAACTTATCCTAACATTATGGGTGGAATTGGTGTTTATGCTGTAAAGTGAACAAAGAAAAAATATTACTTGTTTTTTCTATTGAGAATATGTAGAAATTAATTGTCATGATTGGAATGTGCATGCATCAATCTACATTGCGTTATTTTTCGAGCTTAGACATGAATAATCATTTGGTCATACTCCATCCTATCGATGGAGTTTGATATCGCAAAGGTATCAATGGGAAGTTTGAGAGATTCTTTTGAAAGCTTGTGTGATGTGGTATTTATCTCCTTGAGAATGTGTCTGAAAGATAGCTAGTCCAAAGAGTTGGGGGAATCTATGATATCCTATAGGATGGGATGTAGGTAGATGTTTTCTATCATCAATTATTAACCCAATTGATCATGATCTTTTAATCCCCCATGATCTATAGGAATTTGAATCTTTTGATGGATGCAATTTCCAGAAGGGTACAAAGAGCAATGGAATCAACTCAGTTGTTGTTGCCTTAACTTTGGGTATATTTTACTTTCTGGCTATAAGACTAGGAGAGGAAGAGTACCACACCCACTTTGTAGCTATGTGAGATAACTTGTGCAACATCATCAAAGAAGTCATAGGGGAATTCAAGAGGGAGAGGAGGAATTACCATAATCCATTATTTTTGTGGTTTAGGATGAATCTTGTCTTCCAAACACTATTTTTTATCAATTCAATTGTGATATTTGTTAAAATTTCTCGTGAACAAAATGTGTTTTTGTTCCAATCTCACCAGATATTGCTGATTATAATGCATGGGAAACCTTTATAATATTCTTCCACGATGTTGAATAACTAAGTTTTGAAATTTTCTTCCAACCTTAGATAGGACCACGAGCCTATCATGTTCAATTTTGCAAGGGTGGTGGTGATGACCTGCACTATGTTGGGACAAGAGATAAATAAGTGTGAAGAAATATCATCATATGACTTGCATAAAGGATAGATGTTGTTGTGATTCATAAAATATCATGGAGATTTCTCGCGAAAAAAATGTGTTGTTGTTCCAATCCCACTAGATATTGTTGATTAGAATGCATGGGAAACCTTTTTAATAAACTTCCATGATGTTGTGTAACTAAGTTTTGAATTTTTCTTCCAAGCTTGGATAGGACCATGAGCCTATCATGTTCAATTTTGCAAGGGTGGTGGTGATGACCTACACTATGTTGGGACAAGAGATAAATAAGTGTGAAGAAATATCATCATATGAATTGCATAAAGGATAGATGTTGGGGTGATTCGTAAACTATCATGGATATTTCTCGTGAAAAAAATGTGTTGTTATTCCAATCCCACCAGATATTGCTGATTAGAATGCATGGGAAACCTTTTTAATAATATTCCATGATGTTGTGTAACTAAGTTTTGGAATTTTCTTCCAAGCTTAGATAGGACCACAAACCTATCATGTTCAATTTTGCAAGGGTGGCGGTGCTGACCTACACTATGTTGGGACAAGAGATAAATAAGTGTGAAGAAATATCATCATATGACTTGCATAAAGGATAGATGTTTGGGTGATTCGTAAACTATCATGGATATTTCTTGTGAACAAAATGTGTTTCTATTCCAATCCCACCAGATATCGCTGATAAGGATGCATGAGAAACCTTTTTAATAATATTCCATGATGTTGTGTAACTAAGTTTTGGAATTTTCTTCCAAGATTAGATAGGACCACAAGCCTATCATGTTCAATATTTCAAGGGTGGTGGCGATGACCCGCATTGTGTTGGGACAAGATATAAATAAGTGTTGTTGGCTTGAGGGGTCTTGACCCAGGTTCAGAGTTTAAGGATAAACCAACAAACCCTCCAACTACTAGCCCTTTTGGCATTGGTCTGCTTGCGCAGACATAAGTCTCACCTGAAGCAGTATGGCGGGGTTTTGGAACGAGGTTTCTGCAATGTGAGGGAGGAATTGATGAGTGGTACTCGATAAAAACCCATATCAAAATTATACAGATGCACGCATAGAGACTGTGCAAATACTAATAGGATACCACAAAATCACTATCATTTTGGCACAGAAAAATAGTACAGAAGCCGATCCACATCACATCAAAGACTTAAACAGATCTATTATGTACCAGCAGATAAGTTTTCCAAAGAACTTGTGCAATAGCTTATAACATAGCATAAAGATAATATCATAGAAATAGGGTTCTCTTAGCGCAGACAACAGATTAGAACCAGATCTTGCTCTTTCTTAACAGAAGTCAATATTCATACATAAACATATCAATTAGCTCTGCACATTCATAAGTAAGAAAACATATAGTGCAATCTCATCAAAGCATAATAGTAAGCATAAACAATAACTAGACACATAACACAGAGCTTTCGCCAAAATTGTTCCTTCTATTAATCCTTCAGATCTGTCAATACATCAACTTTTCCTTGGGAAACCCTTACCAAACCCCTTTCTATCCCTTCCGCGCACACAGCTAGTGGAATCTGCACAAATGCAGAACTAGGACTCCGCGCACATAGCCAGCAGGAGCCTTTTATGCAACCCTAACCTGATGAGACTCTTACAGACTATTTGCGAGCCAAAAGCATAAACATATCTGTCACCATTATGAACTATTTATCTTAGACATTTCTATCTATTTATATGTGCCTAGGGCACAGATACTATGATCTCAAACAATGGTTTGAGGCCCACAGTTTACATTTAAGTTCATTTACACAAAAATAGGGGACTTTGACCACCCCCAAAACCCTTTGACTCCTTTTTCGCCACACACACATAAAATATTACCCAAAATGGAGCTTTTAGACTTGTGCCTTAGGGGACCCCGCTCCAACAAGTGTGAAGAAATATCATCATATGACTTACATAAAGGATATATGTTGGGGTGATTTGTAAACTATCATGGATATTTCTCATGAACAAAATGTGTTATTTTTCCAATCCCACCAGATATTGCTGATTATAATTTATGGGAAACCTTTATAATAATCTTCCCTAATGTTGAGTAACTAAGTTTTGAAATTTTCTTCCAAGGTTAGATAGGACCACGAGCCTATCATGTTCAATTTTGCAAGGGTGGTGGTGATGATCTGCACTGTGTTGGGATAAGAGATAAATAAGTGTGAATAAATATCATCTTATGACTTGCATAAAGGATAGATATTGGGGTGATTCATAAAATATCATGGATATTTCTCGTGAACAAAATGCGTTGTTGTTCCAATCCCACCAGATTTTTTTGATTAGAATGCATGGGAAACCTTTATAATAATATTCCATGATGTTGTGTAACTAAGTTTTGAAATTTTCTTCCAATCTTAGATAGGACCACGAACCTATCATGTTCAAATTTTCAAATGTCGTGGTGATGACCTACACTATGTTGGGAAAAGAGATAAATAAGTGTGAAGAAATATCAACATATGACTTGCATAAAGGATTGATGTTGGGGTGATTCATAAACTATCATGGATATTTCTCGTGAATAAAATGTGTTGTTGTTCCCTGTTGGGAAAAATACTGAGAGGGGGGGGGGGGTGAATCAATATTTAGAGATTACTGGTAATTTTAAATTTTTTTTTACTGAATTCCATACGTGGCTTTGATTAACCCAACTTGCATATACATGTGCATTTACCAAAAGAAACTTTTGTATACTAATATAATTTTATTTTTAGAAAAACTTTTCAGAAACAATCTTTAACTCAACTTATCAATCATGCATCTGTTATTTAAGCAGTAAATATGTGCAGTAACAACAGAATAAATCATCACACAAGGGCAACACACATGAACACCAAGATTTAAGGTGGAAATCCAATTCAGGAGAAAACCACCGTTGTTGTCGTCTCTGTCTTCAATATTTATTATATGGAATACTTCTTACAATTTTGTACTGATGTTGATTCATATCAGTACACAGGCATCTACCTGCAGAAGACTGCAACCTTCTCTCATTTTCCAACTGCAACTTTAAGGGAGCTACAACCCCCTGATATCGTTTACCAGCCACTACTGGAAGGGAGCTTCAACCCCCTGATCAGAACACCAGCTTCTACTGGAAGGAAGCTTCTACTTCCCTCAAAATCACTGCAGACCATGTTTCATCAATTTTCATACTGGATCACACAACTTCAACACAACCCTTCATAAAGATCAACAACAATAAACTTCACCCAATACATCAAACCCGAACAGTGAGATCACTATAATCAGAACACTGTAATAACCAAATTTCAGAATTAGTATGTAGAATCAATTTCAACCCTGAACATTCATTATCTCAAAATGCATACGCCACTTTGCTTCATTGGATCTGCGTGTATACGCACTTTCATAAACACCAACCTGCGTATAGATCTATGAATACTGGTTTTTAGAATATAGTCAATCTCAGATCCAGATCTAAGGCATTCAATCAGATATCTTTTCAGAATTGCAGAACCCTTGATCAGTCAGTCATTATAAAACATATTTACTCACTCATTGATCAGAGTTGTACATAATCAACTTAGCAGCATATACAACAATCAAGAAACCTAGATCTACATGAAGACTTCGTTGACAGACAACAAAAGAATAGCAGCAATAACAGAAAACCTCTGCAATAAGCTTCTGAAAACCCTAACTTCCATACGTGACTTTTCTGAAACAAAGTCGCGTATATACGCGCTTTTACTGAGACAAACTAGCGTATAGATCCGCAAATATTATTTTTGTAGAATGTTTCAGATCTATAGAACTTACCCAGAATTCTTCACTCCACTTTAGCAAACATGCGCTAGGTCTTAGATCTAATCATCTCTTCAATGAATCATGCAAGAACATAGTCATTTCAGGTCTAGAGATCTTGATCCATCAATTTATCCAAGGGTGCATCATAAATTCATATTTATCAATAAAACATAGTTCATCCTATGCAGATATACTTCAGAGAGATGTATTTAGTGATAGCCCATACACATGCACACATTTCACTATGATCTTCTTCTCCTTATATATATTTATCCTTTACCAATACCATGAGTCAAAACCACACAGCTCCCGATGGTATTCTTGGAAGAAATCAAATAGACGACATGGCGCTCAATCTTGTGGGCTAATACCATGCTAATGCCCCCTGGTATTATCTTTTTGGAGCACAAAAGGCATACGCGACTTGGATCGTTCTTATTTGCGTGTATACGTGGCTTGGCCTGAACAAACCCATGTATAGAATCTTCAATATGAATATTACCAAATCTTCTGCTGGACATTACACATTTCTTCTGATGGACTCCTAAACTTCTACAAAAGACATATACTCCATATTTTACCAGAGAGTTGCCATCAAGGACAAAATATTAAGACATGGGAATCATATTTCCAACATTCCCATCCCACCAGATATTGCTGATTAGAATGTATGGGAAACCTTTATAATAATCTTCCATGATGTTGTGTAATTAAGTTTTGAAATTTTCTTCCAAGCTTAGATAGGACCACGAGCCTATCATGTTCAAATTTTCAAGGGTGGTGGTGATGACCTGCATTGTCTTGGGACACCTAAAGATAAATAAGTGTGAATAAATATCATCATATGACTTGCATAAAGTATAGGTGTTGGGGTGATTCATAAACTATCATGGATATTTCTCGTGAACAAAATGTGGTGTTTTTCCAATCCCATAAGATATTGTTGATTATAATGAATGGGAAACCTTTATAATAATCTTCCATGATGTTGTGTAACTAAGTTTTGAAATTATCTTCCAAGCTTAGATAGGACCACGAGCCTATCATGTTAAAATTTTCAAGGGCGATGGTGATAACTTGCACCTTGTTGGGACAAGAGATAAATAAGGTTGAATAAATAGCATCATATGACTTGCATAAAGGATAGATTTTGGGGTGATTCGTAAACTATCATGGATATTTCTCGTGAAAAAAATGTGTTGTTGTTCCAATCCCACTAGATATTGTTGATTATAATGCATGGGAAACCTTTATAATAATCTTCCATCGTGTTGTATAACTAAGTTTTGAAATTTTCTTCCAAGCTTAGATAGGACCATGAGCCTATCATGTTCAATTTTGCAAGGGTGGTGGTGACCTGCACTGTCTTGGGACACCTAAAGATAAATAAGTGTGAATAAATATCATCATATTACTTTCATAAAGGATAGGTGTTGGGGTGATTTGTAAACTATCATGGATATTCTTCTAGACAGTTGATCATAACAGACCAGATAAAACTATATTTAAAATTGAATGAATAAGAGTTTGTGACAAGAAGTGTCAGTGAGTTTCGGGTGTGCTAAGGAGGGAGTGACATCAAGGTATGCTAGGCAGTGTTAAGGCATGCTAGAGGCTAGGGAAACATGCCAAGATGTTCCAGGTGCCAGGGTGTGCCAATGCATGACAGGCCAGAGTGTTTGGGAGTGCCAAGGAAAAACAAGGGGGCACTAGTCTCACATGCATAGAAATGAATGAATAAGAGTGTGTGACAGGGAGTATCAACGAGTTCTAAGTGTGCTAAGGAGGGAGTAAAAAGGTATACTAGGTAGTGCCAAGGAATGCTAGAGTGCCAAGGTGACATGCTAGGATGTGCCAAGTGCCAGGGTGTGTCAATGCGTGCTAGGGAGCGCTATGGAAACACAAGGGAGAACTAGTTTTAAATGAATGGAAATGAACGAATAAGAGTGTGTAATAGGGAGTGTCAGTGAGTTTTAGGTGTGCTAAGGAGGGAGTAGAAAGGTTATATGATAGGAAATTCCAAGGCATGCTAGAATACTAGGGCATGTCAGGGAGTGTTAATGTGTGCTAGGGAGTTCCAAAGAATGCCAAGGAATGATGGGGATGCTAACACGTTCCAGATAATGCCAAGGCATTCTAAGACGTGCTAGGTGATATGGGATGTTAAGATGTAAATTGTGTTGCTTAGTTGTTTTACTGCAACGGTTGGATGTGAGCCTTGTCTTGGTAAATTGTTAATTTGGATGAGATGAGATTGGATATGAGTAGCATAAGACGAGTTATAGGTAGTTCTTAGGTGAACAGGGCATATGTTCAATTTCCATGACACATGAGAATATTGGTTTTGTCTTAAATATTTGATGCAAACACACTCAAGTGTCACAACACGTCTACTTTAATGCACAACGAAATCTACACAAATCAAGGAATAAACAAGTGCACATGATAATTTTACCCTTTTCAAACCCTTCTTCATTATATTACAAACTACAATATGACAGGCTAGAGCTCTTGTACCATGGATCATGACCCTTTACAGTCACACTGATACAAGGAATGCAACTAGGGCTTGGTGTTAATCCTTTGACAACTAATATATCCTCAAGAAGGCAACACTTGACCTACTTGCTGATGGTGGCCACACACAACCCTTTCGACCTAATTACTAATTTTTTATTTTTCAAAAAATAAAAATTAGTAATTACCTCAAGTATATCTATCTATCTATATATATTAATTAAATATTATAATTTTTTTGATATTTAAAAGAAAAACAATAATTAAAACACACTTTTTATTTATTTTTCATTTAAAGTAAGATTTAATGCCACTCTATAGTTCTTTCATTTTACTTAAATTAAAATAAGAATCTAAGTTTAACTACTCCAAATTAAAATATATCCTTAAAAAAAAAAAATGCTCCTATTTAAAACTATTAATTATTCATTCGAAATTGATTTTTTCTTTAAAATAAAAAGTGATAAAACAACACACATTTCTAAATAAAAGCGAGGTACAACGTCTGAAAAAAATAAGGAGTGGGCTAACCATTCGACGAAATTCCCTTTGGGGTTTGCACCCCCAACGATCGGCGAAGACCTTTCGACGACCTCATTCCCTTCGTTGCAAAGGGATGTTAACGTCCGTTAACGCGGGCAGTGAGTTTTCCATTTTTGCGCTCCATCGTCGTTTTCCAGTCCCATTTACGCAACCACACGAGCTGCCCAGCTACCTCACGCAGCTAGTAGAGGGCCGAAGTGACAACATTCTGATTGCCATTTAAAATTTGAATCGACCTCTGTAAATGGGAGTAATGGCTACCTATCTACCATGACTTTGGTTTTACCACGAAAACCCATCCACTCAACAATTTGAATTATTTTTTCGGACAGCTCCTTATTCATTCTGTCAACCGCACCTTCTTCATTTCATCGAGTGGATTTCGATTCATTCCGTCGAGAGCACTTCATTCCTACATTCCATCAAGTCTTCCACTTTCTATCTTTGTCATGAGGACCCTCCAGCAGTTGGACGAAAAAAATTCGAGCAAATATCAATGGTTTACGCAGCATAGCCGAGAGTGGAAACAATTAGTTTATGTTTGTATATGGTGTCGCTGTGAGATTAACCTTCGAGAGCTGGAGAAGTTCTTGAACAAGAGCGAAGGTTATTACTGGGACGTTAGATAGCTTAAGAAAACTGGCCAAAATAATGTCCATTCCTCTTTTGATTGGAGGTAAGAAAATTTTCCATATATCAGTAGCAATTGCAATATCTAATTCTCTAATTTTCATTTTAGTGACCTTAATTGTTTATAAACTTTTTGCGTTGATGTAATTGGTTTGTTTATTGATTTCCTGTTTCCATTTTTTCTTCCACTCTATAGAGAACTTGCATAGCACTGCCTGGAGAGGGTGGAAAAATATTCGAACAAGGTACACAGGGTACAGTGTAGCTACTTCCCACCTCTTTGATTTCTTTAAATTAACAAAATTGCAATTTGTAAGCACTTCATTTTCTGTTTCTAGTTTTTTATGAGCTTCCTTTGCTTCTTTGTGCTTCCAATTTTAGGGACCAATTTACCACGCGTGGACATGGAGAATTAGTAGGAACAATACGAAAGATAAGTAAATTTCCCGTTTACTGTGTTTTTCCTTTTTATATCATGCAAATTTAAAGAGATAGAGAGAGAGCGGAAACTCGTTGTTGTAGTAGCGACAACTCAACTCACTGTTATAGTAGTGGCAACAACGAGTTGCCGCAATAGCCCAAAATTAAAATTTACCTTGTATTAACAAAATTGCAATTTGTAAGCACTTCATTTTTTATTTCTAGTTTTTAATGAGCTTCATTTGCTTCTTTGTGCTTCCAATTTCAGGGACCAATTTACCAGGCATGGACAAGAACTAGTGGGAGAAATACGAAAGGGAAGTAAATTTCCCGTTTACTGTGTTTTTCCTTTTTATATAATGAAAATTTAAAGAGATAGAGAGAGAGGGGCAACTCGATGTTGCAGTAGCAGCAACAACAAGTTGCCACCATTGCAAATTTTAATTTTAAGCAGTGGTGACAACTCGTTGTTGCAGTAGTGGAAAAAATGAGTTGTTGCCACTGTAACAGTATATTGCTACAATTGCGCAAAATTAAAGTCTTATTTATATTTTCATTTTTTTAATTTTTTATTAAAAATTTCTCTAGTTTATCTATTAATGTTTTAGTTATTTATTGCAAATTTAAAGATATAGAGAGAGTGCGGCAACTCGTTGTTGCATTAGCAGCAACAGTGAGTTGCCACAACTGTAACAGTGCATTGTCGCCATTGTAACTATTCATCTAAAAATTAAAATTTTCATTGTATTTTCAAATTCTATATTTGCAAATTTAAAGATAGAGAGAGAGAGAGAAACGATTCGTTGTTGCAGTAGCGGTAACAGTGACTTGTCGCCACTATAAAAATGAATCATTTCACTATTACAGTGGTGACAAGTCATTGTTACTGCTACTGCAACAACGAGTTGTCGTTGTTGCAATAGAGTTGCCACTACTACATTTTAACATTATAACAATATTTCATTAAATTATTTTCTTGTTTTGCAGATGGTTGCAAAATGGGTTCTGGAAATCCAAATATGGTGCCACCCAAACCCAAGGCATGCACGGACAAGGTCCGTGCTTCATAATGAAGCCCTTAGCCAGGTATACCAAAACAGTGGAGAAATACTTGGAATTACTACAAACAACGAATCATACTACCATGCTTTTATTGTTGGCCTCACAACAACACAAAGTTATGGTGCAAGTGACATTGTCACTTACACAAACTCTAAATTAATCACCAACCAAATGAACGGTACCTACCAGGTCAAAAGACATAATTTAAAACCCCTTCACCAACAGGCAAGAATCATTGCTGCACAGTTCCAGTGTTTTGAGATTATTTACAAATATGATGTCCAAAGGGTTTCTGATTTGATACTCATTGAAGCAGCATCCAATGGACGTGGATGTGACAGATTTGTGGAGCCAGCATGTGCTCCACCAATTATTATTGATATACATGGCTTATTAATGAATGGATTGTTGTTTGATTGGTATTAGGGTTATTATGGGGGGAGTCATATTATCGTGTTCATATTTCTTGAGATAGATTGGAGCAACCTGATGTCCATAATTTTTTATGTATTTATTTATATGAGGTGTTTCTATAGATGGCCTCACTCTATTTTTTGGTGTTATATCTCAACACATGTATGTAGAAAATGTATTTTTCAGTAAAATGTTAATGGAATTACATTTTTATTACAGTTTAGTTTTGTCATTATATTATTTGATGGATGCTTTTATTATGGATTTTATTCTGGAAGTCAGATTCCAATGTCATTCAATTGCGCCAACACATGTACAGAAGCGTTGTCATGTATTTAATATATTTGAAAAAATGTTCTCATGTATTTAATAGTGTTTAAATTGTTTTTTTACTTCTAATTACTTTACATTAAATTATATCACCTCACTTGGACAACTAATTAAGCATTGTTATTATAATTCAGTTCTCTAATTTTTATTACAGTTTAGTTCTGTTATTAGATTAAGTGATGGATGCTTAATATATATAAAACATACATACTTACAATTTCATTTTACAAATGATATTTTATCAATTAACACCACTTTAAACAAAACCCAAAAATAAACAACAAAATATATAGTTTTATCAACAAATAGAGGATTCCAAAAGATGCTACAAAACAAGACTATTTATTCATTATAATGCCTTTAATACACCTTCACAATTCCAACTTCTATGAACGTTCATTTATTAATTATCCATGAGCAGCACATGCTCCCATAATTTATACAAGTCTCTAATTTGAGTATAATGAGCTCTAATTCTTAAAGAAGTCTCTTCATTGACAAATTATGTGAGATACCCTTAGTTAAAATCCAACCAAGATAACTTATATATCAATCATTATTTGTCCTTTATACATACATGGTTAAATGCAAAATGCAAATGTGACATCTTGCACTTTTTCAATCCATAGATCCAACCTCATTGAAGGGGCATAAATGTATAAATATCCAAACAAACAATCCAATTGTTGTGAATTTCTCCATCGTCAACATCTACAACCACAAGGCCAGGTGTTTTGAACTTAAGCACGTTTTGACATCCATGACAACAACAAACAACTTAGCTTGCAAATAGAGAAAATAATATGAGCAACTTGCAAATCAATGAAGTTAACTTGACAACCATAAAATGTAACCAAAACTAGCCCAGTTCAGACCACTCTCAATGCTAACAAATTCTTTCCCAATTATGAGTGGTACATGGAAGGGATGGTATAGACCCTAATCCCTATTTAAAGCAAGTTATTTAAGGATTCAGTATAATAAAACCCTATATTATTATGCGGCAACTCCTGAGCAATCTTTGACAGTGTAAAACAGTAAAGGAAATATCACCTGACCATGACAACAATGAACTGTCGGTGTCAAATAGGAGGTAGACGTTACGGCAACACATGTCTATATATGGGCATCGCTATAAATGTCCCATCCCCATTATTAATTTATTACTGTACCCATTACCCCAATTCTTCCATTGCACCATTTTCCCACATTCGAACTCTTGCAAAAAACTAAAAAAACCATAGCCACTCTGAACTCTTGCTAAATATGGGAGGTGCAAGAGTATGCAAAGAAAGTGTCGAAGAATTATTAGACGCATTTCCACTCGTTAAACAATTATTTGAACAAGTTAGTTGGATAGATTATATTCGTAGGTTTCAAGGGAATGACAATGACATAGCCCTATAATTTTCCATGCATTATAGGGAGGGTAGATTAGAGGTAGTAGGGACAGTGGTGCATGAGATAGAAGAAGCGATTGTGGAAGTGTCAGGGTTACCCTAGATGGGAGAAAAGTGGTTTGCACCCTGAAAACCTTAACCTAATTTTGTGAGGCATTTCCTTGAGGCAAGTGAACAACTAATCAGAAGTGGCTCTGGATATGAGAGGAAGTCATTACCACAACCCTAATTGGATGTTGCATTCCTTGTCTAGAGATTTTTCACTTGTGAAGAAAGGTATGTGGTTATTTATTATGAGCACCTCCACTTGTTAGACCACATGCATGGCAGGTTTCTTAACATGCCTTTCTTTCTTCCAAAAACCATAGACCAAATAGCCCGAGGTGTGTAGAAATCAAAGCGGACACTCACAATCCTTTCCCACCAATGCCTTGTTAAAATTTTGGTGGCTTTTGCGCTGCAAAGGGAAGGGAAAACTTGGAGTGAACTAGTTGGAAGGTTGTTGCATGTTGAAGCTAAAACTCCACCCCATGACCTCCAAGCTGCAACTCCACCCCATGACCTCCAAGCTGCAACTCCACCCCATGACCTCTCAGGTGCAACTCCTCCCCATGACCCCCCAACTACAACTCCGCCCCATGACCTCCAAGTTGCAACTCTGCCTTATGACCTCTCAGTGGAAACTCCACCCCATGACCTCTTAGTGGCAACTCCACCCCATGACCCCCCAACTGCAACTCCGCCCCATGACCCCCTAGCCACAAATCCGCCCAATGACCTCGCACCTGCAACTCTGCCCCATGACCTCCCACCTACAAAATTTCCCACAGAACCTTTCCATATGGCAACTGAGCCACCCAATGTTCAAACTAGGAGGGTTCTAGGGTTCCTGTCGCTAAATCTCCACATAAAGGAGATGGCCAAGATGATGATGATGAAGTACAAATATTGGGGAGTAAACCTGCGACCAGAAGATTGAGAGGATACAGGAAACACCCGAAAACAATGCCAAAATAGAAGCAGAACAGAAGAAAGATAGGTCGTTATGCTCCAATTCCTGAAACCCTCCCCATTTTTACAGAAGAATTCCCATAAGAGATAGCAGTAGAACAAGAGAAAGAGTATCCAAAGGATGTATTAATTGAAGGGGTCGTGGACCAAGGATGCATGCAACAAGGATTCATGGAAGAAGGATTAGGCCAGCTTGCTGACACAGAAGAACAAGTTGATAAGCTTCCCTATCCTAATTCTAACTATGAATACATAACGGGACTAGCCGAATGGTACGAATCATATGGCCTTGTCTCAATTCAAATTTTGTATGCAGATGAAGAGTAGTACCAGCAATTGTATAAGGAAAAAGTGTTGGGCAACCAACTGCACAACCAGAATTGTATGGGGATGATCAGGAGGACCAACCAATTACACAACCAGAATTGTATGGGGATGATTAGGAGGACCAACCAACTTCACAACCAGAATTTTATGGGGATGATCAAGGGGACCAACCAACTAAACCACCAGAATTGACAAAGAAGATCATTGCAAAAGTAAGTACCTGTAAATATCTTCCTCTGTATATTTCATTGTTAAGGAAGAATAGGATTCTCCAAATGAAAAATAGAGAACTACAGATCAAATTTAAAACCCTAATAGATGAGCTTAGACAGAAAGAATTTTTTTATAGATTAGATTGCTTGGCCCAAGTTGTATATTGCATAACCATTGATGACATAGGTATTCCTTCTCCAGGGGTCCAACAAGATATACCCCTTGGAAAAAAACAGACTGATGACAATGAAGTTGCAAAATCCATACCCATTGATGACATAGGTATTCCTTCTCCAGGGGTCCAACAAGATATACCCCTTGGAAAAAAATAGATTTTTGACATTGAAGTTGTAGAGTCGATACCCATTGATGACATAGGTATTCCTTCTCCAAGGGTCCAACAAGATATACCCCTTGGAAAAAAGTAGACTGATGACATTGTTGTGCAAACAGAGGACCATACCAAAATCACACTTGTCCATACAAAGGAACAAGAATTACATATTAAGCTAACAAAAGAAACGGGTATAGACACAGAGGAACAACAACCAGATATGAAACTAACAGAGGATGAGGAACCAGAAATCAAACTGACCAAAGATATTGGTGAGAAAAAATATGATGAGGAATGAAAGGATAAATTACAACTATCTAAATACCCATATCTAGAACACCTAATACCTTACAATGTGCACAAAAACTCACTTCGTGACCTTTGCAAGATATGCGAAGAATAAAAAAACAGTGGATGAGCTGGAAAGGAGGGTGACCAAGTTGGATAAGGGTAAGCAAGAACTCAGACAAATAATGGATGGTGTGCTCAGTTGTAGGGCTCCTTCAAACAATTACAATGTGTACTTGACTAAAAATTCCTGATATTTAAAAAGAATGCTATCATCGAAAATATCCCTCTCAAGGTTGAAAAGAGTGATGGTTTCAAGGAGGCATATGTGAAAATTTGTGATCAAGATAGAGACTTGCTCTGTGAACTGTACCAACATAATTTTTTGGTACCTTCTAATACAAAATGGAATCCCAATGATGTTACAGGGGATGTCCAATTTAGAGCCTTTGTATCGTATTTTAGAAATCAGACCAGTTGGTTGGATGATGTGAAAAAATATTTTCATAATTCTGAGAGCCTTCTGTGGGTTAGAGGAGAAGATCCCAAACCTATGGAGGTGATAGAAGAACATCAAAAATCCATCAACTCTCCAGAAGTAGCAGAGGTTATCTCTAAGAACAGGGAGATGACCTTTGCATATTGTGCATGCCAAATTAAATTATCGGAAACTAAGGCATAGGCAGGATGTAAAGCGAGGTGGTATAGCTCTGGAAAAAAATCCTAAAATAAAGATCCATTTAACTACCTCAACTTAAAGACAACGTTAACAAGGGTTGCTCAGTATATTATTGCTATGGGACAGTGTGGGAATCACTGGATAGGTCTTAGATTTCACTATCCAATGATCTAGCTTCCAACAAGGGTATATAAAAAGAAATATAAGCTGACAAAAAAATAAGACTCTGATTTCTGGAATGTAATTATGGAGATATGAGGTATCTTCGTCCTGATGAACTAGGACATAGTGATTATTGTATCAACAATCTTCATGAATGTCCCCCTTCATCCACAGATTCACATTGATAGACTAGGCCACCGTTGCTGACACACTGGCTCACAATTGCTGCAACACTGGCTCACCGTTGCTGTAGCACTAGCTCACCATTGCTGGCACACTGGCTCTCAGTTGTAGTAACTCATAGATAGTAAACAAATTATATTTGACGTTGTAATATATATTACTCTCTAGATTCTTTTGTTAGTTATAAAAAACTGGTAAAATTGTGTTTGACATGTTTGGTTACAATTTCATTGCAGTTCCTCTAATAATTTTGTTACATTTTCATTTTTTTTATTTGAATTTATATATCAGATTATTGTTTGGACACCAATATATGCAACTATGCAAGTATGAAAAACCACTTGAAAGCTATATTCCATGACTTACAAAACAATCAATGTATTAAAATACTGAGTGTAAATGCATGGAGTTATTTAATCACCTTAAATGACAATTCCATCAAATTAGAGAAATCTCCAACCATATCCTCATAACCTATCAAACATACATGGACATAGTCAACAAAACATTGATACATCAAATACAACTAATACAAGAATAAATATTAAAATCAAATTGAAAATAAAATCGTGCACAAGAAACCTGGAAAAGCATTCATTGTTGGAGCGAGGGCGACCTCGCTTATTGAGTTGTTCAAACTGAAACGATTCATCTTCATCTGCCGGGATATTAAAGTCAATTTCCAATCTTGCATTTTGTTACCTTGTTTTTCTTCTCTTTTTGGGGCTTAGGAAGCTCTTCTTCCTCTTCAAAGACAAATCAAAAGCACCCAATCCACACGTGAATTCATAATCCATAATATAAATATTGTTGGCGTCATCCAAATTTTTTTTAACTAAATCAATCAACTGTTCAATCTTGGTCAAAGTAGCAGGAGGAATGTTTCGAACCAGGTCTAAGTAGCCAAATAACTCATTGGCCATCTCAATTTGTTCAACATTTACATCAACATTGTGACTATCCATGGTAGTTGTGTTTGCATCTTCAAGAAGATCAGATATTCCCTCTATATTTATCTCAGAAGGATCATTGTATGACTCAATTGTGCTTTGATGATTTTGTAATTGGTTTGAAGCCATTGAACCGGAACACAACCAACCCACCTTTATGGCATGCTTGCATATGTTGCCACGATTAGACCATTGGCAATCACAAGTTATGGAATTTGTACGATGATAAGTGACAAGATATTTCTTATTATCTGTAGATTGACTCCTCACCCAAAAAGCATGAGACATTTCTCATGAAGGTTGCAATCACTATCTAGAATTCTTTTTGCTTTTCCATTGATGATTCCAACTGTTTCTATTTCTTGTAATTATTTAAAAATCCTTCCTTTTTTAGAATTTCCTTAAACCAATAACAGGGTTCAACATTTGTTAGAAGAGCATATATCAACCAATCCATCCTACAAGAACATTTCTTTCTTCTATCAGATAGAATGTTTTAGGTAACAGTGATATGATTCCACGACATTATTTGTCTCCTGATTTGCATGGGGAAAATCCCGACAACCTTTGACCCACATCCCTAATTGCATAAAATTTGGGTTAATGAAGATATTTCATCCATATTTCAAACCAAAAAGAGAAATGTAACTTAAGAGTTTTTCAACTTACAAATCTTGTCACCAACAACCCAATTCTTGTGGAAATAGTCTAGGAACTTTTCCTCATTAGAAAATTTGTTGAATAAAGAATTAATTGCATTGCTCACTTCAACATTGGAACAATAATTCATAATTAAACCCAAATAACTAAACATTTATTTTGCTATTTCTGGATTACTGGCCAATCGATTCACATTTTTAGCCATGCTCGACGTACGTGCCAAACACACAAGATAACATTGCACCTTTTGATTCTACTGCCACATTCAATTCATTTCAAGCATGTTGTTTTTGTAATAAATACAAGTTGTACTATAAAATAAGAATATTAAAGTTACCTTAAAGCACCAATTTCAGCCAATGCATCATCAACCATGAAATCATTAACTTTCTAACTTTGATAAACTTGGTGACACATATGCATGAGTTGCTCCAACCATAGCGAAATGTCCTATGATGTATTATGTGATGCCACCACCCATGCAACTGGCACCCAACTTTGTTGGTGATCAAACACGACGAGTGTGTACAATTGATACTGTCACATTCAAAATACATAGATCATCAACTTTAAGTCATCAATCATTATTAATCAAGTTATTGTACGAGATCAATCATTCTTAATACACTCACCCCATACTTATTCGTGCTGAATTTCAAATGCATGGCTATTAGGCTATTATTAGATAGCTTCACCATGGTCTCCAACATCCACTTCGTCTGAATTCCAACTATAAAAGGGATATCTCTACCAATGGGATTTTGATAAAAGAAAAAATCATTTGGGTGTTTCTTGTACCAAAGGTTCACACTCATTTCATCCTTCATATGCAACTGATAATTTCCTTTCATTAGACGATTATATATGTTAACAACATCTTTCCTACACAAAAATAATCCCTATCTCGAGCTGCAGCATCCACGTCAATATATTTTTTAACATGCATTTTGAAAACAGAGTCAACTAGCACATTTAAGAAGAAACATCTCTCTACATAGGAAACCATGTCCCTTGATAACTTTGCTTGATGCAACACCCTAGCAGGACTTGAGGTGTTTTTTTGGCCATGACAAGACGATCCTTGGCTATCTACATGCTCATACATGTTATATGTTATTATCGCAACCTCATGGATTTGAACCATAATTTTTACAATGAAATGGCATTGGCATCTCCTCTTTTCAACAAATGAGTATTTTTCACTTCATTTCATATTTTCTCGTTCTTTCATCGGGGCCATATGACCAAGCATAGCTACATAAATTTTTTTGAAAAATCAATACATATGATTCCATGAAAACTGATGGAGCACTATTAATACCAACATATATACGTAGGATTTCTAAAAAAACTTACACTTCATATAGCAAGGAAGCAGTAGGCCTTGAGCCTCGGCATTTGTTTTGTACCCGGGTGAAAGAACATGGAGCATCTGGGTTCATTTCCTCTCCTTTAATAAACTCTTCAATTCTAGTTGAAGGGATTTTTGCAATCCAATCTAAGGAGTCCATGTGTTTCCTTGTACAAGAGACCAATCTAAATCTAACCTAGAGAAGATGAGCTTTTCTTTAGGGTTTTGCGCCGGAAGGGCAATTATTGACTCCCATTTCACTCGCTTCACCATTTTTAAGCGAGTATCTGTTTAAGATAGTTGCCACAACGGTTGACCACCGAGTTGGCACAATGGTTGTCCAGATGGTGGACCTGTGCTCCCTTAGAAAATAATCTAAATAAATTGGGTTGTGGTAAAAAATTAAATGGGTTGCAGTAAAAAAAAATAAATGGGTTGTGGTAAACAAATTATTCGGGGATTCTCACTTAAAAATACACAGACATCCAGTTAAAAAACATACATTCACTAAACAAAACAGATTGGTTTTCTGTCGACTGAATAAATCCTTCAGTAGTGGTCCAGCGATGGCTTTCATTCTGTTGAGATTTGTAACAGAAAGGAAAATGTTTCTTTATTCGGGAATTCCCATTTAAACCAAATAGTGACATTTCTCCTTAACTAAACATCTACTCACTTAAAAAAACAGACACCGAAGACCCGGTCTCCGTCGAGTGAGTAACTCCTTCGATTTTTTGTCGTTCAATCAAACTGGTGTGTAATAGGGGATGACATGAGTATTCGATTACAGGAGCTATACAAGGGAGGCTCAATTGATCGTGGCACCGCGGCTCTGGCGTCTTCCGGCCCACTAGTTTGCAGGTCCCTGTTCGGATCCGGCTCGAGGAACGCGAGAAAATATTTTCATTTGCATTCATGGTTGCCCTCATGCGTAGGTGAGGGGAAACGAAAATAGTGATTGGATTGTAAACGGGCTCCTTCAAACGATAAACGTTGAGGGACGGAGACGGGAAGGGGCGTGGGGCTCGCGTTTGCCAGTCGTCGGGGGCGCAAAACCCAAAGGGAATTATGTCGAATGGTTACCTTACTCCAAAAAATAAAAGCGAGTTACAAATATTCTTGCAATAAATTTTACAACCTTATTTAAAATAAACAAACCCTACCATTCTAATTTGATCAGGCTCCCTTATTTCCCTGTCACGTTTGTGCGGGCTTCTATCACTCCTTGGGAATCTCACTCGACTTTCGTCTATGTCTTGGTACGATAAATTTGTATGACCTAGTGGCCAGTGTTTTGCTTGTTTCTTTAGGCATTGTCTTCAAGCGACAAATTTTCTTGACATTAGAAAAACGTTGAACTTGGAACAGTGTTGTTTTTTCTTAAACATTCTGACAGCAGAAGTGTTTGAAAATTGTTTTTATTGTTTTTTAAATTTAATGTAATTGAAAATTCCAAAATTTAGAATTGTATTAAAATTTAGTCAAATTTCCATTATTTTGAGTACAAATTTTTATTCTCTATTCTATTTATTTTAGGACTGGTTTTTAATGTTACTTTTTGGAATTTCTTGTTGGAATAATGTGGAAAATTTTGAGGTGAAATATTAATTTGTGTTATTTAAACTGGTTTTTTAATCGAGTTGTCTTTAGTGTGACTTTTTGAAGGCTTTTCTAGTGCGACTTTTTGAAAGTTTTTTCTGTGGATTTTTCCGGTCTAATTTCTTTAAAATCTCGCAAGAATTCATTGAAAATAGAAGTTTGATGAGTAACCTTTCCCAATGAAAGTGCCCTAGAAATTTTTAGGATGCTAAATCCATATATACAGTCAAAAAACTAGTTTAAATAACACAAATCAAAATTTCACCTCAAATTTTTTTGCCCAATTCCATCACCAAAAATTCCAAAAAATCACACTAAAAACAACTCATTTTTTATTGTATATATAAATTTTAACCAATTAAAAAACCAGTAAAACACTTTTATGAGGCGTAGTCTAAAAAGGCCGCGTTTTCACTCAGAATCCGGCAATGATTTTCAGAAAATCCAGCAAAAATTTTCCCAGAATCTTGTTTACAGTTGTTAAAATTTAATATTTTAAGTCCCCTACGGGTTTTTGATAGGCTAAATCCATTTCCAGCATCAAAAATAGATTCTAAACACTCCAAGCACCTGATTTTTCGAGTTTTAGTTGACCAGATTTCGGCAATTTTCTGCCATCCAGACTATTTCACTGGCTCGATAGACAACTTCCTTTCAATATGCAAATGCTACCCCGATTAAAGCTTGTCATTTCGAATAATTAATAATTTTATTACTAAAGCTTCTCCGACCCGATTCTTCACGTCATGAAATCTTTATTGGTGTTTACTTTTAAATGTGACATTATTGTACGTTATCATCTGAATGTGCCGCAGCGTGTTTTCTTATGACGAGACTGCCTTAGTTTTGAAACATTTACTTTCCACACACATTCCCAAATTGGCTAGGCTGACGGAAATGATTATGATGTTTCTTTGTTACCACATATACCCCATTTAACACGGAATAATTCATTACTGCATGGCCCCCACGTCTCTCTGTCCGCGGAAAATAATAGCTGCTCCCTGGTGGATAAAGTATTTGGATAAGGGAGTTGTCTTTAGTGTGACATTTTGGAGTTTCAGGTGCCGGAATCTGGTGAAACAAATTGAGGTAAAATCTTGATTTCTGTTATTTAAACTGATTTTTTTACTGTATATATGGATTCAACACCCTAAAAAGCCCCTAGGGCACTTCGATTGTGCAAGGTTACCTATCAAATTTCAATTTTCACTAAATTCCTTCCAGAATTTAGAGAAATTAAACCCAAAAAAACAACCATAAAAACCTTCAAAAAGTCGCATTATAGACTAGTGCTTTGGATAAGTCTAATGGTGACATATATTGGGAGTTGCCCCTGGCTTGTCAATAAGCCGTAAATGCACAGGATTGTATATTGTTTCTGGCCTGCCAATGAATAGTAAATGCTCGCAAAGCTTATTTCTAAGTTTATTTATTCATAAATGTATTTGAAAAATAAATGCACATGGTTGGATGGTGTATTTTTCAAGTGTATTTATGAATGGCAAAGCTTATTTCTAAGTTTATTTATCCATAAATATACTTGTGGAAATAAATGCATATTATTGGATGGTGTACTTACCAAGTGCATTTATGAATGGATAAATCGAATTTAAAAATAATTTATTTTCCAAATACATTTATGTTTATTTTAAAATCGAAGCTATGCCTTATAATATGACGGTATCTTTTATAAGATAAACTTTCCCGGATTAAATGGGTCACTAATTTAACATCCTTGCGCATAATGTAATAATGGTTCAATCGTGGTAAGAGATACTAAATTATTTCTTGAAAATTACTTGCGCTCTACAACTGGCTCTATGGTTACATGGAAGAGGTATATGCTTTTCGACATATTCGCGCTTTTGTGTCGTCCAGTTATGCATCGCCAACCGTCATAACATATTATAATGAAGACGCACATTTAGCATGATAATGCTCTTTGCCGAAAAAGTGACGGGAACCCTAAACCTAATATCATTTTATCTTGGCGGGTCACATTGCAGTTTCACGCGATGCTCATGGAAATTGTTGTGCAAGATCATCTGGTGATTGAAAATTGGACATCCACTAATGAGGCAAAGCTTTATTCCAATATTTAAGTGGGAGAAATAGCAGACAGGAGCCCTGCCTGCCGTCGGCAATCTTCCATGCTATTCTTTAACCTCCCTTGCCGTTTGCCAGACGACTCCAACTAAAGCCGGATCACACAGCTATAAAAGTATATAGATTCCCCAGAGTTACATATAGGAAATCTTGATATAACTTGTATCATATCTGCTCTGTTATTCATATTGGCAGAGTAGCTCTTCGCTGCAGCCGAACTATCACCACCGTTGTGTTCCGTGTTCAAATCCCGGGGCCGTCTTTCAACCATGTCTGCCACACTCGGAAAGCGTTGCCGAGAGCCGGAGGCTCTGCCGGACTCCACTGACGTCCGGCAGTCCAAACGTGTGAGTGGCATTGGCGAAGAAACGGATCTGTTTCGGCATTTGCCACTGTTAGACAAAACCCTAACAGAAAATGAAGAATGCGCTTCCAGTGACGATTCCTTAATTGGTGTGATGAGAAGCCTCGAAGAAGAGATCAGCCCCACATGTTCGACTTTTTGTGTGCCCATATCACTGGATAATTCGTTGCCCTACGATATTTGTTGTGCCTTTGAGGGCCAAGCTCTAGTTTCGAACTTAGGTATTGATCTGTGTTACCTCCTAGAGGCTTCAGACGACGAGCTCGGCATTCCCTGGAGCCCCGTTCTGGATTCTAAGGACGAGTTCTGTCAAGCTCCCACGGAGACCTTCACCGCCGAGGGTTTGTCCGACACCCCCGATCTGAAATGGCTGGGTGAAAATTGGGATTTCGTAGAGGAATCTAAAAATCATCAACAGTTTGCTTTGTTGGAAGACGCATGGGATGCAAATCACATGAAAGATTATATGAACGAAGAATTTATTTGTCAAGAAATGTTGACATTGGAAACTGCCGGCTGCATGTAATCAACGCGCTGCTCGCAGCATTTCTATGTCGAAAATATCCTTTCTTCGGATCGGTCGGAAAAGCTTACAGCAGACCATACAGAATTGTATGACATATTCAATGCGGAAGAGATTTTGAGGAGCAAAATATGTTTTTATTTTGTTTTATGTGAATAAATTTAGTGTTTTGAAAAAATCTGAGTCATTCTTCTGCAAATTACACATTACACAGCTTATATTTCAAAAACACACTGCAAAATTTCAAATAAAATTTACACTTCAAAATTCCAAAATAAAAAGAAAAGAAACTGAAACGATTAGTTAGACTAGTGCAGCACGAACCCTTTGCTTGGTTTGCAGAATATGATTATCTAATCCCCTTCTCATAAAAATTCAGCGCTTTTGAAGGCCAACGGAATCTTTCCAATTTTACCCAACAAAAGTTCAGCTGCATGTGAAAGCAACAACCAAAACTTCTGCGGTAAAAACGGGCTATGATAATGCTTGGTGATAACGTTTGCCCATCGAGAGGACCGAGAAATGGATATGTTTCAATTATTTGGTATTATTCTCTACGACTTCCCAATTTTGGTATTATTCTCAACGACTTGATCGTAAGGGTTCCCCTCTTCCTGTGAGACTTCTTCTCACAAGAGTAGGTTTCCACTAGTTCTCGACGGGGGCAGGCTTTTATGAGTGGAAAAAGTAATCTTTTTCTCTATTGGAAAACTCATGAACCTAAAATATTTTTCTAACATATTTAACTATTTATCTACGACATTTACATCTATCAGCGTTCAAATATGGGGATGTCAAAGTTGACTTGTAACTTGAAGGGAGAGGCCCATCTAGAGTGGTTGTGGGTAGCCCTCGAAAGATCAAGGAAAAATTGTCCATCATTGCATTCATATGTCATTCGAGGGATTCTTTGAGAAATATTTTGAAAGGATCTACTGCTCCCTCCTATTTCATTTCCTAAACCATGGGAGGTCTTCCGGATTTGTGAGGTTAGTATTGAAACGATTCAACCAGTTGGATCCCTAGCTCCTTATACCTCAACCTCGTTGGGGACATGCAAATAAAAACAGAGAAAGAGAAGACCGCTCTGGTACCATTGATCTGAACTTATGCAGGAATGTTACAAAATACAAACATAAACGTAAACCCAGAGATGCATCAAAAATAAATTCTCATTTCATTAATATCAAAGAACTAATGGAAATAAACTAGCTCGGGTGATGGTAGCTTATTTCTGAGAAGAGATGTGGAGGCTACATGCCTCTGAAATGTGTTACAATGAGTGGGCCTTTTTAGTACTGAACATCGAAGGGAAACCATAAACAACTAGAAACCTAACCCTAGGTGATGGAAATCCAAGAGTTTGTGGGCCCTGTTGAGGTTAGTTAGGTAGCCAACGTCCCAGGGTCTTGACTTGGTCATATGATCTTCGTTTCCTCATAGGATACCTTGTTAGAAATATCTCTCTCAGAACTAAAATATTTGGGGTAGACTTGTAGTTGTATGGGCCTACCGTGGACCTCAAAAAAAAAAGTCATTTAGGGGGTAAAAACAAGTCCAGAAGCTCAAGACCTAAAAAACTGCTAAAAATAGTAAAATGCACTGGGGTCCACGTGGAATAGGCAGGGAGCACCTATATCGACCCATATCAAGAGATTGGCACATTCACCATAACAATCTATCCTTACAACATACTTTACAAAACCAAAACACTACTTCTACAACAATATAATTAACTTACCAACATGAGTGGTTGCAATGTAGTCAATGTCTATAGTTGAAAGTGTAATTACAAAGCCCCTCTTATTCATCTTATTAATCACTCTACCAAATAAGTTAAACACATAACCACTTAAGTAACATCTATAATCAAGAATTCTAACTTATATTCCATTAACAGAACCATGTATATTATCACTATGTTCTATGTATAGGCAATGTACGACCTGTAATGAAACCATAGCATCAAACTTCCAATAATGCTTGCATTCAAAACATGAAATATTGGTGCTTGCAGGAACATTTGGTGCTCGCAGGCACTTAATAGTCCAAAAAACTGTGTTAATTTTGCATTGTTCTATGTTGTTATAGTCACTTTATCCCAATTTTTAACTTTAATTGGCAATCAATTCAATTTTCTATTAATAAAAAAAATTGTAAATAGAACAATAAATACAATGACAATAATAAAATAAAATTCTAAATAAAAAAATAATATCTATGACAATAAGATACAATAAAATGCAATAAAAAAAACAATAACAAAAAACACCAAATTAAAAAAAAAAATAATTAAAAAATAATTTTATTATTTTATTATTTTTATTTTTAGTAAGATTTAATGCTACTTGTTGTTTCTTTCATTTTACTTAAATTAAAATGAGAATCTAACCTTAACTACTCCCAATTAAAATATATCCCTAAAAAAATGAAACTGCTCGTATTTAAAACTAATAATTCATTCTAAATTGGTTATTTCTTTAAAAAATAGAAAGTGATAAACCAGCACGCATTTTTAAATAAAACTGAGTTCCATGCTTCCCATAAATTTTCCAACCTTATTTAAAATAAACAAACCCTACCATTCTAATTCGATCCGGCTCCCTTATTTCCCTGTCACGTCAGTATGGATTTTTATCACTCTTTGGAATCTCACTCGATTTTTGTCTGTGTATTGGTATGATAAATTTTATAGCTTTATTTTAATTAGATTGTTTTTTGTTTTGAAAATTATGGAAATGTTAGTAATATTTTAATAAAATTTGGCACCATAAAAAAATATGATTCAAATATTACTATTGCAAGATTTCTTAAAATTCTTTTTACCAAAATTCAAATCTTTTTTAATGATCAAAACAATTCCTCTACCTCTTTAAACAACTCCAAACCTAATAGCTACTTGTTAATTATTTCATTTTTCTTAAATTAAAATGAAAATCTAAGCTTAGCCACTCCAAATTAAAATATATACTTAAAAAAATAAAAGTGCTCCTATTTAAAATTCATTCGAAATTGTTTTTTACAACCTTAATTAAAACTAGCATTTGCACGAGTGTGCAAAGGGTACGCTGGAGGCGTGATGGGACTGACAGTCCTAACAAAAGGTGCATTAAATGAGAAGGTTGAACAGATGACCAATTTTGATTGGTTGTAGGAATAACCAAATGGAAAAATCTAATTGGTTGGAAAGGCGATAGAGAAAGCTTCTCATTGGCTGGAGTGAACAGTGTTTGCCCACCCAAAACCAACAAAAAGAACGCCTCCAACTTAATAAACAAACCCTACCATTCTAATTGGATCCGCCTGTCACGTTAGTTCGGGCTTCTATCACTCTTTGGGAATCTCGCTCGACTTTCGTCTGTGTCATGGTACGATAAATTTTATGAACGGCTCGCCAGCGTCTTGCTTGTTTCTTTAGGCGTTGTCAACAACCGGCAAATTTGCCTGACGTTAGAAGAAGGCTGTTTTTCTTAAAAATTCTGACCGCACAAGTTTTTGAATACTGTTTTTAATTTTTTTGAAATCTAACTGTTTTTGAATTTATTGTTTTTTAAATTTAATTGTATTTGAAATTGAATGTAACTAAAATTTCTAAATTTAGGAATTTTATTAAAATTTAGTCTAAATTTCCCTTATTTTGAGGATAAATTTTTATTTTTTATTTATTTTAAGAATTGTTTTAATACTATTTTTTTAAAGTATTTAGACTTTTAATAAATTTTAAAATTTTAAAATAAAATTTTAATTTGTATATTTTAATCTAATTTATTTTTTATTATATATAAATTTCAACAAATTATAAAGCTGTAGAGCACTTTGAAGAATATACAAATATTATTTATCAAACTTGTGATTTGGAATAATTATCAATTTTCTTATAGAAATTTCTCTTATCCAATAATTTAGACAAAAGTTATTTTTAATCTATAAATTCATAAATACTTAAAAAAAAAATTTAACACACAAATGATGTACTTGCTTTAATCTTAAAATAAACATTTCCTTCTTTCTATCGACTCAAAAATAAACTTCGCCGATTCTTCCGGTCATAACATATGGTGTTTACTTTTGAATTTGACATTATTGTACGTTATCATTTGAATGTGCCGCAGCGTGTTTTCCTATGACGAGACTGCCATTGTTTTGACACCTTTACTTTCCACACACATTCCCAGAATGGCTAGGCTGACGGAAATGATTCTGATGTTTCTCTGTTACCACAGGAGGAGTCTTTGTGTCTACGAATCGGGAGCTGATGTGACAGCTCCCGATCGTCCAACTCCGGCGACCCCCTCCCTCAAAATGCCCGCGACCGAACGGCGACGGAGACCAAAACGAAACGGGACAACGCCGTTCGGACCCCACCAGCTCCGCCACTCCTCCCGCGAGCGCCTCTCCTCCGCCACCCGCCGCTCCTCCCCCACCCGCCACCCCCACGTCCGCCTGCCACCAAACCGAATTTAATGCTGCGGGTTTTTTGAATTTGAAATTCAAATAATTCCCGGTGCTGAAAACTCCGTCATTTGCCAAACAGCTGCGCGACAAGCGAGTATTGTGGGTCTCCTCCATGGCATTTGGGTTTCTGAGATTAACAATCCGTGGGGTGTGAAAGTCCCTTAACTTCAAGTCATAGAGGTGTTGGCTCTGAGCACCATGGATCCCTTAATCATGAAAGGTATGGAGGCAAAGTTAGACAAACTTACCCGACCAAAAAAAATTTCAAGCTCTACGATCCGCATTCCAAGTAAGTATACTATTCTACCCTTGAAGTGCAGGCTCCGAGTAGAACATTGGAGATCCGCAATTTCAAATTTCAATCCCAATGATATTTAAATATTATTTCTTGTACGAGTAGAGAGAATTTCATACGAAACCCACTACGATAAATTTTGCTTGAAGAAAATACGAGCCTCCATTTGCTCTTTTGTCTCTATATATAGATATGGGAATACCAATTTCTCTCACCTATTAGTCTTGATTATACATGACTTTATTAAAGAAAACCATTTAGAGAGTTACCGGTGGAGATCTTTGTCGGGGGCCATGGCTCAAAAGGCTGAGTGGGTCCTTTGAAACTATCGGATAACTTTTCTTCATTCATTCTTCGTTTGATTAGAGACAAGATGAAAATTTTTATTCTTTATTGAATTCAACTTGAAAGGTTTTTTCCATTGGAATTTCAACTATAAAATGCGAGAGCATGGTCTTACTCTATTAATTCAAGATTAGTAATGGTTAGTAATGGGCAAAATGGAAAGAAAAACTCGTTTTTTTCAATATCTCTATTATTCTTAGAAAAACTCATGTGGGTTGGGGGGATGTGATGGGAGGGAGGGTTCGAATGAAATTTTTTTTGCTGTTCTTATTTTTCGGCCTTGGGCCTTCTGGATTTATAAAAACCTTTTGCCTCTCTCCAATGGGTGTAATGGCATATAGGCTTTGCATTCCCGGCTCACTAGAATGAAATGGTTGGCTTACTAGTAAAAGCAATCAGTTTTTCCTACTCAAGAGTGGGTTCGGGGACATCTATATTATTCGAGAGCGCAATATCCTGCTTCAGTTCCTTTGTTCAGTTGGTTAGGGTTGTTCAGCATGTTTTGAATATACCTGTAGTATCGATTTCCAATCTATTCAGCCTATTCTTTTGTGGCCTTTTCTACAGATTCTCAACCTGGATATTCGATCTCATTAACACTTGCTATGATACTGGAGTTTGTCTGTGAATCTTTTGTTTGACTACTTGGCTTAGTGGTTGGGACAGGGTGCTGCCACGTAAATAGCCCAGGGTTTAAATCCCAACCGGTATAAAGCTTTTGTGTCTATGTGTGAGGGATGGTGTTTGACTACCTAGAATTGGTTTCCCTCCGTCATCAAAGGGGTTTACTTACATATCCAACGGTCGAGAAATTGATGCAAATGGGTGTTTAATAGGATACTTTATCCTCACTTTATAAGGCATATCCCTTTGACGGGATTTGGCTCCACATAAATACTTCCTCCTCTCTCGGTTAAATGATTATGTACGAACATTCAGCGGAATTCATCATAAAAAATCAATCATGTGAAGAGCTAAAGCACTTATGTCCTCCAGAATTCTTGATGCATTACTTGTCTAGAGAAATTCTTTTATTTTGATTTTCACGAGTGTTTATGCTTCAAAAGGTATTAAAGTCAAATGTAAAAGAATGACTTGACAATGCTTCCTTCAGACTTTAGTGTGCTGAGGATCCACCACCTATCAAGCAGTGGAACACATGATGGCTTCCGTTATTTGAATGCCTCGTTGTGGAGGTGCAGTGGTCCACAAGGAGCAAATTGAAATATGTCACTTAAGAGAATAAAACCCTAACATGTCACTTAGGGAACAAGACCACGATCGCCACCACCTTTCACTTTATTGATAAAGCCCCATTTGACCTTAACATTAGACGGAGAAAATGAGAATAATTAAATTCTCAAGTGTTGGGATTCTTTAGGGATAAAGGAGGGCAGGTCCGGGGCGATATTAAATGAGGAATTTTAAGTGCATTCATCATTTGCCTGACCAAGACCCCCATCGAAGGTTGTAATTAAGGGTTTTAAAATTACCACCTTTCTTTTGAAATGGGCAATAGGAATGGGCATCACTTTTTAGGTCTTTCACCAATTAGGTTTATCAACATTTGTTTACCTCAGTGCCTCGAATTACCTTTCTAAATTAAATGGTGTTCCTTACCAAATCATTCGGAGGTATGCAAGTTTTTCATTATACGAAGAAGAGATATATGAGCTAGAGAAAGCTATTGTCCTATCTCTGAGAAGTATGGGCTTGGACATTTCGCCATCATATGAACTCTAGTTTCGATTATGTTTTTTATCTTCTTGGCTTAAGCCATTATGCTTGATGGAAAAGGAATCCTATGTATTTTGTAAATGTCTCCTCCCGGACAAGGATGATTGTAGGTGTTGGTTCAAAGAACATTGTTGGAGTTTTTAAAGAGGTGATGAAAGAACAAGAAAGAACAAGGCTTGGAAAGGATTGTGGAATTTCAATGGCATTAATCTACTTCGGATAGTTCCTACCCAAGCAATTGAGCTTTGCAATCTACAAAACGATTTTTAACATCTGTCCAAAACCACTACGGGAGAAGAATGGATGTCCACAGAGTTCAAATTGTTGGGCGGACTCTAGATTTGCGAGTATCACGGATTTCCCCGGTTGCTATAAGTGGTCTTTACATTGCGGTCGCCATCTGCACACTATCTTGCTATCCTTTGGAGGTCTTGAAGGTAGTTTTTTTGCCACAGTAACTAGTAATGTTTTTATACAACTTTCTAGAAAAGTTCTTGAAATAGATATTCTACCAGGTTCAAGTCTCATTTCTAGATATATTGCATACTCAAGCAGAATTTCTTTCTTATCTTGCAAATCGGGACCGTTTCACGGCCATCTGGAGTGTATCATAGCATAAGTCACGCTCTAAGTAAAATATCACGGGAAGAAGGTCCGGGAGCTTTATATGCCAGGCCTTACCCACTATAATTGGTATGATTCCCTACGGCACATCTTATTATTTTGTTATGAGTCAACAAAGAGCATATTGCGGATCATGCAACAAGAAGTCTCTGGACCGGGTAGAAGCACTTCTTATTGGAGCCTTTGGAGGTGGGTTCGCTTTCTAGCTTATGCCTACTTTAAACGGAATAAAACAAAGTAGTTAAAATCAATCCACATAAGATTATCTCGGTTATTATTATAGAAGTTCAATAATTTTTTGTAAACCACTTAGTCCAGTCACGTTTCTCCTGACTTCTTGTTTCTATATGGGGGGGCTTACATCCGGTGCATTAAGCTTTCCACAGAGTAGCTCGCAAAAGACTCATGGTTGGCATGCTTGAGAGCGGGCGCCCAACAAACATGATTAACATTATTAGAACAATCATCGAGGAGGAAGGATTGAAAGGACTTTACGGGGGTTGGAGTGCAAGTTGCCTCAAAGTTATGCACACTGCATCGGCCTTTCGTGGATGTTTTATGAAGCATGCAAAGATTTTCTAATTAAGGGAGTCATATAGATTGCGGGGAATATGCTCGGTACCTTTTTTTTGGTTCGACCCTATGGTGACGTGCAGCGTAGTTTTGATTCAAAACCCATTGAAGCTCGATGAGAAATGGGCTAGGTTACGATTTTATAGTTCTTAAGATTATGCTTTTTTTGTTAGACCTTTTCATCAGGGATACACATTGGAAGAGGAACTTCAAGTTTTGTTCAAAGGGAGCTTCTGATCAAACTATGGCAAAGGATGTATGCCAGAGTTCTCATCTTGCATTGACCATAAATATCCATTGAAAGAATTGGCGGTGATTGGAGGGGCTTTAGTGGGGTTAACATGTGCATACTGGTGTCGGCCAATTTGGTGTGTAGTTTGAAAGTGTCAATGGTTCAATGGCCCTGCATGTTTGGCATGGTTGGTAGTAGAGCTGTTAATGAACTGCTGTATCGATGGTTTTTTCTCTTGAAAGTTTGAACTTTGACTTGTTGAGCTTCTTACATAACATAATTGTAAATGGATCTGTGCAGATTCTATACAAGTCCTGTACTTTCTGATATGATCTTTCTAGGCCAGCTGGGATGAAAAAGTGTCGAACCCAGATTTGTGTTTTGTCAAAATCAATATTTTTTTGTTTACTTGATATTGATTGAAGCGCGACATAATTCCAAGTGCCTACTTTTTTCCGTATCCATTTTCTGTTAGTTCCTTTTTGAACCTGTAATTGTATTTCTTTGAATCCTATTAGCATCATTGTGCCATGTGAGAGTAAAATGGAGAGCCAGTGAGGTAAATTGAGAAAGAAATTGTTCAAAGAAACAAGAGATTGAGGGAAATTGAGAAATAAATTACTGAAAGAATCAAGACAGATGTGACGTCTCTGGAAAATGATTCTGGATGAAGCTTTTTCTGGCCAATAAGAACAGAAAATATGTTCAAGGAAAATTTCACTCTTCATATACTGGATAAAAGTAGTAGGGATAAGAAAAATTTCCATGTAGTGGCATGAACAACGATATAGTGACAAAAGATGGAAGCTAAGATATGCAAGTTGTACAGGATATGTGGAAGATTTTCATAGTTAAGACAACATAAACACTTGCAAGTTGCAAGCTTAAGGCCAAAAGATGGAAGCTAAGATATGCAAGTTGTACAGGACATGTGCAAGATTTTCATAGTTAAGACAACATGAACACTTGCAAGTTGCAAGTTTAGGCCACTTTGATCTCTCTAATAAGTTCTAACAAAATGAGAGTAATTTTTTGGCATGCTAGATTATGCTACTTACGGTTAATATCCTTAGACCTGGGCAGGTCTAATGAAAGTTTACTTCTGCTTACTGGAAAATATTGGCGAGTTTTAAAAATACAAAAATAATATATATATATATATATATATATATATATATGTGTGTGTGTGTGTGTGTTTTTTTGTTTGTTTAATACTAACATTTAAAGTAGAAGAATATCAAACAAGCAACATTGATATATAAATATGAAGATAAAATTGATATATAAGATTATGATAAGTCAAGTGGTACATCATGCATTGATATTCGTCTTGAGTTATAGTAGGGTGATACAAAATCATTGGGGAAAAAAGTATCTTATTAGATGAATTATTATGAGGCATCTTGATAATACACGAAAAAACAATGAATAAAATCACAATTGCAATTTTCACCATAAAAATACTGCAGAAAACAAAATACTAGAAATTGAGAAATTTTAGCGCACAATTTTTTTTTTCCTGTGGGCGCTGGAAAATGATTCCAGCGCCTACAGGAAAAAAATTTATATGCCTATAACAAGGAAGACTATTGGGACAGATGTTTCTCAATGGTCAAAAGGAATACTATAGATAGTACAGAGGTAGTATCAAATAGGAAGACACATTTGGTAAGTGGATATTTGCTATGCATACAATTGATTTTCCAGCGCCCACAGGTAAAAAAAAATTGTATGCATAGCAAATATCCACTTACCAAATGTGTCTTCCTATTTGATACTACCTCTGTACTATCTATAGTATTCTTTTTGACCATTGAGAAACATCTGTCCCAATAGTCTTCGCATATAAAAAAAATTTCCTGTAGGCGCTGGAAAATGATTTTCCAGCTCCTACAGGAAATTTTTTTTATATGCCTATAACAATGAAGACTATTGGAACAGATGTTTCTCAATGGTCAAAAGGAATACTATAGATAGTACAGAGGTAGTATCAAATAGGAAGACACATTTGGTAAGTGGATATTTGCTATGCATACAATTTTTTTTCCCTGTAGGTGTTGGAAAATGATTTTCCAGCACCCACAGGAAAAAAAATTTATATGTATACCAAAAGTTTTCCTTGGCTTCTCTTTGTTACCTGATTGCATAATACATGGGTATATATCATTTCATCTTGCCTTGCTATCATTTTATTTTATTATCTATTTAACTTCTAATTTATTGGTTTGAGCTATTGCATTGTAATTCTTTTTTCTAAGTTAATAGGAGCAGATGTGATTAATAGTTTAGATTTGTAATGGCTGTTAGTGTTTTCAGTTAGCCAAAAATTAAGCATGTAATCATCAAAATTCACACAACTTAACAAACAAACAAAAAAATATTATCACCAATTATTCATAAAACCTAGTTTTTTTTCATAATTTCAATATAAATAATTTATTTAATCTTATTAAAAGTTAAAAACAAAAACAAAAAACAACCCTGACAACCTAGGTCCATAGAATAATGATATTTTGGAGAATGGATTCTCATTTTAAAAAAGCTAGTCATTTTAAAAAATTTAGTTAATGTTTCAAAGATTAATAGGAATATAATTTTTTTTTAAAATCAGTCAATACTTAGAAGAATTAATAGGACTAATTAGGATTTCTAAGGGAATAAATTATTATAATTAAATTTAATTTCAGTAAATGAGATACTTATAAGATGCTATAATTTTGATTAAATTGTATTTTTTTAATATTTTAATTTAGGATATATTTTTGAATAAATAATTGGATATGATGATGGTTAATTATAATAAATTTCTATTAAATTTTAGATAAATTTATTTAACAAATCTATTTAGAAACAAAAACAAAAAATTTAAAAGAATTGAAAGCATAACCACATAATAAATCTAACTAATAAGTAGTGGCACACCATATGAACTTAAACAAATGAAATTATTACTAGACCAAAACTCTCATCCATTTTGTCATACACATGTTGGTGCAGAACCAACCAAATTACCTAAAAGCACCGTTAACCACTAATGAAACCAACCTCTTGAGATACCCATTGTATCATGTTATACATAAACTGCATAACACAATACATGATTTTCAACGGCCAACTTTACTTAGACCTTCAACAAAGATGAAATTTGAAACATAAATCTAAAATCGTTTTAAGAAAACAAAAACAAGCCCAAACTTACAAATAAGTAAATCCATAACTTGAAGCAAATAAGCTGGACTTACAAGACAATAGAGTCCATACTCAAACCAAGCCCATGATATCGATGCCTTACCATAAACCTTTAAGGCGTAGGCCATGGTAAGCCAAACAAATATCACTGCAGAAATTTATGACTTGACATTGATGCCAGTACACATTAAAAAAAATTGCATCAGGTATTCTCTGGGCTTCATTTTATATCGACATTGGTGATATGACATATGGATAAACACAATAGTTGGAGGTATCTCTTATGAGATCAATATACATTACAGCATGTCCAAAACTCCATAAAGGAGGCCACTTAAAAAAGGCTATCCAGCAACATAAATAAATATGTGCGTTGTGCCCAACTCAAAAAAGGCTAGTGAGTAAAAATACATTTGAAAAATCTATTGGCTGCTGTAACTGTAAGCAAACAGGGTTTTAATTAAACATAAGCTACAAAATTTAACAGGGATTGATGATGAACTTTGAAGTGCGACTACAGTGGTCACAAAAACACTGTCAGGTAATATACATCAACAGGTATTTACAGCATCACCCAACAAAGACGCTACAGGGGAAAACGTTACAGAGGAAGAATATATCTATATGCATCTTGTAACCCCTCCAAGGAAAGGTTACTGAGGTAGTGGACATCTAAATCTCATATGGCTGGTGCAACTGTACCATGGAAATTTACAATCCCTTTAAACTCCTCAAATGATAAACAAACAAGCCCATTTTTTACAACTCAAAACCAGGAAACCTTGAATGCTCAGGCTTTACCATATCAAAGTATAAGCATGCAGTCCCTGCCAAGCCTTCAAATAGAGAGTATGGATGATCTCCACCATGCATTTCACCAGATGCAATAAGTTTCCTCCCGTTGTTATAAAGGAATCCAGCGAATGCCTTTGCTCGAGTAAGATATAGCTCTTCTTTTGTTAAACGGTAAAGGGCAAGAAATGTGTAAGCATTTCCACTAACGCCATGGGATAGTCCAATTTTTTTGAGAAGACCCTTCTTCCATACCGATTCACCAGCCTCGATTGCAGCTTGACGAAAGACAGGTTCCCCTGGAAGTACCTGATACAAAGGAAAGGCCTTTTAATACTGAATACAGAAAGAGAAAAAACTCAAAATGAATCTATAACTCTTTTTCAATGTAAAATCCTGTCAAAATGCCAGCGGTAGATAAAAGATTCTGTTATGTACCATTTTTTATGACTAACATACCCATCCTTAAGTAATCATGTAGTCTTAACTATGAAATTTCAAGTCCTACCTGTGCTGCCTTGCAAAGAGACATTGCAACTCCAGGTGCACCATGGCACCATTGCACAAGCTTGTCCCTCGTATTACCTTCACTTGATGGGAAGTTTCCTGATTCTGGGAAACGTTTTCTAATCATGTAAAGCAATGTTCCCTTGACATCATCTGCATCTTCTTTATTTAGTGGAAAATGAAGAAGAACATGCATTATTCCAGCCAGCCCATGTGCAGCCCCCCAGTACCTCGTCCCATGCCACCCAGTACCTCGTCCCATGCCACTGATACATCAGGGGGCAAGGTGTATGAGATGCACCCGTTCTTCCACCAGCTAACACAACATCCACAATTGGGCTCTGAAACCAAAGAAGTGAACATTGGTAAATCAGACCAGGCAGAGACAATGAGCTCAAGCTCCCACAGATAATACAAGGTGTAGGTTTCCTTCTTGTCATATCTATTTACTTTTGATATAAGCCTCAAGGTCTATGCAGTGTGGCTAAGTGAAATTTCTTAGTGGCACAGAGAATGTGGCCTAGTATGCATTTTCAACTCGTTAACCCATTTCAAAATAATTCACAACGAAGAATGAATGAAGAAAAGTTACCTGATAGTTTCCAAAGGACCCATTGCAGTTTTAGCCATGGCCCCTGGCAAAGCTCCACTGGTAAACTCTCTAAATGGTTTTCTTTTGAATAAAGTCTGCATGCATATCAAGACTAATAGGTGAGAGAAATTGGTATTCCCATATCTATATATAGAGACGGAGCAGTCGGAGGCTCTGCATTTTCTTCAAGCAAAATTTACTGTAGTGGGTTTCGTATGAAATTCTCTCTACTCGGTACAGTAAATAATATTTAAATATCATTGGGATTGAAATTTGAAATTGCGGATCTCCAATGTTCTACTCTGGAGCCGGTACCAAGGGTAGAATAGTATACTTACTTGGAATGCTTTGCGCGGATCAGGAGCCTGAAATTTTTCTTCGCTGGGTAGTTTGTCTAACTTTGCCTCCATGCCTTTCATGATTAAGGGATCCATGGTGCTCAGAGCCAACACCTCTATGACTTGAAGTTAAGGGACTTTCACACCCCACGGATTGTTAATCTCAGAAACCCAAATGCCATGGAGGAGACCCACAATACTCGCTTGTCGCGCAGCTGTTTGGCAAATGACGGGGTTTTCAGCACCGGGAATTATTTGAATTTCAAATTCAAAAAACCCGCAGCATTAAATTCAGTTTGGTGGCCGGCGGACGTGGGGGTGGCGGGTGTGGGAGGAGCGGCGGGTGGCGGAGGAGAGGCGCTCGTGTGAGGAGTGGCGGCGCTGGTGGGGTCCGAACAGCGTTGACCCGTTTCGTTTTGATCTCCGTCGCCGTTCGGTCGCGGGCATTTTGAGAGAAGGGGTCGCCGGAGTTGGACGATCGAGAGCTATCACATCAACTCCCGATTCGTAGACACAAAGACTCCTCCGTTACCACATAGGTATACCCCATTTAACACGGAATAATTCATTACTGCGTGGCCCCCACGTCTCTCTGCCCGTATAGCGGCAGACTTGTGCAATGGGTCCACCGGCCAGGAAGACTTTAAACTCCAACCAGTTAGAGGTCGTTGCTTTTCACTAGCGAAATTATTTGACTTTTTTTGGTTTCATGGAAAGCGGGTTATGAAATTTTAAAATGAATACACATTTTATTCGTGTCTGACTTTCATTATTTATTTGTTATATTTAAGCCTATCATATTCATTATCAAAAGTAGTTTTTCATGGCGGTTAATATAACATCAAGAATATATTTAATCATTTGCAAGTTAAATATATCAGATTTTATAATTTGGCAAAAGCCAAAAGCCAAAACTCAGTTAAAACGAAAAATTTACTCTCTAAACTCGAGATCATAATAAACCATATACTCAATAAAATTTGAACTACAATCTCTTAAATTTCAAAAAAAAATACTTTCCTTCAAACCACGCACCAGTTATTAGAAATCTTATTAACCAATTTAAAGGCAGTTTAATATTCGGAAAACGTAAAAGATCGAAGCTATGCCTTATAGTATGGGGTATCTTTTATAATATAAACTTTCCCAGATTAAATGTATCACTAATTTAAAATCCTTGCTTATAATGTAATAATGGTTCAATCGTGGTAAGAGATACTAAATTATTTCTTGAAAATTACTTGCGTTCTCTAAGGCATAGCAAAACGAAAGTAGTGGTTTTTTCTAACAAAAGAAAGCATAACCAACATAAGTTCTATTTTGGAGGCAGCGTTTTGGAAGAAGTTGCAGATTACAAATACCTCGGAATTGACTTCAACAGAAATTTAAGTTGGGATGGTTGTAGAAAGAAAAGAACTTTAGGGGGTTGGAAAGCATTTTATGCTTTTCAAAACAGGTGTAGAGAGGCAGAGCTGTGGGACTGGAAAACCACCCTAACTCTTTTTGGGCTTCTAGTGATTCCGGTGATTCTTTACGGTTGTGAACTATGGGCTAGCAGCACAACCAAGATGCAGTGGAAACAAATTGAGAAAATTCAGAAACGTTTGATTACAAACAAATTCAAAATTAAAAGTGCAGTTCCTTATGCTATCCCGTTAAGTGAAACAGGGGCTGCTCCTATTGAAGCAATTGCTATGGTGCGAGTCATAAGGTATCTGAAAAAAATTGAGCAAATGGAAGAGGATAGATGGCCTAAGGTTGTGTTTAGTGACAGATTGTGTAAAAGACAGAAGACTTGGATGCGACAAAATAACAAATGGTTTAGTAAATGGGGTATTTGCTTGAGCATGTGTCCTACAAACAATAAAGAGATAAAAACTTTTGTTATGGATAAATTCCATAAACATACTTGGAAGAAAGAGCTAGAGAGAAAGAAGAAGTACTACATAGAAGAGTTTAACCTCACACATAACCATCAACAAAAGGCATACATAGGGGCTGATATTTCTTGGAGATTTAAAATTTTTATTGCTCAATTAAGGACTAATTCTCACCGTTGTGAAACAGGGCGCTGGAAAAGGCCAAAAGAAATGTGGGAAGAAAGAGTATGTATTTTTTGCTCCTCCGGAAAAGTGGAAACAGAAAAACATTTCATTCTAGAATGTGAGGCCTTCAAGGACACCAAAGAAAACTATGCAGGTATTCTGGCAGCTAATTCTTGGGATAATCTATTCAGCGAAGAGTTTGTCGATAAGCTGGGAGTGCTCATTGTAAAACTTCACAGGAAAAGGGCCGAATACAAGAGTCAGATAAAGAAGGAATCTGTCCCATAGGCTATTTTTAGCCTCGTGAACATTAAAAATTCTTTCTTTCTTTCTTTCTTACAGATTTGCCCAAGAAATGCAAGCCTTGTAGCTAGGAAAGATGTCATGTCACAACAGTAGAGCAGTCTAACTGGCTCTATGGTTACATGGAAGAGGCTCTATGGTTACATGGAAGAGGTATCTGCTTTTCGACATATTCGTGCTTTTGTCTAGTCCAGTTATGCACCGCCAACAGTCATAAAGATACTATAATGAAGAGGCACATTTAGCATGATGATGCTCTTTGCCAAAAAAGTGACGGGAACCCTAAACCTTACATCATTTTCCATTGGCGGGTCACATTGCAGTTTCACGCGATGAGCATGGAAATTGTTGTGCAAGATCATCTGGTCTTTGAAAAATTGGACATCCACTCATGAAGCAAAGCTTTATTCCAATATTTAAGTGGGAGAAATAGCTGACAGGAGCCCTGCCTGCCGTCTGCAATCTTCCATGCTATTATTTAACCTCCCTTGCCGTTTGCCACACTCCTCCAACTAAAGCCAGATCACATAGCTATATAAGTATATAGATTCCCAAGAGTTACATATAGGAAATCTTGATATAACTTGTCTCATATCTGCTCTGTTATTCGTATCGGCAGAGCCGCTATTCGCTGCAGCCGAACTATCATCACCATTGTGTTCCGTGTTCAAATCCTGGGGCCGTCTTTCAACCATGTCTGCCACACTCGGAAAGCGTTGCCGAGAGCCGGAGGCTCTGCCGGACTCCACTGACGTCCGGGAGTCCAAACGTGTGAATGGCATTGGCGAAGAAACGGATCTGTTTCGGCATTTGCCACTGTTAGACAAAACCCTAGCAGAAAATGAAGAACGCGCTTCCAGTGAGGATTACTTATTTGGTGTGATGAGAAACCTTGAAGAAGAGATCAGTGCCACATGTTCGACTTTTTGTGCGCCCATATCACTGGATAATTCGTTGCCCTACGATATTTGTAGTGGCGGCCATGAGGGCCAAGCTCTAGTTTCGAACTCAGGTATTGATCTGTGTTACCTGCTAGAGGCTTCAGACGACGAGCTCGGCATTCCCTGGAGCCCCGTTCTGGATTCTAAGGACGAGTTCTGTCAAGCTCCCACGGAGACCTTCACCGCCGAGGGTTTCTCCGAGACCCCCGATTTGAGATGGCAGGGTGAAAATTGGGATTTCGTAGAGGAATTTAAAATTCATCAACAGTTTGCTTTGTTGGAAGACGCATGGGATGTACACCACGGGAAAGATTATATGAACAAAGATTTTATTTGCCAAGACATGTTGTTTGAGGTGGATTTTTCTGCGCAATGGACATTGGAAACTGCCGGCTGCATGTAATCAACGCGCTGCTCTCAGCATTTCTATGTCGAAAATATCCTTTCTTCGGATCGGTCGGCAAAGCTTATAGCAGACCATCCAGAATTGTGTGACATATTCATTGCGAAAGAGATTTTGAGGAGCAAAATATGTTTTTATTTTGTTTTATGTATAAATAAATTTAGTGTTTTGAAAAAATCTGAGTCATTCTTCTGCAAATTACACATTACACAGCTTATATTTCAAAAACACTACCAAATTTCAACTAAAATTTACACTTCAAATTTTTCAAAATAAAGAGAAAAAAACTGAAACGGTTAGTTAGACAACTGCAGCACGAATCCTTTGCTTGGTTTGCAGAATATTATTATCTAATCCCCTTCTCATAAAAAAAGCGCTTTTGAAGGCCAACGGAATCTTTCCAGCTTTACCCAACAAAAGTTCAGCTGCTTGTGAAAGCAACAACCAAAACTTCTGCTGTAAAAACGGGCTATGATAATGCTTGGTGATAAAGTTTGCGCATCCATAGGACCGAGAAAAGGATATGTTCAATTATTTGGCATTATTCTCTACGACTTCCCATTTTTTCAATCAGGTGGCCATTCACTTTGCTAGACTTAGTTCGATGTAGATTTTCTTTTTCCGTCTGCTGAAGCACCTCAATTTATACTGATAATAATTCAGAAATATATAATTGTCAAACAAAATAATCTTGAAAAATAAATAGAAGTCTAAAAACAATTTTAAAATGTTTGAGATTATTAAAAGCATATCTTAAAATAAAGAAAATATAATACGAAGTATATAAAACTCCTAATTGAAAAAGCTACCAAACTTATAGTTCATATGTGTAATAACAAAATAATATATAATACAATATGCAGTATTAATAATGTGAAATAAAGTTCGGCTATAGTCCAAATTCTTAATCAAGTGAAAATTATCGCTTAAAAAAAAACTTAAATGAATCTAGGAGAAAAGTAGATAATATGTTACATAACTAAGGAGTTGTCTACCCAGGCAACGAAATAGCTCGGACCACAGTTTTTTGCCGGAATATGGGCAACTAAAATTCAAGAAATCAGGTTTTTGGAGTGTTTGGAATCCATTTTTGATAGTGAAAATGGATTCAGCACTACCAAAAACTCTTAGGGTACTCAAAATATTAAAGTTTAACAACTGTAAACATGATTCTGATAAAATCTTTGCCAGATTTTTTAAAAATCTCTGCCGGATTCTAGGCCAAAACGTTGCCTGGAAAGACTACGGCCATAACTAATAATGTTTTATTTGTTTGTTGCATTAATCTAGTCTCAATATTTTCTCTATTTTCATTATTACTATCTATTTTTACAACTTAAAAAAAAAAAACACATTTACAACCATACAACTAATTCATTATCATATGAAATGATACTATTTATCAATGTGCTAAATTTATATTCATAAGAATGGTTCTAACTATGGAGATGATCTGGACTAACGTAAGAATGTAACAGAATACATATATAAATATAAACACAAAGATGCAGTAGAAATAAATTCTCATTTCATTAATATCAAAAAATTGTAATATGCTTACATACATAATGGAAATAAACTAGATGACATGTGGTGGTGACATGTCTCTAAAATGTGTTACAATGAGGCTCAAGGGCCTTTTACTATTGAATATCAAAGGGAAACCCTAATCAACTTAAAACCTAACCCTAGGATATGGAACAATGTGAGTTTGTGGGACCTGTTGGGGTTAGTTGGGCAATCAACTACTCGAGATCGTAACTTGGTCATATGAATTTTGTTTGGCGCGTACAATACCTCGTTAGAAATATCTCTATGAGTATTACACGATTTGCATTAGTGGCTATGGACCTATTGCAGACTTTAAAAAAAGCATAGTTTAGGGGGTCAAAACAACTCCAGAAGTTGAGGACCTGAAAAAATGCTAAAAATAGTAAATTATGCTATAAACAAGGAAACTGATGAAACCTACTAGCGGTCTAGGTGGAATAGGTGGGTGGCCACCGATATCCACCTGGATCAGTCCTCCCCCCTTAGGAAGAAATGGTCCCCATTACGTGTCGAGCCTCCATGAGGTGAGGAAATTTCTATAGAATCTAGTCCCTAGTGAGCCACATTCCCTGGTGAAGGAGTAGGTCGGCTTTGACAACTCGATATATATGGATCCTCTGCTGAAGATTTTTATAGATCTGTGTGTCCATGATCCTATCAGTCGTGGCATGTTCGATGCAACTTGAGTTGAGCTCTATTGGTGTAAACCGCTCAGCAATGTCCGATGTTTCCAACAATGGGGGAAAGTATGGTCGTAACCGGTCCACATTGAATACTGGGTGTAGGACAAGGAATGGTGGAATGTTCAGCTCAAAGCCATTGTCCCCTACCACTTTAGTGATGGTGTAAGGCTAATATCGGAGTAAGCAAATCTTGCGGTAGGCCCCAACGAGGTGCTCCTTCTGCAAATGTAACCAAACTTTGTCGTCCACCTGAAACTTGTGTGGCACCCAATGCTGGTCATGAAGTTGTTTGTACTTAGTATTTTCTCTGCCTAATATCTCATGGATCTGCTAGCAAATTTGCTAAATGATTTTAATGAAGTTCTTAGCTCTGTCAGCTTCAGACTGGACATGAGGTGAATCTTTCTGAGCAGTTGCAAGTGGTATGGAAACATCAATGGGATATAGTGGCTGGAATCCTAGTCCCACCCAAAAGGGGTTGTGGCCAATTGAGTTGTGGAGAGCTCTGTTGTAGATGAGCTAGACATAGGGGAGGCTTTCGTCCCATGTGCATGGATGCTTCGAGTTGTACATGCATAGGATGAGCACGATCATCTTGTTGAGAACCTTTGTCTGGCCATCAGTTTGGGGTTGGAAGGTTGTGGACTTAGTGATCTTGGTATCTAACAACGACTAGAGGCTTGACCAGAATGCACTTAGGAATTTACTATCCCGATCTGAGATAATGGATTGTGGGATCCCAAAGTGTACCCACACCCGTTCAAAAAAGAGTTTGGCAGTGGCTTCTGATGTGATACTCTTCTTGCAGGCTGCTAGAATGGCCATCTCGAACAGTCTATCGACGACCACAAAAACACAGTCGTTTTCATGCTTGGTAGAAGGAAGGATCCAAATGTAATACATGGAGATGGATTCCCAGGGCTGGCTAGGAGCCGACAGAGGATTATACAAACCTTTCATCTTGATTGTAGGTTTAGAAGTGGCATAGGTAGTGTAATATCTGATATGCTTCCCAACATCTTCTCAAAGATTTGGCCAATGAAAATACTTCTGCAACATTGCCACTATATTTTCTACCCAAAAATGTCCAGTGAATCGAGTGTAGTGTGCCTCCCAAATAATCTTGGCACGCTCTCTTGAAGGAACACAAAGGTGTCCAAGGTGGCATAATAATGCATCCTAGAGGTGAAAGTCTCAACTTTATTACCTTCCATGAGCACCTAATATGTGGTGTCGAACTTTGGACCACTCTTGTAAAGTTCTGGACATTTCGAAGACTTGTGTCCACAAAATTCAAGCACAACAGTCAGCGCCACGAATAGTCAATGGTCCCGTAGTGTACGTCTTCCTTTCATTCAAGGAACCACTGATAAAATTGCGAGGGTCCTTAGGAAGCATAGGGTGTCTTCGTTTTTCAAGCCCCTTAACACGATTCGCAGCTCTCTCAAATCGGTTAAAGACCCGATTGACCCTAGGGATGGGAAAGGTGTCTACATCATTCCTTGTTCTTGTGGGATACCTTACATTGGCGAAACTGGACGTTCTATAAATCAAAGAATTTCTGAACATGCTGCTGACATTAAGCATGGAAGATCCCGCTCATCTGCCCTAGCTGAACATGCAGGAAAGACTAACCATCATATTTGCATTGAAGATGCGAAGGTTCTTGCTAGGATTGACCATTTCCATCATCGTAAGTTAAGAGAGGCCTTAGAAATCGAAAAAAGACCCCTTAATCTCAACAGAGATGATGGTTGGAACATTAGCAGGTGTTGGATTCCTGCCTTATGTCCTTGATTTTATTTATTTTTTATTATTTTTATTATTTTTAATTTTATTTTATATTTTTTGTATTATTATTTATATATATATTTTTTTATAATTTATATATATATATATATATATATATATATATATATATTTTAAATTTGTTTTTAATTATTTGCATTTGTTTATTTATTTATTTTATTTTTATTTTTATTTTTTCTTTTATTAGATATTAGATATTTTTATTTTTATTTTATTTTATTTGAGTTTATTTTATTTTTATTTGATTTGATTTTGTTCTGATTTGATTTATTTATTTAGCTTGTTATTTTTATTTATTTTTATTTATTTAGTTTATTTATTTTTTAAAAGTTTGATATTTTATTTTATTTATTTATTTTTCTCTCTTTATTTTTATTTTTATTTTATTCTATTAATTTATTTTTATTTTGCTATATTCATTTTTCGATTTATATTTTATTTACATTTACATTTTATTATTTTTATTTTATATTTATATTTATATTTATATTTATTTTTTATTTTTTATTTTTATTTATATTTATTTATATTTATTTATTTATTTATATTTATTTATTTATTTATTTTTATTTTTATTTTCTTATTTTTTTTTTTTAACCTCTCATTAAAAAAAAAAAAAAAAAAAATTTATAACCAATATGTTTACTAAATAATTAAAACTAATAAGTTTAATAATTTATTAACTAAATGAATAAATTTATTAATTGGTTTAAAAGTAGGAGGAACTAGCCGTTACTTATTAAAAACATTTTAAATTATTAAAAAGTCAAACTAGCCGTTAAAAAACGGCTAGTTTAAACATCTCTACATCTATTTAAGCTTATTGATTTGATCTGATCTCTCACCTAGTCCTGATGATGAACCACACTGGTTGGTTCGAAACGCGTCGACAACGTTCCATTATATGTGATTATTACCGAAAGTGATTTTACAACATTATTGGTGCTAACCTTGTTGTACTTAATTTTTAAATGGAATTCTTGCATGTATGTGGACCATTTATGATGGCATTCATTCTGCAACTTGCCTTGTATTTGTATGAACTGCAGGGGTCGGTGGTTTGTGTGGATGATATTTTCCTTCCTCATAATGTAATGTTTCCATTGTTGGCAACCTTGCATAATGGAATACATCTCTTTGTCATCGGTGGGATAATTTCGGACTATGTCTGAAAGTGTCCAACTGTGATATGCCATTGGATGCCCCTGTTGAGTAAGAACTACACCAACAACATATTTGGAGGCATCTGTCTCAATATCAAATGGTTACTACAGGTTTGGTAATGTGAGCACTGGTGTTGAGCAAAGGTGATTCTTCAACTCGAAAAACACCTTCTATTGGGATTCAAACCAAAATCGCTTGTTATTTTGTCACAGCCTTGGTGACTTGACTCAAAGGCCAACTAATATGAGAGAAACCCAATACGATCCTGTGGTAGAAATTGGAAAGACCCAAAAAGTTGCGGAGCTCTGTTAGAGTAGTTGGGGCTGGTCAATCCTGAATAACTTGTATCTTGGTTGAGTCAACATGCATACCCCACTCATCAATGGTGTACCCCATATATTGAACCTAGGATATTCTATGGATATTTCTCATCATACCACACTCATCATGGATATTTCTCGTGAACAAAATGTGTTGTTTTTCCAATCCCATAAAATACTGCTGATTATAATGAATGGGAAACCTTTATAATAATCTTCCATGATGTTGTGTAACTAAGTTTTGAAATTATCTTCCAAGCTTAGATAGGACCACGAGCCTATCATGTTAAAATTTTCAAGGGCGATGGTGATGACCTGCACCATGTTGGGACAAGAGATAAAAAAGCGTGAATAAATAGCATCATATGACTTGCATAAAGGATAGATGTTGGGGTGATTCGTAAACTATCATGGATATTTCTCGTGAAAAAAATGTGTTGTTGTTCCAATCCCACTAGATATTGTTGATTATAATGCATGGGAAACCTTTATAATAATCTTCCATCATGTTGTGTAACTAAGTTTTGAAATTTTCTTCCAAGCTTAGATAGGACCACGAGCCTATCATGTTCAATTTGCAAGGGTGGTGGTGACCTGCACTGTCTTGGGACACTTAAAGATAAATAAGTGTGAAGAAATATCATGATATTACTTTCATAAAGGATAGGTGTTGGGGTGATTTGTAAACTATCATGGATATTCTTCTAGACAATTCATCCTAACAGACCAGATAAAACTGTATTTAAAATTTAATGAATAAGAGTTTGTGACAAGAAGTGTTAGTGAGTTTCGGGTGTGCTAAGGAGGGAGTGACATCAAGGTATGCTAGGTAGTGTTAAGGCATGCTAGAGGCTAGGGAAACATGCCAAGATGTTCCAGGTGCCAGGGTGTGCCAATGCATGACAGGCCAGAGTGTTTGGGAGTGCCAAGGAAAAACAAGGGGGCACTAGTCTCAAATGCATGGAAATGAATGAATAAGAGTGTGTGACAGGGAGTATCATTGAGTTCTAGGTGTGCTAAGGAGGGATTAAAAAGGTATACTAGGTAGTGCCAAGGAATGCTAGAGTGCCAAGGTGACATGCTAGGATGTGCCAAGTGCCAGGGTGTGTCAATGCGTGCTAGGGAGCGCTATGGAAACACAAGGGAGAAATAGTTTTAAATGAATGGAAATGAACGAATAAGAGTGTGTAATAGGGAGTGTCAGTGAGTTTCAGGTGTGCTAAGGAGGGAGTAGAAAGGTTATATGATAGGAAATTCCAAGGCATGCTAGAATACTAGGGCATGTCAGGGAGTGTTAATGTGTGCTAGGGAGTTCCAAAGAATGCCAAGGAATGATGAGGATGCTAACACGTTCCAGATAATGCCAAGGCATTCTAAGATGTGCTAGGTGATATGGGATGTTAAGATGTAAATTGTGTTTCTTAGTTGTTTTACTACAACGGTTGGATGTGAGCCTTGTCTTGGTAAATTGTTAAGTTGGATGAGTTGAGATTGGATATGAGTAGCATAAGACGAGTTATAGGTATTTCTTAGGTGAACAGGGCATATCTTCAATTTCCATGACACATGAGAATCTTGGTTTTGTATTAGATATTTGATGCAAACACACTCAAGTGTCACAACACGTCTACTTTAATGCACAATGAAATCTACACAAATCAAGGAATAAACTAGTGCACATGATAATTTTACCTTTTTCAAACCCTTCTTCATTATATTAAAAACTACAATATGACAGGCTAGAGCTCTTGTACCATGGATCATGACCATTTACAATCACACTGATACAAGGAATGCAACTAGGGCTTGGTGTTAATCCTTTGACAACTAATCTATCCTCAAGAAGGCAACACTTGACCTACTTGCTGATGGTGGCCACACACAACCCTTTCAACCTAATTACTAATTTTTTATTTTTCAAAAAATAAAAATTAGTAATTACCTCAAGTATATCTATCTATCTATATATATTAATTAAATATTATATTTTTTTTATATTTAAAAGAAAAACAATAATTAAAACACACTTTTTATTTATTTTTCATTTAAAGTAAGATTTAATGCCACTCTATAGTTCTTTCATTTTACTTAAATTAAAATGGGAATCTAAGTTTAACTACTCCAAATTAAAATATATCCTTAAAAAAATGAAAATGCTCCTATTTAAAACTAATAATTATTCATTCGAAATTGATTTTTTCTTTAAAATAAAAAGTGATAAAACAACACGCATTTCTAAATAAAAGCGAGGTACAACATCTGAAAAAATAAGGACTGGGCTAACCATTCGACGAAATTCCCTTTGGGGTTTGCACCCCCAACGATCAGCGAAGACCTTTCGACGACCTTGTTCCCTTCGTCGCAAAGGGATGTTAACGTCTGTTAACGCGGGCAGTGAGCTGTCCATTTGGGCGCTCCATCGCCGTTTTCCAGTCCCATTTATGCAACCACACGAACCGCCCAGCTACCTCGCGTAGCCAATAGAGGGCCGAAATGACAGGATTCTGATTTCCATTTCAAATTTGAATCGACCTCCGTAAATGGGAGTAATGGCTACCTATCTACCACGACTCTGGTTTTACCATGAAAACCCATCCACTCAACAATTTGAATTATTTTTTCGGATAGCTCCTTATTCATTCTGTCAACCGCTCCTTCTTCATTTCGTCGAGTGGATTTCGATTCATTCCGTCGAGAGCACTTCATTCCTACATTCCGTCAAGTCCTCCACTTTCTATCTTTGTCATGAGGACCCTCCAGCAGCTGGACGAAAAAAATTTGAGCAAATATCAATGGTTTACACAGCATAGCCGAGAGTGGAAACAATTAGTTTATGTTTGTATATGGTGTCGGTGTGAGATTAACCTTCGAGAGCTGGAGAATTTCTTGAACAAGAGAAGAGGTTATTACTGGGATGTTAGATAGCTTAAGAAAACTGGCCAAAATAATGTCCATTCCTCTTTTGATTAGAGGTAAGAAAATTTTCCATATATTAGTAGCAATTGCAATATCTAATTCTCTAATTTTCATTTTAGTGACCTTAATTGTTTATAAACTTTTTGCGTTCATGTAATTGGTTTGTTTATTGATTTCCTGTTTCCATTTTTTCTTCCACTCTATAGAGAACTTGCATAGCACTACCTGGAGAGGGTGGAAAAATATTCGAACAGGGTACACTGGGTATAGTGTAGCTACTTCCCACCTCTTTGATTTCTTTAAATTAACAAAATTGCAATTTGTAAGCACTTCATGTTTTACAGGGTACAATGTAGCTACTTCCCACCTCTTTGATTTCTTTAAATTAACAAAATTGCAATTTGTAAGCACTTCATTTTCTGTTTCTAGTTTTTTATGAGCTTCCTTTGCTTCTTTGTGCTTCCAATTTTAGGGACCAATTTACCAAGCGCGGACATGGAGAATTAGTAGGAGCAATACGAAAGATAAGTAAATTTCCCGTTTACTGTGTTTTTCCTTTTTATATCATGCAAATTTAAAGAGATAGAGAGAGAGTGACAACTCGTTGTTGTAGTAGCGGCAACTCACTGTTATAGTAGTGGAAACAACGAGTTGCCGCCACTGTAACATGTATTGCCGCAACAGCCCAAAATTAAAATTTACCTTGTATTAACAAAATTGCAATTTGTAAGCACTTCATTTTTTATTTCTAGTTTTTAATGAGCTTCATTTGCTTATTTGTGCTTCCAATTTCAGGGACCAATTTACCAGGCATGGACAAGAACTAGTGGGAGCAATACGAAAGGTAAGTAAATTTCCCGTTTACTGTGTTTTTCCTTTTTATATAATGAAAATTTAAAGAGATAGAGAGAGAGCGGCAACTCGATGTTGCAGTAGCAGCAACAACGAGTTGCCACCATTGCAAATTTTAATTTTAAGCAGTGGCGACAACTCGTTGTTGCAGTAGCAGCAAAAATGAGTTGTTGCCACTGTAACAGTATATTGCTACAACTGCTCAAAATTAAAGTTTTATTTATTTTCATTTTTTTTATTTTTTATTAAAAAGTTCTCTAGTTTATCTATTAATGTTTTAGTTATTAATTGCTAATTTAAAGATATAGAGAGAGTGTGGCAACTCATTGTTGCATTAGCGGCAACAGTGAGTTACCACAACTATAACAGTGCATTGTCGCCATTGTAACTATTCATCTCAAAATTAAAATTTTCATTGTATTTTCAAATTCTATATTTTCAAATTTAAAGATAGAGAGAGAGAGAGAGAGAGAGTGACAACTCGTTGTTGCAGTAGCGGTAACAGTGACTTGTCACCACTATAAAAATGAATTATTTCACTATTACAGTGGTGACAAGTCATTTTTACTGCTACTGCAACAACGAGTTGTCGTTGTTGCAATAGAGTTGCCGCTACTACATTTTAACATTATAACAATATTTCATTAAATTATTTTCTTGTTTTGCATATGGTTGCAAAATGGGTTCTGGAAATCCAAATATGGTGCCACCCAAACCCAAGGCATGCACAGACAAGGTCTGTGCTTCATAATGAAGCCCTTAGCCAGGTATACCAAAACAGTGGAGAAATACCTGGCATTACTACAAACAACGAAGCATACTACCATGCTTTTATTGTTGGCTTCACAACATCACAGAGTTATGGTGCAAGTGACATTGTCACTTCCACAAACTCTGAATTAATCACCAACCAAATGAACGGTACCTACCAGGTCAAAAGACATAATTTAAAACCCCTTCACCAACAGGCAAGAATCATTGTTGCACAGTTCCAGTGTTTTGAGATTATTTACAAATATGATGTCCAAAGGGTTTCTGATTTGATACTCATTGAAGCAGCATCCAATGGACATGGATGTGCCAGATTTGTGGAGCCAGCATGTGCTCCACCAATTATTATTGATAGGAATTGATATACATGGCCTATTAATGAATGGATTGTTGTTTGATTGGTATTGGGGTTATTATGGGGGGAGTCATATTATCGTGTTCATATTTCTTGAGATAGATTGGAGCAACCTGATGTCCATAATTTTTTATGTATTTATGTATATGAGGTGTTTCTATAGATGGCCTCACTCTATTTTTTGGTGTTATATCTCAACACATGTATGTAGAAAATGTATTTTTCAGTAAAATGTTAATGGAATTACATTTTTATTATAGTTTAGTTTTGTCATTGGATTATTTGATGGATGCTTTTATTATGGCTTTTATTTTGGAAGTCAGATTCTAATGTCATTCAATTGCGCTAACACATGTACAGAAGCGTTGTCATGTATTTAATATATTTGAAAAAATGTTCTCATGTATTTATTAGTGTTTAAATTGTTATTTTACTTCTAATTACTTTACATTAAATTATATCACCTCACTTGGACAACTAATTAAGCATTGCTATTATAATTCAGTTCTCTAATTTTTATTACAGTTTAGTTATGTTATTAGATTAAGTGATGGATGCTTAATATATATAAAACATACATACTTACAATTTCATTTTACAAATGATATTTTATCTATTAACACCACTTTAAACAGAACCCAAAAATAAACAACAAAATATATAGTTTTATCAGCAAATAGAGGATTCCAAAAGATGCTACAAAACGAGACTATTTATTCATTATAATGCCTTTAATAAACCTTCACAATTCCAACTTCTATGAACATTCATTTATTAATTATCCATGAGCAGCACATGCTCCCATAATTTATACAAGTCTCTAATTTGAGTATAATGAGCTCTAATTCTTAAAGAAGTCTCTTCATTGAAAAATTATGTGAGATACCCTTAGTTAGAAGCCAACCAAGATAGCTTATATATCAATCATTATTTTTCCTTTATACATACATGGTTAAATGAAAAATGCAAATGTGACATCTTGCACTTTTTCAATCCATAGATCCAACCTCATTGAAGGGGCATAAATGTATAAATATCCAAACAAACAATCCAATTGTTGTGAATTTCTCCATCATCAACATCTACAACCACAAGACTAGGTGTTTTGAACTAAAGCACGTTTTGACATCCATGACAGCAACAACAACTTAGCTTGCAAATAGAGAAAATAATATGAACAACTTGCAAATCAATGAAGTTAACTTGACAACCATAAAATGTAACCAACACTAGCCCAGTTCAGACTACCCTCAATGCTAACAAATTCTTTCCCAATTATGAGTGGTACATGGAAGGGATGGTATAGACCCTAATCCCTATTTAAAGCAATTTATTTAAGGATTCGGTATAATAAAACCCTATATTATTATGCGGCAACTCCTGAGCAGTCTTTGACAGTGTACAAAAGTAAAGGAAATCTCGCCTAACCATGACAGCAATGAACTATCGGTGTCAAATAGGAGGTAGACGTTGCGGCAACACATGTCTACATACGGGCACCGCTATAAATGTCCCATACCCATTATTAATTTATTACTGTACCCATTACCCCAATTCTTCCATTGCGCCATTTTACCACATTCGAACTCTTGCAAACAACTAAAAAAACCATAGCCACTCTGAACTCTTACTAAATATGGGAGGTGCAAGAGTATGCAGAGAAAGTGTCGAAGAATTATTAGACGCATTTCCACTCGTTAAACAATTATTTGAACAAGTCAGTTGGATAGATTATATTCGCAAGTTTCAAGGGCATGAAAATGACATAGCCCTAGAATTTTCCATGCATTATAGGGAGGGTAGATCAGAGGTAGCAGGGACAGTGGTGCATGAGATAGAAGAAGCGATTGTGGAAGTGTCAGGGTTACCCTAAATGGGAGAAAAGTGGTTTGCACCCTGAAAACCTTAACCTGATGTTGTGAGGCATTTCCTTGAGGTAGGTGAACAACTAATCAGAAGTGGCTCTGGATATGAGAGGAAGTCATTACCACAACCCTGATTGGATGTTGCATTCCTTGTCCAGAGATTTTTGACTTGTGAAGGAAGGTATGTGGTTATTTATTTTGAGCACCTCCACTTGTTAGACCACATGCATGGCAGGTTTCTTAACATGCCTTTCTTTCTTGCAAAAACCATAGACCAAATAGCCCGAGGTGTGCAGAAATCAAAGCGGCCACTCACAATCCTTTCCACCAATGCCTTGTTAAACTTTTGGTGGTTGTTGCGCTGCAAAGGGAAGGGAAAACTTGGAGTGAACTAGTTGGAAGGTCGTTGCATGTTGAAGCTAAAACTCCACCCCATGACCTCCAAGCTGCAACTCCACCCCATGACCTCTCAGGTGCAACTCCGCCCCATGACCCCCCAGCTGCAACTCTGCCCCATGACCTCCAAGTTGCAACTTTGTCCCATGACCTCTCAGTGGAAACTCCACCCCATGACCTCTTAGCGGCAACTCCGCCTCATGACCCCCCAACTGCAACTCCGCCCCATGACCCCCTAGCCGCAAATCCGCCCAGTGACCTCGCACCTGCAACTCTGCCCCATGACCTCCCACCTGCAAAATTTCCCACAGAACCTTTCCATATGGCAACTGAGCCACCCAATGTTCAAAGTAGGATGGTTCTAGGGTTCCTGCTGCTAAATCTCCACATAAAGGAGATGGAAAAGATGATGATGATGAAGTACAAATATTGGGGAGTAAACCTACGACAAAAATATTGAGAGGATATAGGAAACACCCGAAAACAGTGCCAAAATACAAGCAGAACAGAAGAAAGAGAGGTCGTTATGCTCCAATTCCTGAAACCTTCCCCATTTTTACAGAAGAACTACCATAAGAGATAGCAATAGAACAAGAGAAAGAGTATCCAAAGGATGTAATGATTGAAGGGGTCATGGACCAAGGATGCATGCAACAAGGATTCATGGAAGAAGGATTAGGCCAGCTTGCTGACACAGAAGAACAAGTTGATAAGCTTCCCTCTCCTAATTTTGACTATGAATACATAGCAAGACTAGCTGAATAGTACGGCTCATATGGCCTTGTCTCAATTCAAATTTTGTATGCAGATGAAGAGGAGTACCAACAATTGTATAAGGAAAAAGTGTTGGGCAACCAACTGCACAACTAGAATTGTATGGGGATGATCAGGAGGACCAACCAATTACACAACCAGAATTGTATGGGGATGATCAGGAGGACCAACCAACTTCACAACCAGCATTTTATGGGGATGATCAAGAGGACCAACCAACTAAACCACCAGAATTGACAAAGAAGAACATTGCAAAAGTAAGTACATGTAAATATCTTCCTCTGTATATTTCATTGTTAAGGAAGAATAGGATTCTCCAAATGAAAAATAGACAACTACAGATCAAAGTTAAAACCCTAATATATGAGCTTATACAAAAAGAAAATTTTGATAGATTAGATTGCTTGGTCCAAGTTGTAGAGTGCATAACCATTGATGACATAGGTATTCCTTCTCCAGGGGTCCAACAAGATATACCCCTTGGAAAAAAACAGACTGATGAAAATGAAGTTGCAAACTCCATACCCATTGATGACATAGGTATTCCTTCTCCAGGGGTCCAACAAGATATACCCCTTGGAAAAAACCAGATTGTTGACATTGAAGTTGTAGAGTCGATACCCATTGATGACATAGGTATTCCTTCTCCAGGGGTCCAACAAGATATACCGCTTGGAAAAAAGCAGACTAATGACATTATTGTGCAAACAGAGGACCATACCAAAATCACACTTGTCCATACAAAGGAACATGAATTACATATTAAACTAACAAAAGAAACGGGTATAGACACAGAGTAACAACAACTAGATATGAAACTAACAGAGGATGAGGAACCAGAAATCAAACTGACCAAAGATATTGGTGAGAAAAAATATGATGAGGAATGAAAGGATAAATTACAACTATCTAAATACCCATATCTAGAACACATAATACCTTACAATGTGCACAAAAACTCACTTCGTGACCTTTGCAAGATATGCGAAGAATAAAAAAACAGTGGATGAGCTGGAAAGGAGGGTGACCAAGTTGGATGAGGGTAAGCAAGAACTCAGACAAATAATGGATGGTGTGCTCAGTTGTAGGGCTCCTTCAAACAATTACAATGTGTACTTGACTAAAAGTTCCTGATATTTAAAAATAATGCTATCATCGAAAATATCCCTCTCAAGGTTGAAAGTAGTGATGGTTCAAGGAGGCATATGTGACAATTTGTGATCAAGATAGAGACTTGCTCTGTGAACTGTACCAACATAATTTTTTGGTACCTTCTAATACAAAATGGAATCCCAACAATGTTACAGGGGATGTCCAATTTAGAGCCTTTGTATCATATTTTAGAAATCAGACTAGTTGGTTGGATGATGTGAAAAAATATTTTCATAACTCTGAGAGCCTTCTATGGGTTAGAGGAGAACATCCCAAACCTATGGAGGTGATAGAAGAACATCAAAAATCCATCAACTCTCCAGAAGTAACAAAGGTTATCTCCAAGAAGAGGGAGATGACCATTGCATATTGTGCATGCCAAATTCAATTATCGGAAACTAAGGCATAGGCAGGATGTAAAGCGAGGTGGTATAGCTCGGGAAAACAATCTCGAAATAAAGATCCATTTAACTACCTCAACTTAAAGACAACGTTAGCAAGGGTTGCTCATTATATTATTGCTATGGGACAGTGTGGGAATCACTAGATAGGTCTTAGATTTCACTATCCAATGATATGGCTTCCAACAAGGGTATATAAAAAGAAATATAGGCTGACAAAAAAAGAAGACTCTAATTTCTGGAATGTAATTATGGAGACAGGAGGGTATCTTCGTCCTGATGAACTAGGACATAGTGATTATTGTATCAGCAATCTTCATGAATGTCCCCCTTCATCCACAGATTCACATTGACAGACTAGGCCACCATTGCTGACACACTGGCTCATCGTTGCTGACACACTGGCTCACAGTTGCTGACACACTGGCTCACAATTGCTGCAGCACTGGCTCACCGTTGTTGTAGCACTGGCTCACCATTGCTGGCACACTGGCTCTCAGTTGTAGTAACTCATAGATAGTAAACAAATTATATTTGACGTTGTAATATATATTACTCTCTAGATTCTTTTGTTAGTTATAAAAAACTGGTAAAATTGTGTTTGACATGTTTGGTTACAATTTCATTGCAATTCCTCTAATAATTTTGTTACATTTTCATTTTTTTATTTGAATTTATATATCAGATTATTGTTTGGACACCAATATATGCAACTATGCAAGTATGCAAAACCACTTGAAAGCTATATTCCATGACTTGCAAAACAATCAATGTATTAAAATACTGAGTGTAAATGCATCGAGTTATTTAATCACCTTAAATGACAATTCCATCAAATTAGAGAAATCTCCATCCATATCCTCATAACCTATCAAACATACATGGACATAGTCAACAAAACATTGATACATCAAATACAGCTAATACAAGAATAAATATTAAAATCAAATTGAAAATAAAATCGTGCACAAGAAACTTGGAAAAGCATTCATTGCTGGAGTGAGGGCGACCTTGCTTGTTGAGTTGTTCAAACTGAAACGATTCATCTTCATCTGCCGGGATATTCAAGTCAATTTACAATCTTGCATTTTGTTACCTTGTTTTTCTTCTCTTTTTGGGGCTTAGGAAGCTCTTCTTCCTCTTCAAAGACAAATCAAAAGCACCCAATCCACACGTGAATTCATAATCCATAATATAAATATTGTTGGCATCATCTATTTTTTTTTTAACTAAATCAATCAACTGTTCAATCTTGGTCAAAGTAGCAGGAGGAATGTTTCGAATCAGGTCTAAGTAGCCAAATAACTCCTTGGCCATCTCAATTTGTTCAACATTTACATCAACATTGTGACTATCCATGGTAGTTGTGTTTGCATCTTCAAGAAGATCAGATATTCCCTCTATATTTATCTCAGAAGGATCATTGTATGACTCAATTGTGCTTTGATGATTTTGTAATTGGTGTGAAGCCATTGAACCGGAACACAACCAACCCACCTTTATGGCATGCTTGCATATGTTGCCACGATTAGACCATTGGAAATCACAAGTTATGGAATTTGTATGATGATAAGTGACAAGATATTGCTTATTATCTTTAGATTGACTCCTCACCCAAAAAGCATGAGACATTTTCTCATGAAGGCTGCAATCACTATCTAGAATTCTTTTTTCTTTTCCATTGATGATTCTAACTGTTTCTCTTTCTTGTAATTATTTAAAAATCCTTCCTTTTTTAGAATTTCCTTAAACCAATAACATGGTTCAACATTTGTTAGAAGAACATATATCAACCAATCCATCCTACGAGAACATTTATTTCTTCTATCAGATAGAAAGTTTTAGGTAACAATGATATGATTCCACGACATTATTTGTCTCCTGATTTGCATGGGGAAAATCCTGGCAACCTTTGACCCACATCCCTAATTGCATAAAATTTGGGTTAATGAAGATATTTCATCCATATTTCAAACCAAAAAGAGAAATGTAACTTAAGAGTTTTTCAACTTACAAATCTTGTCACCCGCAACCCAATTCTTGTTGAAATAGTCTAGGAAATTTTCCTGATCAAAACATTTGTTGAAGAAAGCATTAATTGCAGTGTTGACTTCAACATTGGAACAATAATTCATAATTAAACCCAAATCACTAAACATTTCTTTTGCTATTTCTGGATTACTGGCCAATCAATTCACATTTTTTAGCCATGCTCTCGACGTACGTGCCAAACACATAAGATAATACCGCACCTTGTGATTCTCCCGCCACATTCAATTCATTTCAAGTGCATGTTGTTTTTTGTAATAAATAAGCAAGTTGTACTATCTAATAAGAATATTGAAGTTACCTTAAAGCACCACTTGTACTCAATGCATCACTCAACCATGAAATCAAAAATCATTAACTTTCTAACTTTGATCAACTTGGTGACACATATGCATGAGTTGCTCCAACCATAGCGAAATGTCCTATGATGTATTATGTGATGCCACCACCCATGCAACTGGCACCCAACTTTGTTGGTGATTAAACACGACGAGTGTGTACAATTGATACTATCACATTCAAAATACGTAGATCATCAACTTTAAATCATCAATCATTATTAATCAAGTTATTGTACGAGATAAATCATTCTTAATACACTCACCCCATACTTATTCGTGTTGAATTTCAAATGCATGGCTATTAGGCTATTATTCAATAGCTTCACCATGGTCTCCAACATCCACTTCGTCTGAATTCCAACTATAAAAGGGATATCTCTACCATTGGGATTTTGATAAAAGAAAAAATCATTTGGGTGTTTCCTGTACCAAAGGTTCACAATCATTTCATCCTTCATATGCAATTGATAATTTCCTTTCATTAGACGATTATATATGTTAACAACATCTTTCCTACACAAAAATAAATCCCTATCTCGAGCTGCAGCATCCACATCAATATATTTTTTAACATGCATTTTGCAAACAGAGTCAACTAGCACATTTAAGAAGAAACATCTCTCTACATAGGAAACCATGTCCCTTGATAACTTTGCTTGATGCAACACCCTAGCAGGACTCGAGGTGTTTTGTTGGCCATGACAAGGCGATCCTTGGCTATCTACATGCTCATACATGTTATATGTTATTATCGCAACCTCATGGATTTGAACCATAATTTTTACAATGAAATGGCATTGGCATCTCCTCTTTTCAACAAATGAGTATTTTTCACTTCATTTCATCTTTTCCCCTTCTGTCATCGGGGCCATATGACCAAGCATAACTACATAAAAAAGTTTGAAAACTCAATACATATGATTCCATGAAAACTGATGGAGCACTATTAATACCAACATATATACGTAGGATTTATAAAAAAACTTACACTTCATATAGCAAGGAAGCAGTAGGCCTTGAGCCTCGGCGTTTGTTTTGTACTCGAGTGAAAGAACATGGAGCATCTGGGTTCATTTCCTCTCCTTTAATAAAGTCTTCAATTCTAGTTGAAGGGATTTTTGCAATCCGATCTAAGGAGTCCATGTGTTTCCTTGTACAAGAGACCAATCTAAATCTAACCTAGAGAAGATGAGTTTTTCTTTAGGGTTTTTCACCAGAAGGGCAATTATTGACTCCCATTTCACTTTCTTCACTATTTTTAAGCGAGTATCCATTTAAAATAGTTGCGCAACGGTTGACCAGCGAGTTGGCACAATGGTTGTCCAGATGGTGGACCTGTGCTCCCTTAGAAAATAATCTGAATAAATTGGGTTGTGGTAAAAAATTAAATGGGTTGCAGTAAAAAAAATTAAATGGGTTGTGGTAAACAAATTATTCGACGATTCTCACTTAAAAATACATAGACATCCAGTTAAAAAACAAACATTCACTAAACAAAACAGATTGGTTTTCTGTCGACTAAATAAATCCTTCAGTAGTGGTCCAGCGATGGCTTTCATTCTGTCGAGATTTGTAACAGAAAGGACAATGTTTCTTTATTCGGGAATTCCCATTTAAACCAAACAGTGACATTTCTCCTTAACTAAACATCTACTCACTTAAAAAAATAGACACCACAAACCCGGTCTCCGTGGAGTGAGTAACTCCTTCGATTTTTTGTCGTTCAATCAAACTAGTGTGTAATAGGGGATGACATGAGTATTCGATTACAGGAGCTATATAGGGGAGGCTCGATTGATCATGGCACCGTGGCTCTGGCGTCTTCCCGTCCACTGGTTTGCAGGTCCCTGTTCGGATTCGGCTCGAGGAACATGGGAAAATATTTTCATTTGCATTCATGGTTGCCCTCATGCGTAGGTGAGGGGAAACGAAAACAGTGATTGGATTCTAAGCGGGCTCCTTCAAACGATAACGTCGAGGGACGAAGATGGGAAGGGGCGTGGGGTCCACGTTTTCCAGTTGCCAGGGGCACAAAACCCAAAGGGAATTCCATCGAATGGTTAGCTTACTCCAAATAATAAAAGCGAGTTACAACTATTCTTGCAATAAATTTTACAACCTTATTTAAAATAAACAAACCCTACCATTCTAATTTGATCAAGCTCCCTTATTTCCCTGTCACGTTTGTGCGGGCTTCTATCACTCCTTGGGAATCTTACTCGACTTTCGTCTGTGTCTTGGTACGATAAATTTTATGACCTGGTGGCCAGTGTTTTGCTTGTTTCTTTAGGCGTTGTCTTCAAGCGACAAATTTGCTTGACATTAGAAAAAAGTTGAACTTGGAACAGTGTTGTTTTTTCTTAAAAATTCTGACAGCAGAAGTGTTTGAATACTGTTTTTATTGTTTTTTAAATTTAATGTAATTGAAAATTCCAAAATTTAGAATTGTATTAAAATTTAGTCAAATTTCCATTATTTTGAGTACAAATTTTTATTCTCTATTCTATTTAGTTTAGGACTAGTTTTTAATGTTACTTTTTGGAATTTCTTATTGGAATAATGTGGAAAATTTTGAGGTGAAATATTAATTTGTGTTATTTAAACTGGTTTTTTAATCGAGTTGTCTTTAGTGTGACTTTTTGAAGGCTTTTCTAGTGCGACTTTTTGAAGGTTTTTTTTTTGTGGATTTTTCTGGTCTAATTTCTTTAAAATCTAGCAAGAATTCATTGAAAATAGAAGTTTGATGAGTAACCTTTCCCAATGAAAGTGCCCTAGAAATTTTTAGGATGCTAAATCCATATATACAGTCAAAAAACTAGTTTAAATAACACAAATCAAAATTTCACCTCAAATTTTTTTGCCCAATTCCATCACCAAAAATTCCAAAAAATCACACTAAAAACAACTCATTTTTTATTGTATATATAAATTTTAACCAATTAAAAAACCAGTAAAACACTTTTATGAGGCGTAGTCTAAAAAGGCCGCATTTTCACTCAGAATCCGGCAATGACTTTCAGAAAATCCGGCAAAATTTTTCCCAAAATCTTGTTTATAGTGGTTAAACTTTAATATTTTAAGTCCCCTAAGGGTTTTTGATAGGCTAAATCCATTTCTAGCATCAAAAATAGATTCTAAACACTCCAAGCACCTGATTTTTCGAGTTTTAGTTGACCAGATTTCGGCAATTTTCTGCCATCCAGACTATTTCACTGGCTCGATAGACAACTTCCTTTCAATATGCAAATGCTACCCCTATTAAAGCTTGTCATTTCGAATAATTAATAATTTTATTACTAAAGCTTCTCTGACCCGATTCTTCACGTCATGAAATCTTTATTGGTGTTTACTTTTAAATGTGACATTATTGTACGTTATCATCTGAATGTGCCGCAGCATGTTTTCTTATGACGAGACTGCCTTAGTTTTGACACCTTTACTTTCCACACACATTCCCAGATTGGCTAGGTCGACGGAAATGATTATGATGTTTCTCTGTTACCACATATACCCCATTTAACACAGAATAATTCATTACTGCGTGGCCGCCACGTCTCTCTGTCCGCGGAAAATAATAGCTGCTCCCTGGTGGATAAAGTATTTGGATAACAGAGTTGTCTTTAGTGCGACTTTTTGAAGTTTCAGGTGCCGGAATCCGGTGAAACAAATTGAGGTAAAATCTTGATTATTTATATTGATTTTTTGACTGTATATATGGATTCAACACCCTAAAAAACCCCTAGGGCATTTCGATTGTGCAAGGTTACCTATCAAATTTCTATTTCACTAAATTCCTGCCAAAATTTAGAGAAATTAAACCGAAAAAAACCACCGTAAAAACCTTCAAAAAGTGGCATTATAGACTACTGCTTTGGATAAGTCTAATGGTGAAATATATTGAGAGTTGCCCCTGGCTTGTCAATAAGCCGTAAATGCACAGGATTGTATATCGTTTCTGGCCTGCCAATGGATAGTAAACGCTGGCAAAGCTTATTTCTAAGTTTATTTATTCATAAATGTATTTGGAAAATAAATGCACATGGTTGGATGGTGTATTTTTCGAGTGTATTTATGGATGGCAAAGCTTATTTCTAAGTTTATTTATCCATAAATATACTTGGGATTCTTGGATGGTGTACCTACCAAATGATTTATGAATGGATAAATCGAATTTAAAAATAATTTATTTTCCAAATACATTTATGGGTGAATAGACTTAAAAATAAACTTTGCCATAAATGCAGGAGATTGTATATACCCACACCTTTGGATTTTAACAAGTCAATTATCCAACAATAAGCATATACGGCCCAGCTCACCGGTCCGTGGGTTGTTTATCGTAGATTCGTAGGCTAGTAGCGGCCCTAGGTCAAGATGGAATTAGGTGTTCCATCGAGGTGACCGGGTTCGCGGAATTAATGATCGGTCTCTTCGTTACGTTTCGAGGGTGGTGCCGGTGCTTTACTCACTCATTTCTGAACCCATTGGGTTTTGTAGTTATCGCGAAGTGCCCTAGGGTTTCCGACGGCGACGGCAACATCCAAGTAGTGTGCAATGGGTCCACCGGAGGGAAGACTTTAAACTCCAACCAGTTAGAGGTTGCTGCTTTCCACTAGTGACATTATTTGCCGGTTTTTTTTTTCATGAAAAGTGGGTTATGAAATTTTAAAATGAATACATATTTTATTCATGTCTGACTATCATTTTTTTTTTTAAGTTTATCACATCGAGTTGGTAATAGTTGTTAGGAAGCTTATTAACAACAACCCGTAAAAAACAAGCAAAAAGCTAGCCACCGCCTCATATAAAATTTATCGTACCGAGGCGTAGACGAAAGTCGAGTGAGATTCCAAACAGTGATAAAGGCCCGTACTGACGTGACAGGGAAATAAGTTAGCCGGAACAATTTAGAATGGTTGGGTTTGTTTATTTTCAATAAGGGAATTTTATTTAGGAATGCGTGTTGGTTTATCACTTTTATTTAAAAAAAATTCAATTTAGAATGAGTTATTTATAGTTTTAAATAGGAGCATTTTCACTTTTTAAGGATATATTTTAATTTGGAGTGGTTAAGCGTAGATTCTCATTTTAATTTAAGAAAAATGAAATAACCAATAAGTAGCGCCCAGGTCATATAAAATTTATCGTGCCAAGATTCCAAAGAGGGATAAAAGCCCGTACTGATGTGACAGGGAAAAGAAGGGAGAAGGATCGAATTAGGATGGAAGGGTTTGTTTATTTTAAATAAGGTTGTAAAATTGATCGGAATCATAGCTGGAACTCGGTTTTATTTAGAAATAAGTGTTGGTTTATCACTTTTATTTTAAAGAAAAAACCATTTTAAAATGAATTATTAATAGTTTTAAATAAGAGCATTTTCATTTTTTCAAGGATATATTTTAATTTGGAGTAGTTAAATTCTCATTTTAATTAAAAAATAATGATAGAACTAACAAGTAGCATTAAATCTTACTTTAAAAGAAAAAAAAGAGTAAAAGGTAGGTTTTAATTATTATCTTCTTTTTCTTAAAAAATAAAAAAATTACAATCTTAAAAATCAATATTTTAAACTTTATTAATATAATCTCAAATACTTATCTTAATATATAAAGACAACTTGTAATTTAAATACTTTTAAAACACAAACTTTTACTCCTACTAATACAAGTTTTATACCATTTCATTTTAAAACACAAACTTTTACTCCTACTAATACAAGTTTTATACCATTTCATTTAGAGTATCTTTAATAGGAATAGGATGGGCTGGTAGGTAGAACCTTGATTCTTTACCTAGTATTATCTTTTATTATAATTTTTCTTTTAATAAAAATAAATAAATTATATTAGATTTTTAAAATTGGTTAATTTAAAAAAAACAAATAATATATTTAAAAATTAATTTTAAAATGAAATTATAAATTCTTAATTATAAATATTAAATATAGTATAATATATTTATATTATTATACATTAAATGTCTTATAAAATTATTTTTTTTTGGCTCTTGATAGATATGGAATTAACACCAGCCTAGATCCATCTTAACTAAGGATCTATCAAGTATCAGAGGGATCTATCCCTCTCGGTGCTTGATAGATCCGTAGTTAAGATGGAACTAGGCTGGTTTAAGTAGTGTGTGACCAAGGAAAATCTATTGATAATATGAGGAACATATGATTAATTTTATCAATAATATGCAAATACATCTAATATTAATATAACCATTTTAAATATGTTAAATATGTTTGAGACGAGTCATTTTAATTTTAATTTTTCTTAGTTACCTCTAGATGATCAATATTGTAAAATAGCTTTAATGATGAAAAATGATGAAATAAAATTTTTGAAGGCAAAGTGAAAATGTAATAATATTGAATGATATAAATGTGAATAATAAGAATGTAGTCAATTACAAATAGCTTTCATTGTGATCCATCTCAAACTATTTTCTTCTACTATTCTTATTGTCACCCTTGTTAATTTTGTCATCTTTTCATATCGATTATAGGAAAAAGACAACAGAAATCATAAATCACAAACCATTTAAAACTTTAGTTGGAGTTGTTGTAGTAAATATCATACATTATCTCTCTTGCTCTCCAATATTATTAGGTTTAATTACAATAACACAAAAATTGTCCTACATTTTCAATAATTGTTTGTGCTGATACTGAAATCAATGTACACTATTAATCCAATGACTTTAAAATTAACGTACCATCATAAATCCAATTACATCAAATCAGAAATCAACATATACACTAAAATCAATGCATCTAATACAAGAAATCAAATAAGATTAGAAAACAACATCTACACTAAAATCAATGCATCTAATGCAAGTAATCAAATAGGATTAGAAATCAATATCTACACTCAAATCAATGCATCTAGCACAAGTAAGAAAATAGGATTAAAATCTAACATATACACTAAAATCAATGCATCTAGTGCAAGCAATCAAATAGGATTATAAATCACCATATACACTGAAATCAATGCATTTAGTGCAAGCAATCAAATAGGATTATAAATCACCATCTACACTAAAATCAATGCTTTTAGTGCAAGTAATCAAATAAAATTAGAAATCATCTACATTGAAATCAATGCATGTAGTGCAAGTAATCAAATATCATTGGAAATCAAAATCTACACTAAAATCAATGCATCTAGTGCAAGCAATCAAATAGGATTAGAAATCACCATCTACACTGAAATCAATGCATCTATTGTAAGAAACCTTCTTCCCTCTCTCCCCCTCCATATATATCTATATGTCCCATCTCTCCTTCTTTGTCTTTTTATCTCACCCCCACAAACACACACACTCTCTCACTCCATATTTATCAGTCTCTTTGTCCTTCCCTCCTCTCTCCATCTATCTCTTCTTTCTCTTCACCTTACATCTATAACTCTGTCTCCCTTTGTCTCTCTATATCAACCCACATACACTCTCTTTCTCCAATCTATCTATATATCACTCCCTCCTCTCCCTCCCTCCCTCTTCCCTTTCCCTCCCTCTTCCCCACTTCTATCTCTCTTCCGTCTTGCTATCCTCTCTCGCTCTCCCTCCATATTCCTTATCACTCTCTCTCTCTCTCTCTCTCCAGTTTTCCCTCTCGATGTCTTTCTTCTTACCTCAATCTTTCTCCCCCTCCATACCCATCTCTCTTTCCCTACCTCTCTCCACTCTCTCTCTTCCTTTCTCTCCCTCTACCTCTCTCTCTTTCTCTCTCTTTCTTCACCTTCTATCTTTATCGCTATATGCCTCTCTCTCTCATTCTCTCCCCCATTCTCTCCATCTCTTATTCTTTGTCTCTTTATCTCACCCCCAAACATACAAACACTCTCTCCATCTCTCCCTTGTCACTCCCTCTCTCTCTCTCCACTTTTCAATCTCTATGTATTTCTTCTTCCCTCCCTCTCTCCCCATCCAAATCCATCTCTTTATCCATCCCTCTCTCCCCCTTCAAATCCATTTCTCTATCCCTCCCTCTCTCCCCATCCAGCTCCATTTCTCTATCCTTCCCCCTCTCCCCCTCCAACTCCATATCTCTATCCCTCCCTCTCTCCTCCTCTCTCTCAAGTCCCCTCTCTTTTCCTTCCTCTCTCTCCCTTTCTCTCCTACCCCCCTCTCTCTTCCCCCATCACTCACTCTCTCTTTCTCTCTCTCTCTTTCCCCTATAATCCTCTATATTCCCCCATCACTCTCAAGTCCTCTCTCTCGTCCTTCCTCTCTCTCCCTTTATCGCATGCCTCAATATATCTTCACCCACCCTTGCCCCGTATCTCTTTGTCTCTCTCTTTATATGTGCCCTCAAATACTCTCTCTTTCCCCATAACTCTATCTATCTCTCAAACTATGCTACAACATCCCTCCCTTTCTTCTTCTCTCCCCCCTTGTCTCCATCACTCATCCTATGTCTCTTTATCTCAACCCTAAACATTCACACTCTCTCTCCATCTCTCCCTTTTTACTCCCTCTCTCTCCACTTTCCACTCTCTATGTCTTTCTTCTTCTCTCCCCATCCAACTCCATCTCTCTATCCTTCCCTGTCGCATCCTCTCTCCCTTTCTCTCCTACCTCCCTCTCTCTTTCCCTCTCTCTCTCTTTCTCTCTCTATGTCTCTCTCTACCCTCCAATACTTTCTCCTTCTCTCTCTCTCCCACCTCCATCTTTATGTCTCCCTCTCCCTCTCTTACCCTTCTCTACCTCTGTCACTTATCTTCCTCTATCTCTCTTCATTCCTCCTCTCCCCTCTCCTTCAATTTATTTCCATCTCTCCCTTTCACTCCCTCTATTTCTCCACCTCTATCATATTTCTTTGTTCTTACCTCCCATATATATTTATAGTTTATATATATAACAAATTTAATATTGTATTAATATAAAGTTATTAAATTTAATAAATTTTAATATTAATGTTAGGGTTAATAATGTTTTTTTTGCATGGTATTATTATTAATTTGGTCCATGGAATTTGGTCCATAAGCTTCAAATATAATTAGATGTTGATTTCTACTCCTATTTGATATATTTTTATTTATTTACCCTACCTTTTTATACCTCTTTATAAATATGATATTTGGCCCATGGTATTTGGCTCATGGTGTTGATAATAATTTATCTCATGGTATTGATAATAATTTGTCCCATGGTATTTGGCCCATAGGATTCACCTAAAAAAACTCTTTTTGAGTTTTTGTAAATATAAAGAGGTTTATGGAGTAAATATAAAAAGAGGGTTATTTATTTACCATACCTCTGGTTTATTTATATTTATATTTATTTACCATGTCTCTTTTTATAGTGTTCATAAAATACTTCATATTTTAAGTTTATATTGTTTAAATGGTTATGTAAATTATTTTTAAATCCTACATTATTTATATTTTATTTAAAAAAATAGTTCTTTATTTTGGCTTATACTTACACATCGGGGTCATACTAAGTTGTAGAATGCACCTCTAGGCGCAATAAATCTATGCTTTTTTTAAATAACACACTAATAAATTTTTTTAATTATAAGAATTTTTAAATTTTGACTTATATCATATTATATAAAATTGACATTGAAATATGTTATTTATAATTCACATTCTCCACATTAAATTGTCAATACATGTCCCTATATTCAGATGCATATGATTCTCTCTCTCGCCGTATATATATATATATATATATATATATATATATATATATATATATATATATATATATATTCAATAGTTTTGAGTGAAGAGAGACACTCTAGGAAGAAATGTTGTAAAATGTTACTTATATAAGTATAGATCCATCTTAAGCATGGATCTAATATGGACTAAGAGAGATCAAATTTTCTTGAGGTGCAAACTTCTTTTAGAGTGAAAAATACAATGTGTAATTTTTCATTGTTTAAATTGTATTTTTTAATACTATATAGAGTACATAACTTAAACTTGTAAATCCAAAAAATCTTTGTTGAATTTCAACAAGAAAACATATACCTATAAAAGAACCAAATTATAAAATAATGAGACCCCTTCAATTTATTTTCAATAGTTATATATATTTGACATTAAAATATTTCAAGTAACATGTGCATGGAGAAGTTTCTATCATTTTATCAACACATATTAAAATTGTTTTTTTTGTTATTAATATATTTTTAAATATACATCAATATTAATTCATATTAAAATATTTTATTGATAACCCACATTGAATATTTTATTATTTACAACATTAAAATATTTTCTTTTACCTTTTTAATATGAAGTTGATATCAACATAAATTAGTTAACATAAATCTTCAAATAGTTTATTTAAATCCCATGTTGAAATATTTTGAAAATATAAGGTTTAAACATCTTACACACATTTTTTTACTTCTAATTACTTCACAAGAAATTATGTTACCTTATGTGGACAACTAATAAAACATAGATAAGGTATTCATTTTTTCTTTTTTATTATAGCTGACATTGCTTTTTCTATTTAGATAATAGTTTATTTTTATTTTAAGAGGAACATGTGTCAACTCCACATTAAGTATGGAACAAAATTACACATAGCCCATACTGGACTGTAGAATGAGCTCATACTGGACTGTAGAATGAGCTCTAGGTTGGTTTAAAATATATATACATACATACACACACATTGAATCATCATTTTTGTTATTAATATTTTTTAATATCATACATGTCGACTTCATATTAAACATTAAAGGAATTACAAATCTTTGTCATATCTTAAATTAGAAATAACCTATTAACGGAATAAGAACTCTCTAGCTCTTTTTCTATCTCTCAATATTTTACTTAACATATGTATTGAAATATTTGATTTATAACTCACATTAATTTTTTTTTTGTTATTAATATTTTTTAAATATTAATGAAATAAATTACACATCTATCTCATAATGGAAAGTAAAATTATAAGAAAATTGTAATTTTTTTTCACTATAGAAAGTTATATAAAGTTGAATATAAAATTCTATTTTGTTATTTACAATTGATATTAAAAAAATTGTCATTAATATAATTTTGTTTTAAATATTAGATTTCAATTTAAAATAGAATGAATTACACATAATGTAGTTGCAATAATACTATTTTTACATATTATTTCACAAAAGTAATTACATATCTCCCTAGTATTAAAAGATTTTTTTTTTTTTTTTTACTTTCAATTAATGTATCTCTCTATATAAAATTTCATGTAAAATTAAGGTGAAAATTGAAATATTTTATTTATGGCTAACCTTTTTTAATTATTAATATTTTTTAATTTGTGAATATTATTTTATTATGTTTAAATATAATGTTATGGAACAACATCTCCTTCATATTAAATTGTAAAAATCTCTTAACACAAACAAATTATTTTATATAAGAATAAAGAAATTATTTATCTAAACACAATCCATTTAAAAAATACAACATAAAAATCAATCTCAAAAATAAATTTCTAATATATATATGTTTAAAATGATCTTAAGATTGCTTGGTCTTCACAATTATTGACTTTAACATGCTTAGTTATAAATTACATGGTATATATGTTTCCAATATTGTCAACATGTTTGAAGTTCAAAATTATAAATAAGAAATTAATTTTAATATTAAAATAAAATATATAACGGGAAATATATTAAAATTTTTAAATAAAAAATATAATATTTTTATTTTAAATTTAAAAAATTTAAAAATTAGTAATATATATTTATTGTTAATATTTAATAATATCTAATCAAAATAAAATATATAATATGATGATGATTAACATCAACTAAGACTAATAGGCCCATTGAATCTTAAGAAATTAAGAGATTGATTGAGATGCTTTAATATTTTACTTCTATAATAAAAGAGAAGGCAGATGAGTGTTCCTAAATCACTGTAGTTTTGGTGACTGAGAAAGTTGATAAGGTCGGAGTCAGATAAATATTTTGGAAATATGAATGGATGTGAGTAAGCGTTGGGAAATCCAAGAGAAAGTTCTTTTCATCTTCAACCCTCTTAGCGTCGCAAAGGTGACAAACTCTTTCATCCCATGGTGTTTTGGGAATAGACCAACGCTTGGTTTCAGTGTGAAACTCATGAGAGTTAGTTCTTATCTCAACAATATTTATGTCTATAGAATTTTGGCTTCTGTGATCCATCGTAAAATTGCGAAGAATTCTTTTGGTAATAATCACATTCAAATGAACATTGTCGACACGTTTCGAACCAACCAGTGTGGTTCATCATCAGGACTAGGTGAGAGATCAGATCCGGACGTTAAGTTAAATAGATGCAGAAAAGGCTAAACTAGTCGTTAGGATAACAGCTAGTTTGACTTTGAAATTTAATAACAACTAGTTCTATTTAATTAATTTAATTATTTATTTAATTATATAATAAAATCCTAACGACTAGTTCTATTTAATTAATTTAATAGTTTAATTATTTAATAAAATATATCTATAAATCGTTTTATTTTATGAAATTTAGTTAATTAACTATTATTATTATTATTATTATTATTTTCTGATCTCTCCCCTAGTCCTCATGATGAACCATACTGGTTGGTTCAAAACACATGGACAATGTTCATTTGAATGTGATTTTACTGAAATAATTCTTCACAATATTTATGTTCTTCTTACATTCGTCAAGATAGAAAAATAACTTTGGTTTTCGAGATTAGTATTGATCAATGTATCCTTAATTTTGCAAGTAATAATATTTTTAATATTATCCTTATTCTTTAAGGTGATCTCCTCCTTTACCCCCAAGTGGTCTAGCCAATATTGGTCATCCTTATGGAAACCTCGCTTAATTCAGAGGTGGTGGTTTTGGCTTGAGTTAAAAGCAATATTAGGATACCTCTTGGGTTCCATATTGTATAGCTTCTTCTTGTACATGAGATACCTAACCATAACCATGCTTTCAATGGGGAAAATGCTAGATTCAATCAAGAGGATATGATAGGGAGTATTTTCCTTTAACCATGAAGTTGCAGGTTTTAAATTTCTTTTGGATTAACTCAATATTCCTTCACTATTCTCTAGATATAATAAAACCCCAAACCTCACATCCATATAAAACAACAAGGGTGATGAGAGTCTCCAAGAGGATAATTTTTATTCCATGAAGAAAGATCTGTCAACATACAATTCTTTTCAAACCCATAATAAGTTTCCAACCTTTAATTATGCCTTTACAATGCTATAATTCCAATTGAGTTGATGAATGTAAATTCCCAAATATTTTTATGAATAAAATTTCTCCAAGTAGTTGATATTTTTGGATTTAAGTATCATGACTTTAGTTTTGTCAATGCTATCAGTCATATCCATCTTGGAGTAGTAATATTGTAGGATTATAATATGCTTGATGAAATTTCCATGACTCCTAGCTAAAATAACAATATTGTTAGTATAGAGGAGAAGAGTAAAGACCATACAAGTGAGCCTGGGGCCACCACATCCTGCAACTTCCAAGAAATCTTCCATATTATCAATGTAAACACCAAAAAGGGTAGGGTATAAGTGACATCCTTTCTTAACTCAGATATTGCATGAAATTTCTTCTAACCAACCTTCGATGGTCCTGAGCTTGGAAATAAAATTCTCATATAGCCTAGTCACAACAACCCTTAACCTGGGAGGGACCATTACCTCTTCAAGCCTCTTCATATATTATCCCGATGAATGGTGTCAAATTTGTTTTTTAAAGTCAACAAAACAATATAAGAGGCCGATCTTATTATTGTGAAATTTATCTTCCATGATCCTAAGCGTAACTAGATGGTCTATAGTTGAGTGGTGTCTCCTAAATCTAGCTTTCCATTTAGATTTTTTATCATGGATTTCAACCCAAAGCCTAATCTGCTTTTCCAAAATGAGTCCATACAACTTGGCTAAAATGTGGCTAATCATAATGGTCACATAGTTAGAGGGAATATTTTACCTCCACTTTTAAATATTGGCACAATAAGGCTTAGTGAAGCCTTTTTTCACTGCTAGATTGAGGCGTTTGTGTATATTAGGGATGAGGATAGACCTTCCCATTTTGATAATTTCAGGTTGGTAGCTTGCAATATCCCTAGGTTTCCCATTAGTGATTTGTTTAGTCCCCAACACAACATATTCCAAAGAGAAGATATCCTCTTCTAATGGAGTGTTCAAGACAATTCCCATGGCTTTAGGGAAATCATAAATATTTTAAAGATATATATCCCAATTCTTTAAGGCGATTGAATTATTATCTTTCGTTTTACATATGATAAATTTCCTCCAAAACTTTCGGGCTCAACTTTAGAAAGATGAGGAATATGCTCTTGCCTCCTAGTTATATAAGATATTTTCTTCCTTTTAATGAGAGCTTTGTACATATTTATTTTCTCAAGCTTTAGTATTTCATTAAGAGCATCTCTAACTTCTTTCTAGAAATTTCAAAACCATTATCATACCAAGGTTTGGAAGTTCTATAATTCTTTTTATGAGACACCTCGGTATTATTGGTAGTGAAAAGGTTTGTAGTAAAATTGTGGTAGATGTGATCAATGTTATCATTATAGATTAATAAATCTAAATCCCTATTTAAATCATCTAAGAAGAGATTCATTTTATTTTTTTTCAAAAGAAATGTTGCTTTGACTCTCATAATTCTCTTGCATGTGAATGATGTGAATGCCAATGCTTAGAGTTAAGGTTATAGGTCTATGGTCAGAGTCAGGCTTATAGTATTTTATGAGGTCAAACTTTGCAATATGATTGACAACATGGATATTAGAAATTGCATAATCCACAATAATACTGTTAAGCCCATGAATGCAAATCATCTAGTTGGAGGTTAGCAACTTACATATGACATTATAAGTTATTAAATTAATCAAATAAATAACCATTAAGTTTTCCTTCTAACAAATTATTTAGCTACTCAAATTATGTATGTGGTTTTGTAACATCCACTAGTTGATTTCATATGTACATAAAAATAAGACCAAGGTCATGGGACACATATTCCAATTTTGGGTAAAACATAGTGACATGTATCACTAGTGATTAATTAATGGCTATGGAAAATGATAAAGGAATTGGAAAAGGAAAAGTGACATTAATTGGAATTTTATTTATGAAATAATAGAAAATAGGAGAAAAGGGAGATGAAGGGTCACAAATTTGCACGAGAGGGAAATTTAAGGAAAAATGAAGGAAAATGAAGAAAATAGATGCCTCAATGATAAAAAGGTTACGGAGTATCAATTTCTATCATTTTTTCCAATTCAGTTTTGGAGCTCTCTTCTATTCTCTCATTCTTTCATACTCTTGCACGGTTAGATTATTCTTGGAGAATTCTTGGAGAACTTTGGCATACATTAGATTTGGAGAAATAAGGCAAAGGAAAGTAGGAGGAAATAAATGGATCAAAAAGTACAGTTGGATTTGTTTGTAGGTAACGAGTTACATGTGTGATTTCCTTGATGATTTATGGATGCATGGTATATGCATGTGATTATGTAGTTCCCAGATCCTTGGACATATTGGATAGAGACTGATCTGGTTGGTGTAATAGTGATGTTCGACCATGGAGGTGGAATCAATGTCGATGAGGTCTGAGGTGGTTTGGCCTATGGAAGTCTTGGTTTGGTCATTCCATGAGATCCCACATTCATGCTTGGAATATGGCATAGGGGTGATTGGTTGAAAGAGAGAATTGGTTCAACCCAATCTATGGTCAGGTTGTACGTAGAAGTCCCTCACTTGGTTGGTATTATCATATGTTAATCAAAGATATTCTTATATTGCAATTCATGTATAATTGTAGTGATTATATTGGTGATATTATGGCTAGGGTGCCATGGTTTATATGCTGGTTATTTTCTGGTTATATGATGTTTATGTGATGCGTATCTTTTATGTCTCTTATCATGAATTGTTTAGATATTATCTGGTTGATGAATGTACTGACTAATAAGTTTTGTTGCAACTATGTGGAGAGGTCATAGGGCCTTCTTAGTGATTTTCAGATGAATCTCATAATTTTATGATCATAAGCAATCATGACCTATAGCTTACATGATTTACGTGTGTTTGATGAAATGTCTGTTATGTACTAGGTTGTCTAGGTCAATTTTTTCCTTCAAGTTTGGATGTTTAACCATGTTATCAAGTCATTTATGATTCTGATAATTATCAGGAAGTTCTGGGTAGTGGTGTGGAGGATGACCTAGAGTTGTGGCTCGAATCTCGCACGAATAAAAAATGGCTAATTGGTTAATAAAAAATGACAAAAATTTTCATATAAATGACCATTTTTTCAGTCGGTGACCAATAGTGGCTAATTTACAGTATCTTATAACATGAACAACTTTTAGTCATTTTTAATTTATTCATTAATTGGTTGTCTCAATTTTATCATCTAGTAGTACATTGAGTCATAAATTTGGTCATTAATTGCCACATTTAATGACCAAATGCACAACAAAATATACTACTATATCATCACTTGAGAAAACCAATTAATGACTAAAGAAATATGACCAAAATGTTGATCACATTATAAGATACTATAAATTAGCTATTAATAGTCATATATATGTAAATTTTAGTCATTGTTTGAAACCAATTAATGACCAAAGAAATATGACTAAATTTTGGTCGTGTTATAAGATATTGTAAATTGGCTACTAATAGTCACATATATGCAAAATTTAGTCGTCATTTCTAATAAGAAATTGATCATTTACAATATTCATTTATATTTTCTAGTAGTTTCATATTCATTATATAAATGACTAATTTAGTAGTTTATATTCATTTCATTTACTTTCATTAATAATAATTATAAATGACTATTTTAGTCGTATATTAATCTTATTTGTGTGAATCATTGTTAATCAATATAAAATAATAATTTAGTAGTTTTATATTTATTTTACGTGTTCATTATTAATCAACATAAATTAATTAGTATGATTTTTCGATTTAATTAAAAAAATGTCATGCAATGTGCATGCTCATCTAATATGAAAATGAAAATTTATATATGTTAATTACAATACTAAATATTATCAAGTACAAGTATAAATAATTTCAACCACATAAATTATATGATATGAAATGCAAAATATTACAATATGAGTTTCCAACTTAATATTGGTTGGACTACACTTTATACATAAAATATTGTTTCATCACTTCAAAGCATTAGCATGGTGTTGTCGAGGCATTGTAGGTGAATTCACCAACTACAAAGACTTGACCATCAATCTCTATGTGTGTGTCTCATGCAGCATATTGGATTTATAGGTATCACTAGTATGGTTCTATTCTCTCGCTCTTTTTGCATTTGTTGCTCTAGTGTTATTTTTCTCCTCTTTCTTCAATTATTGCTTCTTACCATCAATAATGAGTTCCTCTTATGAAAATGAAAGAATATAGAATGTAGAGTATATGACATGGAAGACGATGAACACTGGAATATAAAATAAAGTAGAATATAAGGGATTTATATGACATATACCTCAACATCAACAATGCCAATGCCATTTTTCCCCAGAAAAGAAAGAAACTCAAACAAGTTTTCTTTCGTTGGGTGATAGTGGCCACTATGTGGCCAAATAACCTGTATAAACAAAGAAAATAAATCATCACCCTAGAAAATAACACTTTAGTAACTTAGTATTCAACGTTTAGGAAAAGCTCGACACAATCATGACAACCAAGTTAGATGCTAAAACACTCAAGCTGTAGATAATTTGTGAAAAAAAATAATATGAGGTGTCATGTCTAATCTTTGTCAATTTATTCTCAAAAACATTTCATTCTCTAACACATGAAATTAGTCAAGTATATAAATAACTTGTGCTCAAATAAAAACATGAAAGTAAACTTTTCTAGTAGTCATGAAAATATTTTAACACAAAAAAGCTAAAAGGATTTCAATCAATATTGTGTAATATTAATTTCATCTTCATACTTTGGGTGTTGTTTAAATGGACATGATACCAAGTATTTTAAATTTCATAATTAAAATAAAAAACAAAATCAATGGAAACATTCAAAATACAATCAAACAATAAAGAGAGAATATGATGTAAAATTGCAATTATAAAAAAATTGTTTACCTATCCATCGATGTCTAGCATTCCTAAAACATTTTCTTGCCAAAAATAACCATGAGATGAAAGCATCACAACATTAAAATCCATAGGAATCCCTAATAGAAACATTTCTAAATTCAATGGAGCAGGTACCTGAAGTATCTCCAACAACACATGAATCATATCCAAGACATGCTTTGCATTGTCTCTCCATAATTTTTCCAAACCCACTACATATAACCTTCCCAAACTAGATTCAAGTAACAATCAAACAAAGGAATTAACATTTTCTTTTATCTTTTATATCTATAAAATTTGAATTAGATTTTTTTCAGGAACATAATAATTCATATTTAAAGCCTTTCTATGATGAGAATGTATCAATCAAGTAAGACATCAGAAAAATGGACCTCAATGAGGTCCTTAAACAATTCCTACAATATCAATATTTTTCTTGCTGTGATATCTTGGGTAGAAGAAAGAACATACATACAAAAGAAAAAGCCATATATTACTTGGGTTCAAACTATGTATATGGTGTATTCTTAGGAATCTTTTTAAGATGCTCCTCTACATTTACAAAAGCATAATGTAGCTTAGTTAAACTCCGCGTCCTTTCATTCAACATCAATTTTTGCAAGATAATCATCACACCTTATTCTTTCCCATTTATCAACATGCTACAAATGATAAATTGAAGGTCACATAAAACCAAGAGAAAACCCTTTTCTAACAAAAAAAATAAACAAATATTTCCTCTAATAAAACTCTACACCTCGGAAATTACTTTGCCACTTGTTTAGGCCATACTTAATGGGATATTCATGCGTTTATCGCAATGTCAATCTGGTTTTATAAGAAACATATAAATCAAGGTTATTATCAGTGAAATTAAAGTATAATTTAGGAAAATAACATTACAAGGTAGAGGAGAGAGAAACATCGTCATAATTAGGCTTCTCTATAATTTTTATTTTGATTTGAGTTGAGTTTGTAATTAGAATATGCATTTTTCTCTAAAGAAGTGATTGAAAGATGAGAATCAAAATAACCCTATCAATTTTTAATCAATTCATATTATATATCTCTAAAATAGCCAGGCCATCCTTCTCTGCTATTTGATAGAGATTTAATGTGCATATAGGAATAATGAATTAAATATCAAACACAATGATGCAATATATTAACCAAGGTAAGAAAAATGACGTGGATGTGGTTTTTGTGTGCTCGAAGGAAATCCAACAATGGTAGCATGCTTTATTTATCATGAGATAGTCTTGAAGACAAATGTCTGTTCAAATATTGAACTCCATTACCAATGGAAGATGGTCATGTTGGGTGAGGAAATGATGCATTGAATGGCTCAGGGTCTAGCTCCAATACATAGTTATCCTTTCCACTACAAAATACAAATTTTTCATCATTTTCTTATCTAGGTAAAAATAAGAGTGAGTTTGTATTTGTGCACCTATGAGAGTATATGGAAAAGAGAGAACTAGTGTACCTGAAAGCACCATATCTATCTCCTCATTAAATACTAGTATACCCTCAAAACTATTGTACAAACCAATAAAGAATTGAATTGCTTATTATGCTTAACACTATTGTATAGTGTTCTAACAACAACCCTCCTAAAGGAAGAGCACTGTTGATGGAACACTATCCAAACTAGAATATGTATTTTTCTCTAAAGAAGTGATTGAAAGATGAGAATCAAAATAACCCTATCAATTTTTAATTAATTCATATTATCTATCTTTAAAATAGCCAGACCATCCTTCTCTGCTATTTGATAGAGATTTAATGTGCATATAGGAATAATGAATTAAATATCAAACACAATGATGAAATATATTAACTAAGGAAAGAAAATTGACGTGGATGTGGTATTTGTGTGCTCGAAGGAAATCCAACAAGTGGCATGCTTTATTTATCATGAGATAGTCTTGAAGACAAATGTCCGTTCAAATTTTGAACTCCATTACCAATGGAAGATGGTCATGTTGGGCAAGGAAAGGATGCATTGAAGGGCTTAGGGTCTAGCTCCAATACATAGTTATCATTGCCACTGCAAAATACAAATTTTTCATCATTTTCTTATCTAGGTAAAAAGAAGAGTGAGTTTGTATTTGTGCACCTGTGAGAGTATATGGAAAGGGAGCACTAGTGTACCTTAAAGCACCATATCTATCTCCTCCACAAATACTAGTCTACCCTCAAAACTATTGTACAAACCAATAAAGAATGGCATTGCTTATTATGCTTAACACTATTGTATAGTGTTCTAACTACAACCCTCCTAAAGGAAGAGCATTCTGGATGGAACACTATCCAAACTACACAGATAAATTAACACTAAAGACATGAAAAAAAAACCTTGAAAATTCATACAAAACTTTCTAAGGTAGCTGACAAATTTCATCATAGAAGAAAAAATTCCCCTATGGTTATCCATACATGTGGGTGGGTAACATGCCCCAATATGTCATGATCCTTAGGTTCCAAAGGAAATAAACCTCCTACTAACATAATGATTGATTTTTTGCATCTTGGACTTGCCTCTCCTTTGTGAGTAAAAAAAATAAAAATAAATCCATCCTTAACTAGTTGTGTTCCACAATATCCTTTTTGTATGCTATGTCCACATACCCACCAAAAATGTCAGATATGCCAAATAAATGGAATTTTTGAATTGTTTCTAAAACTATGTCATTTACACCCCTTTTCAATGTATCTAACCAAATGTACCCACTTAATTCTCTTATTTCATATTCATTAATCATATGAAGCCTATTATTACTATACTAGGGGGAATCATCATTCATACTTATCAAAGTATTATAAATAATTTTAGAATATTGATATAATCAACAAAACTACTAGAACAACATTGATATAATTTATAGAACTTTTTAGAGAAGTATTTTATGCTAAATTGTTTTTAGAACATTAAAGAAGCCTTAGACAACATCCACAATGCCCATTATCATATTTTCACTAATTACAATTATAATAGGTTAAATGGTTACACAGACTTGGAAAATGAAGAAATATGTACATATATATATATATATAATTTTTTCTGATCCATAGCTACAAATGACAAGAATATCCCTTTCATGTACAATTACAACCTATAGGGGATAGGAATGCACTAGAACCAATACTGGCATAATAATGTTTATGAATCACAAAATATGTGATTATAAGTAAACAAACATTAGGGACACTCTCAATGTGGTCACTTGAATCAATAAAAGAAACATTCATCATTGTGGAAGAACAATATGCTCCTGCATACCCAAAAAAGGATACAAGCTATTTTTTAGAACCAAAAAATATGTCTTCATAGTTTTCAAATGTGAGATCAACATTAGACATGTTAAAATCATTGCAATTATCACCATCTTCACAAAGGCCAACGTATTGCATGCGTGTATCCCATTGCTAAAGATTAATTAAAGAAAAATAGCACTCAAAGAACAACAACTCCAAAATAGAAAAAGGTTGAATAAACACATAGAATAACAAATCCTCTTTTAAATGCACATTCACAAGAATGTTAAAATGTTAATATATCAATAAGAGACATATAATATAACTAGAGCTAAAAATATTACATTCTTATTGTACATTGTTAAGATGTTAAACCCTACATCCATGTGACTAAGGATAGTTTAAACTCTTTTACCATTCATATCCAATGCAAGTACGAGGCACAAAGTTTAAAATATCTTACCATTCACAAGAAGTGCAAGTAAGAGGAAAAAAACAACTTTAAGTTGATAAATTGTAACACCCTACTCCCATATTTACCCAAGTTAGCTGGTCCGCTGGGGTAAACATGTGACAAGAGGCTACTATGATGTGATTAAACTCCCCACGTATAGTTAAGGAAATGAAACCAACATAAAGAAACCAAGTTGACCTTACACACATGCTACAGAACCCTTAGGAGCCAACCAACCCTTCCAGGTGACCAACCCCTGAGACAACTTGACATTTTACTGATTTGGACCCTCACTCGCTCCCATGACAAGAGATGCATGTGACTGAGGTCTTCCAATCACTCCCACAACAAGGGATGCCAACGATTGTGGACTTTTTCCATGCAGTGACCTCAGGATCCAAGCCACTTTTTCAGGGCTAGGTCTTGGGCCACTGTCCAGAAATTCATGAAACCTTCATAAATGAATGATAACAATGCAACAAAGCTACTAATTCACTGATACAAGTATTTGATATGACCCCTACTATAAATGACAATAATTTCATCAAACATGTCAAAAATATGTAATCTACAGGTCATAACAACAAATTTGAGAAAAGGGGTCTCATACTTATCTAAGATTCGTAAAGAAGCATTGCTGCCTTATCAAAATAGATGCATTAACATATAATATGACATATATTCATTGTACATTCATTTTATAATCAAACATGATGAAAGCAATGCATGAAGTCTGCCATAAAACAATTACTCATAACCATCATATAACCAACAGAAATACCAAGGATATAACAATCATGAAAACCACATATGGACCAATACATTTACAAATGAAATATCAAGGAGAAGAAGCTATTATTAATGAATGCAAAAGCCAACCACGTCTTGGATTTCCATGAACTATCCGACCATAGATAGGGATAAACCAAATATTTCTTTTAGCCAATCTCCCCCGTTCCATATTTCAAGCATGAACGTGGGACTCTAAACCAAGCCATTCTAGGTTTCCTTAGGCTTTACCGCAATCACCACCATGTCACTAGACCCTAAATAGGCATGGATGCCACTAGATTTTTCCTCCTACACCGTGAGGAATTTTCCTGCCTCCTATTCTCTAGGATTTAACATACATCCTGTTATTCACTGGTCGATAATTCCTAGGCCTAATATAGACTCCACCCTACAAGATTTATAGTATATCCCACCATTCACCTATCGAGGATTCCTAGGCCTAATCGAGGGCACACACCTATAATATTTAATGTATATCCTACCATTCACAAGTAAATGATTCCTAGGCCTACTGAGTTATACAAAATATGGTTGTACCACAATCCAACCTTCTCTGGTCCAGAGATTCCTAGGCCTTATGTTCTTTCTTTTAGAGACCACCTCACTCAATTTCAAAACCATCTAGAAATGCATCTGAACCAAGTAAAATAAAACCCACCAAACCATAGCTATCTGGAAATGATAAGGCAAGGATGAAGAACACTTTCACACCGAGGAAAAGCCATTCCAATGACAACAAGAGAACCAAATACACACATGTATGTACCATGCATGCCAAATATAACAAGGAAATCCCACATGAAAATCAATACTTGTAACTAATCTCGTTGTAGTTTCTTGATCTTGCTCTTCCTTGCTTGATCTTTGTTTTCCTTTGCTTTCCTTGATCCAATTCTAGAGTGCTCCAAGAATACTCTAAGTGTCCAAGAGTGAGAGAGAGAGAATAGAGAGAGATATCCAAAATTGAACTAACAAAATGTACATTGATCCTCATAAGCCTTTTTATTAACGAGGCCTCTATTTTCTTCATTTTTCCATTATTTTCCTTCATTTTCCTCCTCACACGCAACTTGTGTATTTCACCTTCCTTTTTTTCTAATTTCCATTATTTTCACAAATAAAATTCCAATTAATGTCATTTTTTCTTTCCAAAGCCTTTATCATTTCCTTTGCCAATTTCCTTAGCCATAATAAACCAAATGAACACCCACACTAGGATGTTTTACCCAAGATTCAGTTTGGAATACTCCCATAACCAAGGTCTTCTTTTTTCCTTTATTAAATTTATTACATGGATTTTTGACTAGGGATGTTACATAACCCTCCCCCTTGGGGGAACACCATCCTTAGTGTTCAATGACACCTACAACCAACAAGACTGCTCAAAGCAAAACATATTGTGTTAGGTCGCTATAATACTAGTGTAGCCCCTTATTATTATTATTAATGTATCCCCCTTATTGTTATTTTTGTGCCCATGCAGTCCCCATATTTTTATTGTTGTGCCCCATAGAAGCCCACTATTGTTAATGTTGTGCCATTAAATTATTATTGTTATGTAGGCTCTGATTATATTATGACCCCTTAGACTCCTATATATAGAAAGTATGTTTTGTCATTTGTATCATCTAAGAATTGTTCATTTATTTAATGTAAAGGAAGTTCCCCCCGCGAAGTGGATAATTTTTAAGTCATTGATCTATATTTTCTTCTATTTTGTGAGCTGGTTGCATAACAATTGGTATCAAGGCTTTGGATTCTAGGATTTCACTTCTTCAAACAAGTCATATTGGAATTTTGGTTATAATTTTTTTTTCTACGAAGCTTCAGAATCTAAAATTGAAACCACATGGAGTAGAAATACTAGTGAACCTCATGTACAAATTTTAGATCTTGGTTCGCTATATTTTTGGAGATATGATATAAGGAAATTAGGGTTTTTGCAGGCTCCATAATATCATCTCAAATAGGTGACCGAGGGAAAATTTTCATGCATCGTATTTGAATTCTTTAAAAAGTGGTTGAAATTGCACGAAATTTAGTTTCTTATATATTAATTTTAGAGCCTAAGGTCGAAACAGTGACACATGGAATACCATACAAGTTCACTCTACTGAACCAATCCATAATTATGACATTGTGGGAGATCATGCATAACTTTATGTTGAAGAATCCAAATTAGGCCTGACAAATGGAATTGGAAAAAACACTCATAGGGCTATAGGAATGAAATTAAAATCTTGGGGATCTGAAATTATAGAGATACATCAGATTCAATATCAAGCTCCTACAAAGCCTAGAAAAAGGTGTGTATTTTTTTAAAAAACAATTGCATAGGTTTTGTTTGAAAAATCAGTTTGAAGTGATTCAAGGGGAATAGTGAAGCATAAATATCATTGTTTCACTAAAAAATTACTCGAATGAAGAAAATGAAAAGACCTTGTAAGAAACTAGAAAACTCTACTATGATGCATAAAGAAGAGGAAGAAATGCAACATGGTATATCAGAATTACGAGACCAAGTGCAACAAATGTCACTCTCGCAAAGAGTAACAAAAATTGAAATGGAAGCTAAGATGGATGGTTTAAAGAATGGTTAAGAAAAAGACATGGAAGGTTTGAAGAATGGTTTAAAATTAGACATGGAAAGTTTGAAGGATGGCATAGAAGCAAAAATTAAAGGCAACATGGAAGATTTGAAGAATGGTTTAAAAGAAGACATAGAAGGTTCGAAGGAAGGTTTGAAAAAATTTGCTACAAGAAATGATTCCTAATGGTGAAAAGGTATTAGAAGAAACTCATGATGAGAACAAAATAAATGTTAATCGTGATTTCACAAACTCTAATGTTGGATTGAAGAGGCACCATATTCCAAGGATCGATATGAGGAAGTTTCACGGCAAGGATACGGTAACATGGATACTACATATGGAGCAATATTTTGATCTCCATAATTTGCAACACACACAATAGGTACACATTGAAACTTTATATTTAAAACCCCATAAATTTGTATGGTATTGACGGCTTTGTTCTCATAAACCACTTGTCACTTGGTCAATTTTTACAAAAGAAATGATAGCACGTTATGAAGATACAATGAGCAACACCTTCTTTAGCCAATTGATAAATCTAAAAAAAAGAGTTCAATGGAGGAGAAAATTGAGGTCTTCCAAAAATATAATATAAGGTTAAATGATATTACAAAGGAGCCTAGGATTGATGTATTCATAGGGACTTTAAAGAATAACATCCAACATCAGGTTTGCCTTTGGGAACTTGATTCATTGGAGAAGGAATTCACGTTGGCAAGAAAAATTGAAAGCAAAATTATGGAAACAGGGAAGCCTACCACTCACAACTATAAATATGGAAGTGTTGGTGCTCCTAGCCTTCCACAACCTACAAGGTTGACACTACAACAATTGGGAGAAAAAAGAGTGAAATGGATTTGTTACAGTTGTGATAGAAAATACACTAAAGGTCATAAGTGTGCTGAGAAGAAATTAGTTTACATAGATTGTGAGGAGGAGGAATAAAAGGAACAAGAAGCTTAAAAAGAAAAGGATATACACCAGGAATCGACCATAGAGAAAGAAAAAATGAATCCAACCAATATTTTAATGCATTGGCAGGAATTACCACTCCTCAAACTCTCAATATAGAATGACATATCAAGAAGAAAAAGGTAATAGTGTTGATTGATTTAGGTAGCATCCATAATTTTATTCATTGTAACATAGCCAAGGAATTAAATTTATTCATTGATCCAGGTGGCTCTAGAGACACACATAGGACAAATGAAAGCTCAAAAATCAAAGTTTTTGGATTGCTCTCAAATCAGGTTCAAGTTTAAGATCTCGTCGTCCTCATCGCAATGGTGTGAACGGTTTGTGAAACCAAGCTCGTATGTGAAAGCTAGACGAAGTCAAAGTTCTGGGTTGACTTGATGAGGTGGTTGGCTTAAGGAAGGCATAATTTCACAATTTTCCAGCCATCGTATTCCGAGAAAATTTGTGGCCTTCTTAAATCGTCTCCTACGGTCAAATTAACGATTTTTTTTAAAAGGTCCAGTTTGTTATAATAACAAAAAAATATTTAAAAAAATGGGGACGGTGGGTCGTGACCCCCGCCGAACCCAACAACAACCAAAAATATGGCATAAAATAAAAAAAAGTCGAACCCACGGCTAGCGGGTTTCCGGCCCCGCCCACACGATAATCCCGCATTAAACTCCAACCATAAACCCACTCCAATGTTATACAATGTGGTGGTTATAAAACACGCCAACCAAACTAAACTTATATGCGGTGGTTTTAAAAAAACTCGCTTTATGTGAGGGGTTGGGATTTGATCCAACAACCTCTCCATTCCTATTTTAAACCATGTGCCATTGAGCCACAACGACTCACGTTGAAAACTCCATTAGCGAAATTTTATATAAACCATTAATTTAGAATTGAGCGCAAGCCAAGGTAGAGTGGAGCAACACATGCTTCGAGATTTAATATTTTTTTACTGCAGGGAAGGTGCAGAACCATGAGCCAGGAGTATAGGCGGGCGGAACCATGATTGAGCCCAACTTGCAGGAGGGTGAAATTATTCCAGTGTCCAAATGGGACAAAATTTATGTCTATTTTGTACTATTCGACGCCACAAATCTGATGGTTGATTTAGATTTTCTATTTGACCATTCCATTTTTCGACCACTTTTCAAAGTGGATTTGCATGTTTCAGCATTCAATGTGTGAGCAATTATTTTCAGGATATTCGACACCACGAGATTGATGGTACAGCTAGATCCAACAATTTATCATCCTTTTCTTTAGATATCTCCAGGATGTGAGGTATATGCAGTGTGATCATGTACGTATTTGTCTCTTTGCTATGGGATGCATTGTTTTTTTATAGATCCCTGTTTGATGTTTGATGCGGGATCTTGTTTTTGTTCTTCATGTGAGATGTAATTTCTATCATAGATTGTTTTATTTATGTTTGAGTTCTCTTTGTTGCCATGTTGGCGGGATACTCATTGTATGTTTAATCGAGATCCCTTTGTTGTCATGTTCGACGGGATACTCATAGTCATCATCCATGTGATATTGTCATGCTAATAGGAGTCCTTTGAGAGTGAGAGTTCCTGTAGTGGAACATCTCGTGGAGAGATCCAACCACTCTTGCCTGAGGGAATTTTCCTTGTATGATAGAGAAAACACCATCAATGTACATCATCACTATTTACAACACTTAATGCAGTGACCTACACCATATTGAAACTAAGGCCCGGAGACGTAGTCTCTCCTGGATGAACTCCGTTATCAATATCTTATGTTGTTAATGCTTGTTATGTTCCTCTTCTTTACAACATGAAAATATGTTATTTTATGTTATTTAATGATTTGATGCAATTCTAACACATCGACCGACGTAAAAGGTCTTGGTTAAAAGGGTATCAGGAATTTACTCAGATCAAGTGGTATCAAAGTGGTCTTCTTGCTGATTTGGATTGCAGGCATGAAACATTGCTGCATGTTCGTTGATTTGAGAAATGGAGAATGTCAAAGACATGCACGAGACCGTGCTTAGGGTGTTCGAGAAAGCAGACATGTTGTACGAAGCTTATGAGAAACAAGCAGCATATAACGCTGACTTGAAAACTCTTCTACAATAGGAGAAGAAGGAAAAACATCGATCACAACTTCAATTGCAAGCCACAATAGAGGCATTGAAAGAATTGAAGCGTGACAACCAAAGTCTTCAAACAGAGCACGCTGTGTTAAAAACACTCCTACATGAAGAGAAGGAGGAGAAGCAATGATTGCAGCTTCAACTAGAAGCCATGAAAAATGCCTTGGAGGAAGTGAAGCAGAACGAAGGCTTAGAGAAGCCCTGTTCACCTGTTTCAAAATCGACAACTAAGGTAAACAGTGTTGATTTATCTTCAGTTTCATCTTCACCTGATGTCATTTTTGTTGGAAGAGTGGAGATCCTAATTACGGGAACTGGCATGAGACTCCTCACCAAGATGGGGTACAAAGGAGGAGGACTTGGCATTCATTTCCAAGGCATAACTCAACCATTGGAGGTTATGCAGAGACCTTGCTATGCAGGTTTGGGATACACTAAAGGAGGATGTTAGAATGACATCAAAGACAAACAAACATTGTTGAACTCACCATGGAAGAGGATTGATGGGAACACTTCACCATCATCCCACGAAAGTGCATGTTGTAGTGAAAGAGCTGAGGCAAGCTCCCATCACTATGATCGCACCAGAGACCACCAAGGAATGTATAACAAGTCTCGATATTCAAAAGTTTATTTTGATTATAAATGTGTTGACAATCATGAACGTAAGTCATGGAATAAGAAAACTTGTCATTTTTGTGGTTTACATAACCATGTCATTTCTGAGTATTGGAAAATAATGGCAACACAAAGGAAGACGAGGCATGAAAATCCTTCTCCGCAAGAGGGAAAGAAATTGATTAAGCAGGTATGGAGGAAAAATACCTTTTTCATCCATTACAACCAAAGTGGCCATCAAAGAGCCACATGTTTGAGGCTCCATCCATAACAACACCTTAAGGATGAAGCATAGGTGCATGAACCAGTTGAAACGTTTTTTCGACAAGAAAGTGGCCACAGGGATATGATCCATTCACTTTGATAAGTGAGAGATGGTTTTTGTAGATGTGGTAGTGTGTCATGGCCGTGTTTGTAGATCATATGTTACATTTTTAATTGTAAAAGTGATGATGTGTTTTCCATCACTTTTTAAGCAACCATGATCTTTTGGCCCTATTTTATAAGTTGTGTGATGCATTTCTTTTATGTAAAAATGATGACGTGTTTGCCATCACTTCAAAATGTGACAATGATGTTTTTGTTTTGTGATGATAGCTGGGGTGTGATTTCCATTCGATGTAAGCTTGACCACTGAGTATGTGTTATAAACTCGTGGAAAGTATGGAAATGTTTTGGGTCATAGTTATTCATATTTGAGCATGGAATTTGCAATAGATTGTAATACCGGTTTGCAGAGAATGCAAGTGTCGGCTCATCGCTTAAGGCTCCAAAGAAAAAAGGTGAAGGAAATGGAAGGGTGACATTTTTCAGGACACTTTTGGTGCATACATGGTACACAACAGTTGCAGATTATTGTTGATGCTTTTGGAGGAACAAAAGCTCCTTACTGGGGAGGAATGATAGAGGTGGCTCCAAAGACACACATGATTCAGATTTCTCTTGAACCAGGTTCAAGTTGAAGATCTCATCATCCTGATCGCAACGGTGTGAACGGTTCGTCAAATCGAGCTTATATACAAAAGTTAGAAGTAGTCAAATTTCTGGGTTGACTTGATGAGGTGGCAAGCTTAAGGAAGGCACAATTTCACATTTTTACAACCACCAGATTCCGGCTACTTCCATCTGGATTCAAGGCAAATTTGTGGCATCGTTAAATCGTCTCCTATGGTCAACTTAAATAATTTTTTTAAAAGGTCTAGTTTGTTATAATAACAAAAAATTATTAAAAAAAAGGGGGTCGACGGGTCGTGACCCCCACCAAACCCCATGACAACCAAAAATAGGACACAAAATAACAAAAACTAGGATAAGTGGGAGTTGAACCCATGACCGGCTGGGCTTGCCCACGCGACAATCCCACATTAAACTCCAACCATAACCCCAGTCCAATGTTATATATTGCGGTGGTTATAAAACATGCCAACCAAAATAAAATTATATGCGGTGGTTATAAAACACGCCAACCAGAATAAAATTACATGCGGTGGTTATAAAAAAAACTTGCTTTATGTGAGGGGTCGGGATTTGATCCCACGACCTCCCAATTCCTATTTTAGATCATGTGCTATTGAGCCACAATGGCTCACGTTGAAAACCTGTCAGCGAAATTTTATATAAACCTTCAATTTAGAAGTGTGTGCAGGCCAAGGCAAAGCAGAGCAACATGTACTTCGAGATTTAATATTATTTTATTGCATGGCAGGTGCGGAACCATGAGCCAGCAGTACAGGCAGACATAACCATGATTGAGCCCAACTTGCAGGAGGGTGAAATTATTCCAGTGTCCAAATGAGACAAACTTTATGTCGATTTTGCACTATTCGACGCCACGAATCTGATGGTGTATTTAGATTTTCTATTTAACCATTCCATTTTCAACAACTTTTCAAAGTGGAGTTGTAGGTGTCAACATTCAATGTGTGAGCAGCCGTTTTCATGATATTCGATGCCACGAGATTGATGGTACAGCCAGATCCAACAATTTATCATCCTTTTCTTTAGATAACTCTAGGATGTGAGGTATATGCAGTGTGATCATGTACTTCTTTGTCACTTTTCTATGAGATGCATTATGTTGTATAGATCCCTGTTTGATGTTTGATGCGACATCTTGTTTTTGTTATTGATGTGAGATGCAATTTCTATCATGGATTGTTTATTTATGTTTAATTTCCCTATGTTTCCATGTTGGTGGGATACTCATTGTATGTTTAATAGAGATCCCTTAGTTTCCATGTTCGACAGGATACTCATAGTCATCATCCTTGTGAGATTGTCATGGTGATAGGAGTCCTTTGAGAGTGAAAGTTCCTGTAGCGGAACATCTCGTGGAGAGATCCAACCACTCCAGCATGAGGGAATTTTCCTTGTGTGATAGAGAAAACACCATCCATGTACATTATCACTATTTACAACACTTAATGTAGTGACCTACACCATATTGAAACCGAGGCCCGAAGACATAGTTCCTACTGGACGAACTTCGTTATCAATATCTTATGTTGCTAATGCTTGTTATGTTCCTCTTCTTTACATCATGTAGATATGTTATTTTATGTTATTTAATGCTTTGATGCAATTCTAACACATCGAACGAAGTAAAAGGTCTTGTTTAAAAGGGTATCAGGAATTTACCGAGATTTTTCTTATATCCAACACTAGAGTGTCAAGTGATGGTTGCAAATGGAGGAACTATAAATTTCTTTGTAAATTGCCATAAGATCAAGCTAACCATGGGGGAATATGTATTGAATATCCCAATGCTTTCCATTCCAATGGGTGGTGTTGATGTTGTACTATTAGTTTAATGGTTACAATATTTGGGTATGATAGCTTTTAATTTTCAAGAACTTTTCTTGAATTTTTTTTAAGAAGGAAAGGAAGTTGAATTAAGGGGTTTCACATGGAAACCAGGAAATATAATAAACTCTAATGGAATGACAAAGCTTCTAAGGAAATAACAATGAGGTGTAATTGCACAATTATGCTCACTAGAATTTCAAACATTGAAATCATCTTTAAGATAAAATTCTAAGGTTCAAGTAGTGGAATATCACATCGAGCATCAACAACAATTTCTTCAACTCTTAAAGGATAACCTGACTTTGGTGCATAATTGAATGAAACAACAGAAAGATCAACATCACAATGAAAGAAGTTTTGATGTAGGCGTCTATGTACTTTTACGACTACAACCATACAAACAAATTTCCCTCAAGAAAGCTCAGAAGGATAATAAATTATTGCCAAAGTACTATGGTCCTTAAAAGGTGTTGCAAAATATTGGTACTATGGAATGCAAATTGGAGCTTCCTGCATCTTCCTGAGTGCACCCGGTTTTCGATGTTTCATGCTTAAAGAAGGTTATAGGTGACAAACTCCCAATTCAAACAATATTGCCAGAACTTGACGAGGAATGAAAAATCATATTGGAACCTGAAGCAATCACAAAAAAAAAACTCTAGACATACGAAATTGAACAATTTCAAAGTATCTCATCAAGTGGAACAACTTACCCATTGAATATTCCACATGGGAGGATGATAATTTTAGATAGAAGCATCTAGAACTACTCAAGCATTGAGGACAACATGTTTTTGAAGGAGAGGGGCATGTTATGTCCCTATAATACTAGTGTAGCCCCTTATTGTTATTGTTAGTGTATTCCCCTTATTGTTATTGTTGTGCCCATGTAGTCCCCATATTGTTATTATTGTGCCCCATAGAAGCCCACTATGGTTATTTTTGTGCCCTCACATTATTATTGTTATGTAGGCTCTGATTATATTGTAACCACTTAGACTCCTATATATAGAAAGTAGGTTTTTCCATTTGTATATGATGAGCTTCTTCATTAGGTACATCTGAAGGGGTTAATTTTCACCTTTTTTCCTTATTCAGTCTCTTTTTCTCACATTTTAGTTATATTATGGTCTTATGCTGCTGGTGTAGATGGTGATTAAGGCTTGTCATACTTCGAATGCCTAACATGAGTTAAATGTAGGAAAATCACGAAGATATTGCATTTTTTATGAAGATTTTTCCATTAAAGCTCGGAGTAGACAACAAGGATAGATTCTAGGGGGGATTTTCCACCTCCTTGACTCCCAAAGGTAGCCAAGGGATCCTCAATATTCCCTCCAACAACTCAAAATCAAAGGCAACCAAGAGAACTCAAGATCAAGTTCACGAAGGCTACACTTCACTTGCAGTCAAAGTCAACACATCACCTACTTTCTAGGGAGTTGTTGGTAGCTACCCTCTAGGTTAAATAGGATTGATCAAGAGCTCATTTGGATTTGAATTTTTAAGGAAGCTAATAGACTCTTAGCTCTTGTAATAGGTTTTTGAGACTTCCACGTTGATGTAATGAGACTATTTGCTGCAGCAAAATGAGTATTCAGATTGTGCTTCCTTGATCTAGTTTCAGAGGGCTATGCTTGTGGGTTAGGGCCCAATCCATTGGCCTTAGTCTCTCTTATGTATTCATTATTTACTTGTATGCCATTGTAGCTAGTTTGCTTATGAGTTTTAAGCTAGTTTTCTTACATTTCAATTCATTGTTTTTAGTTTTCTTCCATTTGTCTTTGTTGCAAATTAAGCTTTCTTACATGTTAGTAGAATAGTTTATAAACTCAGATAGTTGTGTTTCAAGCCTCCCTCTCTCATCTCTTTCATTGGAAATTGAGGAGGGTAGACCTCCTCCACAGGCCAAATTTTATTTTTAGTTTATGATTTCTTGGAGTGAATATTTAGGTTGCTATAGTGCCATGAACATGTTTAGAATGATGAGTTAGATTTCTGTTTGTAGGCTAAAGTAGGTTTTCTTTCCAAATTCAACTAATCTTTTCCATTTATTTCATCATGAATTTGTCAAAAAAATTTGCATGAACATGTATTTTTCTTGCAAGTTCAAGTAGCACAAAAAAAGAGGATCTCACTAGCACCTTCAGCTTCATTTCTCTCCCTTCATCAGCCTTCTTTTCATCAAAATTGCCATCAACCCTATTTTCATATTTTTCATCTTCACATCCTGAGAAAACCCTAGAGGTGCAATACATGCTTCTCAAGAAGTTTTGAGCTTTGCAAGGGGTTGGCCACCTTCCACTCATCCAAAAACACCTCCTCTCCACCTTCCCTATGCTTTTCTCACCCATTTTTGGCCTCATATTTCCCTCAGACTATTTCCTGTAGCAATTAATGACTTTTCTGTAGCACTACAGGAAACCTGTAGCAACACTTGCAGTGACACTAGTGGGCCCCTCATTAAGCCCAATAACCACCATCCACCTCATCCAACCCTTCCAAAACCACCTAGACACCTTCAACCTTGCACCCATGAGTTCAAGCCTTTCCTAAGCCACCATAACACTTTATCCTCCTAGTTGCAAAACAATGCATTTACAAGCATAGTTAGGTTATGATTAATTGCATGAGTAAAAGCATGCTAATTAGAACATGAAGTAGACATAGTGTGTTTATCCATTTGGCGAAACAAAGTGTGATTAGGTTAGTTTCCTTTATGCAATTTCCATTTAACAATTTACTTCATGCAAGATGTCATTAGAGAACTTTTGAGGTATAAAATGGGCCTCCTAAGAAAAGTATACAACGAAAATAAAATTTATAAGAACCAATAGGATTCAATATGATGATGTCAACCATGGGGGATGATTCACCATTTTTGGGGTAAAAAAATGAAAAGATTAAAAAATAATAAGATAATAAAACTACCATTTCAACTTTAATTTTCAACTTATCTCCCTAAGGTTTTACTCAAATTTCGAGTGAGAGTACTCATTGGATTAGGAATCAAATAGTGCATCCAACGAGTGCTCCCGATCGAAATTTGAGCAAACCCATGGGCAGATAAGTTGAAAATACGAGTTGAAAAAATAGTTTTTTTTTTTTTTCCCTCTAAAATTTGATGATGTAATCTAATATTATTTTATTATTTCCACTATTATTTTATGATTTCTTGAGGAGGCCCATTTTAGACCTCAAAATTCCGCTAATGATATTTTTCTTCCATTTCTTATCATAGCTTAATTTGTAGATTTCTTTCATTGCAGAGTAGTTAGATGTACTTTCTTGCTATAGAATAGTTCTTTGATTACTGATAGAGTAGTGGTTTTGAATCATTTGTAGCCCTAGGTATAAATTCATAAGTGTGACATACTTCATTTAGAAACTGTAGAAGTAAGACCCTTTCGTAGAGCTCAGAAGAGGATGACATGATTATAATGCATTTGCTCTGTATATAGCACTATCACCTCCAAGTTTGTACGAACCCCGGGTTGATAAATTCAAGTATGGCAGCCTCTTGGAGTTGCATCATTCTTGGTGCAATACCAGGGCTCACGAGTATCAATCAAGAAATTTTCATTTATTTAATTTAAAGGAGGTTTTCCCCTCGAAGTGGATAATTTTTAAGTGTTTCTTCTATTTTGTGAGCTGATTGTATAACATAATTCCCATGGAACTTTATAACTTACCTTGTTGCAGTATTTACAATGATCAACCTACTAAGAAGCAAACCAACATGACAACATAAATACATGACAACATAAATACATGACAACCATAATGACATAACTCCCATACTATTTATTGGAGTTTTATAACACAACTCATGGCAAAATTTACATCCATATACATATGTACATATACCAAAACATATATCAAAAACATTCACTCAACCAATGAAAAAAGAAGGATACATAGCCCACATCCACTATGCTATCTCCCATGTGGCTTCATCGGGCCCAAAGTGCTTATGGATCCATCTGCAATACAGACTAGTCAATCACATGATCAACATACTTAACATACTTTTTAAGCAATGACACATGGAAAACATCATGGGATTACACTGTCGAAGGAAGTGCAAGTCGATATGCTAATGGTCTAATCCTTTCAAGAATATTGAAAGGTCCACAAAATCGAGGTGCCAACTTGGAACATGATCTAGAATCTTCTATTTATATGTTGGGGTTTTAGCCAACTTAGCCAAAGGAATTTGAATTTATCTTCTCCAACTGCTTTGTTAAGTTAATTGAGTGACTTAGCTTTACTAACCTCTTTGAATCTTCATCATTCTTTTTCAATATGGAATTTCCTTAGATGAATGGACATATTTGTTCAAATTTCCAACATTTGATTTTCCCCGTGAACTTTGTCCTTGCTGAAATGTAGTCTTTTTCACTGAGTCAACTTGTTGCTTCCCTTTATCAAGCTTTGAAAGGGTTTTTGTAGAGTCACCATTTGTTGAGGTGTTTGATATTTTTTCACCTATTCATTATTCTGCAACCTTGATCTTAGGTCATACTTATTTTGTAATTTGGCCTACATAAGATCAATACATGTTTTTCAATATTCATTAATTTCATGCTCATTAAGAGATGTTTATGTTTCAACACTAAAGTCATCATTTACAACATCTTCTATTTCATCTGCATATAATGTGGATATTTGGTTCGCCTATTCCTTTGCACTTTCTTCCACTACATCTTCAGATCCATCTACTATATACAAAGGAGGTTGGATCTGATCTGGATCGTTCCTTTCTCTCTACATAATTTGAAGAGGTTGTCTTTTGAATTATGGGTTAAAATTTTGATTTTGACCTTGCTGAATTTTTTTGGGAGGATTTTTACTTTCAAGTTCTAATTTCACCAGCTTATTTGATAAATTTTAATAACTTTAGTCATATCTTCCAATCTTTGATCATGTAAAACTTCTTCTTTTCCATTACCTTTATCTTGTGCTTTTTGTTTTCCTTTAGACTTCCCAATTGCAGTTAAGGTTGCTTCAATTTATAATGCGTCCATTTGGATCTGATTCAAAGTAGGAGATCTTCCTTCCCTCAAAGTAAAACCAAAATTAGATTCAAAAAATCATGCAAAAACAACTTTTTCTCTAGCAGGTGGAGGTTTTATTTATGCTGGAAGACCATTATATAAATTATTGAATATTTTGATAAAATCAACAAAACTTTCTTCTTGTTTTCTTTTTCTAGCTTTAAATTATGTCAAAAAGTACCCATGATCCTTTTTATCACCCCATATCTGAGTAAAAATGTTTTCCAACTCTTCCCAAGTATTAATTGAATAAGTTGGAAGTGTCTTAAACCAGTTTCTAGCCTCCCTGTCTAAATACTGAACAGATAACATCAAAACCACATCAATATATTCAATGTTCAATATAGTCCAACAACATCGCATTTAATGGATTCCATATTTAGATTCTAATTAGAATCTACTTAAAAAATGAGAGGTGGAGGGGGTAACACAGATATAGGAATTTGTTGATTTAAAGGATAAATAGACTAGTGTGAATTTGAGAAATGAATTGTTGTAACTTCTTGAATTGTTATAAAAAAAAAGAAACTCACAAAAACAACCTTTCCTCCAAAGTGAGCTCGAGAAAAGCTACCTGAGAAGACATAATACTTTCTTCCAAAAAATGAAAAGTTATGATCACATCTTCTGAATGAAAAATATATATTGTTTGATTATAAGTACTACCAGGAGCAGACATGGTAGGGCTTGGAGTTACTAGTGATTTTTCTTTCCAGACTCTTCTTGATACTAACCTTTCTAGATCGAAAAATATTGGAGCTTTCTGCTGCGAGGATTCTGACCTCATGTGTGGTCTTATGGAAGCCAGGTCTATGATGAAAAACACAACCTAACCACTTTATTTTTTCATCAATAAAAGATTTTTTTTTCATATAAACCCCGGGAAAAACAACTTTTTTTTTGCATTCCCCGACAATGTTGCCAAAAATGTTGTACCTTGGGAGACAATCTCAAGTCTGTACTGAGATGAGTGCCTAAGAAATTTATTGTAACTTAGAAATAAAAACATTTGTTGCTCTTTCATATGAAACCCCAAAATGTAATATTTAAAACCCTTTAATCCTTATAACAAAACAAAGCTTCTCATAATGCCTTCAAGTGGTGAACACAAATGAACAGAAACAAGATTGAAAATGCTAGTGGAAAACTTCTAATAACAAGTTTCTATTACATAATCTATTATCTTTAGTCTTAGATGAATATGATTAAGAAGAAATGACATTGAGAATAAAGGAGACCTTCATTAAGGATTTTAACTCTAAATCACAAATGTAATATTAGAGACCAACAACTACATTACTTTATTCTGAGAAGAAATAAAAACACATGATGGAGCAGGAAAAACTAATTGCACCCAATAATTTCTGGAAATTCTTCTAAAAACTTTATCCATTATCTTAAATATCAAGTACAAAATTTGTGATGCTTCTGAGGTCCAAAATCCAAAACCTCATTCTTCTTCTTAAAAGTCTTACATAAAAAATTTCAAAATGGACACTTATAAAAATGTCAACATCCTAAACTAATTTTATCCAATTCTTAGATTCAAAATTCAAATTACACATATATTTAGGAAAAAAAAACATCAACATAAAAACTTTGTCATTTGGCATCTTCAGACTCTGGAATGGAGGTATTTTCTTCTTCTACTTCTTTTGACTGTGGAGACATCCATTCTTTGCACTTCCTCCATAAGTCTACATTTATTCTGGGTAGTCAACAAGCTTCATGTGTGCCATCCTCAAATTAGTAATTATGGAATATGTAGGTTTTTTAGCAAATAGGGTCTTCATCATCCACAGAGTTGGAAATATTTATGCAAGTAGTTGAAAATGGTAACTCCTTTCATAATTTCAGTCTTCTCATGTAGTAGACCCAATTTTTCTCTTCTCTTCCACCAATAGTGTTTCATATGTTTCCCAAAGGAAAATTTCCTCGCTGGTTCCAACAAGATGGTAAACCCGCCTTGGTTCTTTTATCAAACATAGTATTAAACTTTATCACTAATCCTTTTACAACATCTAGCTTCTTCTCTGCTGCTTTCCTGTATGAATTTTTCACAATCATCCTGTTTAGCTCCAAAAAAAATTTAGTCATGTCTTTAATTGCAAATTATTTTAGCTCATGTGTAGATTTAGAATCTATGAAATCTATTAAATTTTTAGCATATAGGACTCTATTATGTGACTTTTTCTTGTTAGCCACAATAATCCCTTCGAAGTCTCTAACAATTTTTTTCTCCTCTCCAACAATAGTAAGTAACTCGCATACATTTTTAGCAATGTCAATGATATCATCCCATATAATCTCCCTGGAATGATATCATCCCATATAATCTCCCTGGCTTGTATAAGGGACATATTGCCTTTTAATTTGTCCTTTAGGTCCTTAATCTCTTGACAAGCAGTTTGAAAATATCTCATGTATTTCTCAGCATTGTCTTTGGTCATCATCACTTATTGTTTTGTGGATTTAATCACCTTCAATGCACTGTCCAACTCTCTTTGGTTCTTTTTCAAATCAATATCTGTCATCCTCAACTCAGTCATGACTTGAGTTAACTTAGCAACGGGATCTTCAGAGTCAGATGATACAACAATGGTACAAACATGGGAATCAATTATCTTCTGAAACATATCATTCATGTCCTTTAACTTAGAAATTTATTCATTCTTCTGTAAAAGGTCATGTAGTAGTTGTTTCTTTTCAGATTCCACCTGGGCCATCTCTACAACCATTGAATGTTTTCTAGTAGGAAGTTTGAGCTTTTTCTTCAAAACTTGAAATTTAGCTTTAGCACCCAGCAACAAATTTTCAACTATTGTCCTATCCTAAGGATCAACCCCAATTTTAATAATGATTTTCTTTAGCTCTTCATTCCGTGTAGATAAATCTCTTGAATTTTATTTCTCCAAATTTAACTTTTTAATCACCTTTCTCAACATATTCTCAGTTTTAAAAACATTTGAGGAAGTTTTATTTAAATCATTGACAATCAACTCATTAGTCTGCATATGAAGATTAATTTTATTTGGAAGGGGATTTTTCTTTGTGTCAACTATTTTATTAATAGTCTTAAAACAAAAATAATATGCTACATTCATAGCTGAAGGATGAGAAAAATCTATCCTTAGTTGATCTTTCTCCAAATCCATTGTTGATAATAATTTGGTTTTCTTATGAGAGATTTGAGTCTCTGATTGCGATTTTATTCTTTCCCTTTTCTTCCTATTCTTTCTTCAATCTGTGAAATTTTATACTTCATCATTGGTACAAAGTCATGATGTGTATCTCTTTGAACAGAGGATGAGGGAGTACATGCGATTTACCCCAACTGTAAAGAATATCTCGGCACTACTGATGATATGGTCTCATCAACTAGTTTAGTCTTCTTAGCTTCTTTCTCTATATCACCATCTAGATAAATTATTCCTTCCCTTCCCCTCTTAAGATTATTTTCAGTGGGATGTGGAGTTTCAACTTATATCTTCCCAGATATGGAAGGTTTCCATCCGTTTTCCAATTTCTCCACTTCTAGTCTAGATTCATGAACAAAAGTAGCATATCCATTTTCCAACTTTCTGTTTGAAATTATATGATATGTGTCATAAGCCCATTTTTATCTCAACAAAAAATGCATGCCCTCCAACATTTTATGGGCCTCTTTAGCTGCTTGCCTAATATTCACAATAAATGGGCCAACGATCTTGGGAAATTTGAAGAAATGACCCTTTTTCATAGGAAAAAATGAATTTGAACCACATTTAGGGTTTTACTTATGAATTCCAAAGCGAACATCCTCATTGGAACAAAGGTAGGTAGTCTAAAATTCTCAAGATCAGCTCCATATAACCTTATTTATGCATAATCTTAAAAAACAAACCAATCTCCAAACTTCACATCTTTGCTCAATTGTAGGAATATTTGAGCTTTAGGTAACAAAAATGGTGCAAGTGAACCATTCATAATTGAATATACAATTGGGAGAAGAGAGGAAGTAAAATAAAAAAGGCCTTCATTCTAAACATCTTCCTTACTACTTGTCCAGAAAAAAGCATACTGTTTGTTTTTAATTTATGTCCATGACATTCAACCCCAATTGCATGAAAATTTAAACATGGTGGTACAAGAACAAATAAGAGACAAGAGAAGGAAACCTAAAGCAACTAGTAAGTGATAGGTTCATAAATTGAGTGTTAATAACATCCTCCCAATAAGAAGGTATGTCTAGAACCATTGCCATTGTTTGAAGCCTATGTTGTAGCAAGATGTGTGTAGACATGCAAATTATGGCGAGCAAGAGAGTTCTGAAAAATATCAAGACATGAACACTGATGTTGGTCTTCAAAAGAAAGCTAGAACCTCTTCAAGTTCATCTCCTCAAGAACGTAAAAAATATGGACATGTAAAGAAAAAAATGAGGTATAATTCTTCTCATAGTAAAGTTGTTTTTTATTATGTTAAGCATGAAAAATCTGCATGCATGAAAGGAAGAATGAGTTTTTGTTCCTATTGTGGTTTGCATAACCATGAAGTTTCAAGATGCTGGAAGAGGATGAAGGCATACAGGAAACAATAAAGGGGAAGAAAACTTGCAAAGAAGGTGCAAAAGACTTGCACACATTTCGAGAAAAAGGGACATTTTATTGTCCAATATTGGACATTACATCCAACCAATAATCCTAAGCATTTGAAGGAAGAGGATAAAAAGACTGGCGAAAATGGAACCAAAGATTCTCATCTACTGAATATGTATTCAAGTCTTTTGGGGTCCAAAATATTCCCAATGGGGAGGAGTGATCAAATTTGGATTAGGACCTAAGTGATAGCTCAAATTTCAAAGTGTTCTAAAGTTTTACAAACCTAAGGTACCAGATAGATCTCTTCTTCCTGATTCTGGCGCTATGAACGGTTCAAAAAACCGGCACTGTATGAAGAATTTATCGCGATTTGAAAAGTCCAGTAAACTGAAATTTTCGATAGTTGACAAGGGTTGACTAGGCATGTGAACAATAAGCAAAAAATAATATTCCAGGAAATATTCCTAGAATACTCCTCGAAATATTCCCTAGAATATTCCCCAAAATATTCCTTTTGGTCCAGTCGCATGTTGACAAGTGGCTCAATTTTATTTGACAGTTGGTTGTATGTTATTTTTTTGGGGGCCAATTGGAAGGTGCCACGTGGCTATCCCTGAGGCCGCCACGTGGCCTTTGAACTGCATGTAAAATTTTGGTTTGGGTCCATAGGAGTCGACCCCACGACCTCTGCAAGAGCACGCACCCTCCACACCGCCTGGGCTACGAGAAGTTCTTAACCTATATGGGGTTTTAATTTATGTTAGCATTTATTGAATTGGAGTTTGGGGGTTCGGGACTGCCAGCGGTCCTAACCCACCAACAACCCCACAACACTTGTCACTGGCAAACAACCCGTGGTTATCACAATGGTCTCTGCTAACCGTCAGCCCAAACCCGAAGTCTATGCAGTTTAAACTTATTCTTCGTGTAATATCACATGCCACTGTTTACAACTTCTCCACGCGGTTTTCATTAGTCATCCTCCACAACCGGGGTTCAACCCTTATCAACTGCATTTTCCGCTTGGGTTTCCGCCGACAGTTGCAGTTTTTTAACCCCGGGTTTTTGGGCATGTGCCCAACCACCAACCATAAATTTAATGCCATGGTTAGAATAGCGTAAATTTAGTAGTGCACCACATTTTTTGTGTGGATTTTGGCTAAAATGACTCGAGTTAAGTGGAGTCCTCCACAATTAGTGGAGTTTTTCTAGGTGTTACTGGACAAATGAGTTGGAGACTCATTTTTCGACCATTATGAGAGTGTGAATAGTCAATTTTGACTATATTGGACATTATAGAGCCATTGGTGAGGTTTGTAGAGCCAACTGAGGACTTCTGAGCATGATTTTTCTTTAGAGAAGTTTCAAGGGCCACTAGGGCCACCAGGAGCCAGCAGGAGAATAAGGCCTAGCCAGGGCAGCCAGAGACCATTCTTAGAAAAAAAGTAGTATATTATGAATATTTTGAACCTTTTGAATCCAATGGAATGATTTTAAGAAGATTTTGAAGACTTCTGAAGGCCGAGATTCTTCAGGGAAGTTTTCATTGAGCCTAGAGCCACACGGTGCCACCAGGTGTTGGGGGCGTAACCAAAGCAGCCAGAGGCATTTTCAGCAAGTGAATAGTATATTATGACTATTTTGGACATTTTGAATCCAATGGATGGATTTTTAGAGCCTTTTGGAGAATTATAGAGATGAATAAGCCACAGGGAAGTTTCGGGCAACCCAGGGCCACCAGGGGTTGGAGGCCTAGATTGGGGAGCGAGAGCTCATGTGGAGAAAATGAACAGTCTATTTTGGATGAATGAAATATTCCAGAGATATTAGAAAAGGTTTCAAGGACAGAAAAGGACTTCTAAGGGATTTTTTGCCACAGATAAGCTCAAGGAATCTTAAGGGCACTGACATAAGAGGTCAAGTCAAAGGGAGCCTAGGTCCATTTCTAGAGAGATAGCAACCATTCCGGGGGTATGATTGTATTATAAAACCATTGGTATATTCTAAGTAACCACTGGAGTTGAGTAGTTACTTTTAAAAGAAATATTCCATCATAGTCCCAAAGATCCAAGTCAATTGCCAAAGGCATAGCCCACGATATTTAGGTGAACTCCTTTATTAAATTTGCTGATATGTGTTCATGATTAATTTGATGCACTTTATGCTTGTTGTACATGTTTTTAATCAGCAAAAACAAGGTTTAATTCCTCACACATAAAGCCTTAAAACAATTTAAAACACATACATTGGATTCGAGTATTCAATTCTGCACTATCAAGTATAAGCGAGATATTAATTTGTTTAACTGAGTGGGAGGTGCTTGCATAGCATAACAAGTCAGCCACCCATTTCAGATCAGGTGGTATCAAAGTCAAGTTTCTTGCTTGACAGAGCACTAGGTTTCTTGCCTGACAGAGCACTAGGTTGTTTTCTTGACAAAACACTAGGTTGTTTATTTTTGTTGAAAGGTGTTTAACAGTGCAAGGAATTTAACTGTTTGCAAATTGACTGATGCTTACAAGGTTGAGTTTGCTAGAGGTGAAGGGGAGATACTAATAGGTAAGTCTAGAAGAGGACAAGAAGGAAGAAGGTTGAAATAATTCTCCTTACCCAAAGGACTTCAAGGAAATCCTTGAAGCACAAGAGGGATTGTTTTCAAAAAGGCTACTTGAAGAAGAGATACAAGTTGCAGAGAAGAGCTTGAATCTACAACCATATTGTTAAGAATATTTGTCAATTGTTTTTAAAGCTTTGTGAATTGTTGTTGAAATTTTTTAATTCATCTACATAATGATGAAAACTTCATTAAGTAAGGTTTCAAAATCTTCCTCCTTTACAAAACTCTTTGATAAAGAGATGAAGCGGGACTTCTACATCCTGAATGATATGGTGCAAAGTTTGTATGAAGATTTAAAGGAAAAAACTAGACTTCATGAGCAATTGGTTGCTATGAAGCAAGAGAAAGAAGGAATTCTTCAAAGAATGCATGAGATGGAGATTCAAGTCCATCATGCCCAAGAGGCCTTAACCAAATCCATGCTTGAAGCAGAGGTAAATCACTCAAATTTGTCTTCAATTTCCTCTTCAGATAGATGTGTAGGTTCATTTTAAAAACACACTAGAGGTATAGGGTCCAAATTGATGTTAACAATGGGCTATGAAGTCAAGGGTCTAGGAAAACATGCACAAGGCATGATTGAGCCTATTATGGTTGAGGAAAGGCCTAAGAAGTTTGGTCTAGGCTATGTTCAATCTTATGGAGAAAATTTCAAAGCCGTGAAGGAACTTGAGACAGTTCTAAGAAGAAATTTTGTTGCAAGTTCAAACCCACAAACATGTCAAGTTTGTTTTCAAGATGAATATCATTGTTTGAAGCCTATGTTGTAGCAATATGTGTGTAGACATGCAACTTGTGGCGAGCAAGAGAGTTCTGACAGCTATCAAGACATGAACACTGATGTTGGTCTTCAAAAGAAAGTTGGAACCACTTCAAGTTCATCTCCTCAAGAAGGTAAAAAGGATGGACATATGAAGAAAAATTTGAGGTATAATTCTTCCCATAGTCAAGTTGTTTTTTATTATGTTAAGCATGAAAAATTTGCATGCATGAAAGGAAGAAAGAGATATTGTTCCTATAGTGGTTTGTGTAACCATGAAGTATCAAAATGTTGGAAGAGGATGAAGGCAAACAGGAAACAATCAAGGCAAAGGCAAGTTTCATAAAAGGTGCAAAAGACTTACACACATTGCCAGAAAAGGGGACATTTCATTGCCGAATGTTTGACATTGCATCCAACCAATCATCCTAAGCATTTGAAGCAAGAGGATAAAAAGACTGGCAAAAATAGAACCAAAGATTCCATAATTGACGTGAGTCTAGATGATTCACTAGAAGAAGATTTTCTGCAGGAAAAATGGCCATGGAAGTGGCTTGGTAAGAAGTGGTTTGACTTCTTGACCCAGTAAGACATACATTCATTTGTACATATGCAACATTTAGTCATCTATGCATGTATTTTTGTTGAAAACTTACACTTGTATGAGCCACCTTTGATCGATGATCAAGGAAATGATGTTCAACTACCTTCTATTGAATATTTGTCGCCAAAAATTTCTAGATGAGCTCAAGGAAGACACAATTATTGATAGGAGGACAAGAACATCTAAGAGGGGAAGTGTTAATTACCTTCAAGTTTTGGGCTCAAAGGCACTAAGCCAAGCAAGGTAAAGTGGATGGAGACTGGAAAGGTGAGGGAATTGTACTCTCATATACTGAACATGTATTCAAGTCTTTTCGGATCCAAAAGATTCCCAATGGGGAGGAGTAATCAAATTTGGATCAGGACCTAAGTGATAGCTCAAATTTCAAATTGTTCGAAAGTGTGCCAAACCTGAGCAACTGGATAAATCTCGTCTTCCTGATTCGGGCACTGTGAACAGTTCGAAAAACAGACACCGTATGAAGAAGTTATTGCAATTTGAAAAGTCCAGTAAACTGCAAATTTCGATAGTTGACCAGGGTTGTCTGAGTATTTGAAAAGTCAACAAAAAATAACATTTCAGGGAATATTCCTCAAAATATTCCCTAGAATATTACCCAAAATATTCCTTCTGAGCCAGTGGCATGTTGACAAGTGGCGCGATTTTATTTGACATTTAGTTGTACGTTTTTGTTTGGGGGCCAATTGGAAGGTGCCACATGGCTAGCCCTGAGGTCGCCACTTGGCCTTTGAACTGCATGTAAAATTTTGGTTTGGTTCCACAGGAGTTGACCCTGCGACCTTCGACAGAGCATGCACCCGCCACACTGCATGGGCTATGAGAAGTTCTTAACTTGTATTTGGTTTGGTTTTATGTTAACGTTTATTGAATTGGTGTTTCGGGGTTCGGGACCACCAATGGTCCCAACCTGCCAGCAGTCCCGCAACACTTGTCACATGGAAAACAACCGGCAGTTATCACAACGGTCTCTGCTAACCATCAGCCCAAACTCGCAGTCTCCATATTTTAAACTTATCTTTCGTGTGATATCACATGCCATGGTTTACAACTTCTCCGCATGGTTTTCGTGAACCATCCTCCACAACCAGGGTTCAACCCTTATCAACTGCAGTTTCCACCTGGGTTTTCACTGATAGTTGCATTTTGTTAACCGCGGGGTTTTGGGGCATTTGCTAAACCACTAACCATAAATTTAATGCCATTTTTAGACTGGAAAAAATATAGCAGTGAAGCACTTTTTTTGTGTGGGTTTTGGCTAAAATGATTCCATTTAAGTGGAGTCCTCCACAATTAATGGAGTTTTTCTAAGTGTTACTGGGAAAATGAGTTGGAGACTCATTTTTCGACCATTCTGAGATTATGAATAGTCAATTTTGACTACCTTAGACATTCTAGAGCCATTTCTGAGGTTTTTAGAGCCAACAGAGGACTTATGAGCGTGATTTTTCTTTAGGAAAGTTCCAAGGGCTAGTAGGGCCACTAGGAGCCAATAAGAGAATGAGGCCTAGCCAGGGAAGCCAAAGTCCATTCTCAGCAAACCAGTAGTCTATTCTGACTATTTTGAATCTTTTGAATCCAATGGAAGAATTTTCATACACTTTTGAAGACTTCTGAAGGCCAATATGCTTCAGGGAATTTTTCAGTGAGCCTAGAGCCACAAGATGCCACCAGGTGTTGGGGGCATAACTAGAGCAGCCAGAGGCCTTTTTCAGTAAGTGAATAGTCTATTTTGACTATTTTGGACATTATAAATCCAATGGAGGAATTTTTAGAGCCTTTTGGAGACTTATAGAGCTGAATAAGCCATAGGGAAGTTTCGGGCAATTAGATTTGGATCATGGACCTAAGTGATAGCTCAAAATTCAAATTGTTCAGAAGTGTGTCGAACTTGAGCAACCAAATAGATCTCGTCTTCCTAATTCCGACACCATGAGCGGTTCGAAAAAATGACACCGTATGAATAAGTTATTGCGTTTTGAAAAGTCTAGAAAACTGCAATTTCTAGCTTTTGACCAAGTTTGACTGGATTTGGAAAATTAAAAAAAATTCCAGGGAATATTCCTGGAATATTCCTCAAAATATTCCCCCGAATATTTCCCTTGGACCAGTAATATTGTGACAAGTGTCTGGATCTTATATGCAGTTGAACTATACATGGTTTTGAGCCAATTGGAGGCCGCCACGTTGCCCAGGTTTGGCTATTTAATTTTTTTTTGGAGCTGACCGATGTCGACCTTGTGACCTCCGAGCGGGCATGCAAACGTCTTACCGTCGGGCTATGCATTGGTTCTTAAAAATGTATTGGTGCAATTTTTATTTAAACTATAGTCGCACTGCATTTGAGGGTTGGAGGGGCCAGCCCCTCCCCATGCACTCAAGCGTCGTGACCCCGAGCCAAAGGTTTAGGCCCTAACTACCAAGTACTCCTGCCTGCTGTTTTGTGCGGTCACATGTGGTGGTTTATTCCAACCTCCCGCCTACAGTTATAGTTTTGAAAATCGAAAACTTTGTTGCATGTGCCCAAACCGTCCACCAACATTTAATATAGTGGTTAGTGCTGGAAGTAATTATGGCCAGCGTGCCCCCAAAATGGCGGAGATTCCATTCTAACTGGAGTTTAACTACAATAATTCAAGTTTGGTGGAGGATTTTTAGGGGTCACTGGACAAATTGAGTTTAGGCTCTATCGTGAGCTAGATTCGACCAATTTTGGAGTGCCAATAGTCAATTTCGATAATCTTAGACATTCAAGACTCACTGGTGAGGGTTTTAGAGCCATTAGAGAAATTTTGAGTAGGTGTTATCTTCATATAAGTTCAAGGGGCCATCAAGGCCACTAGGGGGCAACAACGGAAAGGGGCTTAGCTGGTGCAGCTTGAGGCCTTTCTCAGTAATACGATAGTCAATTTTGGATGTTTTAGATGTTATAGAACTAAAGGTGTGGTTTGAAGAGCCTATAGAGGAATTTTTAAGGCTGATATGCTTCAGTGAAGTTGCAGGGGCCACAAGGGCTAGCAAGTGCCAACAATAGTTTGAGGCCTAGCCAGTGCATCTAGAGGCCTTATTCAGTAAAAAAATAGTCATTTCTGATTGTAATGAGCATTATGAATCCGATGGAGTAGTTTTTAGAAGCTTTTGAGGAATTATATAGGTCAATAACCCACAGGAAAATTTTCTTTGACCCTAGAGCCAAGGGGTGCCACTAGGTGTTGGAGGTGAAACTGGAGCAGCCAGAGGCCAATTTCAGTGAACCAATAGCCTATTTTGACTATTTTTGACATTATGAATCCATTGAAGGTATTTTTAGATTCATTTGAAGACTTCGGAAGGTTAATAACTTACAGGGAATTTTTGGGAAGCCTAGGGCCTACAGTGGATGGAGGCCGCGATTGGGGAGATAGTGCTCATTTTGAGAAAATGATCAATCCATTTTGGAGGTATGATATGTGCTGGGGATAGTAGGTGAGGTTTCAGGGACAAAAAAATAATTATGAAGGATTCAGTGCCATAGAGAAGCTCAGAGAAGCTCAAGAGAACCGACAGAAGGAATCAAGTCTAAGGGAGCCTAGATCTGTTTTCAGAGTGATTACAGCCATGAAAGGGGTATGATGGTATTCTAAACCCATTGGTTCAGTTCAGTTAACCATTGGAGTTGATTTTTTAACTTGTAAAAGAAATTTTCCATAATCCAAAAGAGCCAAGTCAAGATGACAAGAGCTCAAGGAGACGTAACCCACAATATTCGGGTGAACTCATAGATTAAATTTGTTGTTATGTGTTGATTTTTATTTGCTGCATTATATGGCTATTGCACATGTTTAAAATCAGCAAAAAAAATGGACTTAAATCACTTAAACAATTAAAAAATATACACTTGCTTCAAGTATAAAATTCCGCAAAAGTCAAGTATAAGCTAGATATTTTATTTGTTTAATTGAGTGGGAGGTTCTTGAAAAGAAAAACAAGTTATCCAACCCATTTTCAGATCAGGTTGGTATCAGAGCTCTTGGTTTCTTGCTTGACAGAGCATGTGGTTTCTTGATTGACATAGAAATAACTTGCTTGTTTGAATTGAAAGGTGTTTTACAGTTAAAGGATTTGACTGTTTGCAAATTGACTGTTGCTTGAGTTTGCTTGAGGTGAAGGGAAAGATAATGCTAGCTAAATCCAGAAGAGGACAAGAAGGAAGAAGGGCTCAAGGCATATTCCTTACCTAAAGGACCTCAAGGCAACCCTTGAAGCACAAGAGGTTTTGTTTGCAAAAGGATGCTTGAAGAAGAGCTTGAATATATAGCCATTTTGTTCATAAGCTTTGTCAATTGTTTTGAAATCTTTGTGAATTTTGATTGAAGTTATTTCGTTCATTCACACAAGATGAAAACTTCATCAAGTGAGGTTTCCAAATCCTTCTCCTTCACAAGATTCTTCGATGAAGACATGAAGCAAAACTTCTACATCCTGAAGGACATGGTGAAAATTATGTATGAAGATAGAAGAGAAAGCACTAGTCTTCATGAGAAATTGGTTGCTATGAAGCAAGAGAAGGAAGAAATTCTTCAAAGAATGCATGAGATGGAGATGCAGCTCCATCAAGACCAAGAGGCCTTAACCAAGAACATGCGTGAAGCAAAGGTAATCCACTCAAATTTGTCTTCAGTTTCCTTTTCAGATAGATGTGTTGGTTCATTTGAAAATCACACTAGAGGCATAGGGTCCAAATTAATGTTTAAAATGGGCTATGAAGGAAAGGGTTTAGGAAAAAATGCACAAGGCATGATTGATCCTATTTTGGTTGAGGAACGACCTAAGAAATTTGGTCTTGGTTATGTTCAATCTAATGAAGAAAACTCCAAATCCATGAAGGCATGTGAGACAACTTCAAGAAGAAATTTTGTTGCAAGTTCTAAACCACAAACATGTCAAGTTTTTTTTCAAGTTGATTGCCATTGTTTAAAGCCTATGTTGCAGCAAGATGTATGTAGACATGCAGCTTATGGCGAGCATGAGAGTTTTGAAATCTATCAAGACAAGAACGTTGATGTTAGTCTTCAAGATAAAGCTGCAACCTCTACTAGTTCATCTCCTCATGAAGGTAAAAAATATGGACATGCAAAGAAGCATGCGAGGTATAATTCTTCCCATAGACTAGTTGATTATGTTTCTGCATGGCATGACAATTCTACATGCTTAAAAGGAAGAAAGATTTGTTGTGCATATTGTTGTTTGTGTAACCATGATGTTTCAAAATGTTGGAAGAGGATGAAGACATACAGGAAATAGTTGAGGCAAAGGCAACTTTCAAAGAAGGTGCAAAAGACTTGCACACATTTCCAGAAGAGGGGACATGTTGTTGCCCAATGTTGGACATTTCATCCAACTAATCGTCCCAAGCATTTGAAGCAAGAGGACAGAAAGACTAGTGAAAGTGGAACCACGGATTCCATCATTGATGTGAGAACAGATGTTTCGCATGAAGAATATTTGCAGCGACAAAAGTCGCCGTGGAAGTGTCTTGGTAAGAAGAAATTTGACTTCTTGACATAGTAATACATACATTCATTTGTACATATGCAAATTTAAGTTATGTATGCATTTTTTTTGTTGTAATATCATGTTTGTTTGAGCCACCTTAGATCGATGATCAAGGACATGATGTTCAACTACATTCTATCAATATATCGCTAGAAATTTCTAGGTGATTTCAAGGAAGAAAATTCTTGATAGGAGGACCAGAGCATCTAAGGAGGGGAAGTGTTGACTACCTTCGAGTTGTGGTTCAAAGGAACTAAGCCATGCAGGTAAAGTGTATGGAGGCTGAAAAGAAGAGGGTGGTGTACTCTCATCTACTATACAGGTCAGGTAATCAGTCTTTTGGGCTCCAAAAGATTCCCAATGGGGAGGTGTGATCAGATTTGGATCATGGACCTAAGTGATAGCTCAAAATTAAAAGTGTTTGGAAGTGTGTTGAATCTAAGTGACCGAATAGATCTCATCTTCCTGATTATGGCACTGTGAACGGTTCGAAAAATCGACACCGTATGAAGAAGTTATCATGTTTTGAAAATTCCAGTAAACTGCAATTTCTGGCTTTTGACCAAGTTTGACTGGATTTAGAAAATTAAAATAAAATTATATTCCTCAAAATATTCCTTGGAATATTCCCCGAAATATTTCGCTTGGACCAGTAATATTGTGACAAGTGTCTAGATCTTACATGCAGCTAAACTGTATGTGGAATTTTGAGCCAATTGGAGGCCGCCACATGGCCCAGGTTTGGCTATTTGATTTTTTTTGGGAGCAAAATGGAGTCAACCCCGTGACCTCCGAGAGGGCGTGTAGACGTCTTATCGGTGGGATATGAATTGGTTCTTAACAATGTATTGGCGCAGTTTTTATTTAAACTATAGTCGCATTGCATTTGGCGGTCGGAGGGGCCAACCCCTCCCCATGCGCTCAAGCGCTACGACCCTGGGCCAAAGGTTTATGCCCTAACTACCAAGTAATCCCGCCAGCCGTTTTGTACGGTCACATGTGGTGGTTTATTCCAACCCCCCGCCGACAGTTACGATTTTGAAAGCTGAAAACGTTGTTGCATGTGCCCAAACCATCCACCAACATTTAATATAGTGGTTATTGTTGGTGGTAATTGTGGCCAGAGCGCTCCAAAAATGGCAGAGATGCCATTCTAACTGGATTTTAACTTCAGTTATTCAAGTTTGGTGGAGGATTTTTAGGGGTCACTGGAAAAATTGAGTTTAAGCTCTATCTTGAGCTAGATTAGACCAATTTTGGAGTGAAAATAGTCAATTTCGACTATCTCAAACATTCTAGACTCATTGGTGAGGGTTGTAGAGCCACCAAAGGAATTTTGAGTATTTTTTTGCTTCAGATAAGTTCAAGGGGCCACTAGGGCCACTAGGGGGTAGCAACAGAGCCAGTGCAACTTGAGGCCTTTCTCAGTAATCCAATAGTCAATTTTGGATGTTTCAGATGTTCTGGAACTAATGGTGTGGTTTTCAAAGCCTGTAGAGGAATTTTGAATGCCGAGATGCTTCAGTGAAGTTCCAAGAGCCACCAGGGCCAATAAGTGCCAGCAGTAGTTTGAGGCCTAGCCAGTGCAACTAGAGGCCTTATTCAGCAAACCAATAATCATTTTTTACTGTAATGAGAATTCTAAATCCAATGGAGGAGTTTGAAGAAGTGTTTTAGGACTTATAGGGATCGAGAACCCACAAAGAAGTTTTCTTTGACCCCAAATCCAAGGGGTGCCACCAGGTGTTGGAGGTGAAACCAGAGTAGCCAGAGGCCAATTTCAGCGAGCCAATAGTATATTCTCACTATTTTTGACATCCTGAATCCATTGAAGGGATTTTTAGAGCCATTTGAATACTTTTGAAGGTCAAGAACCTACATGGAAGTTTTTGGCAGCTTAGGGCCTAGAGTGGATGGAGGCCGAGATTGGGGAGCCAGTGCTCATTTTGAGCAAACGATCAGTAAATTTTGGAGTTATGATATGTGATGGGGACAACAGGTGAGGTTTCAAGAACAGAAAAATAATTCTGAAGCAGTTAGTGCCATAGACAAGCTCAAATAAGCTTAAGGGGACTGACAGAAGGAATCAAGTCTAAGGGAGCCTAGATCTATTTTCAGAGTGATGACAGCCATGACAGTGGTATGATGGTATTCTAAACCCATTGTTTTAGTTCAGTTATCCGTTGGAGTTGATTTTGTAACTTGCAAAATAAATTTTCCATAATCCCAAAGAGCGAAGTCAAGATGACAAGAGCTCAAGGAGACGTAGCCCACAAGATTCGGGTGAACTGCTAGATTAAATTTGCTATTATGTGTTGATGTTTATTTGCTGCATTATATGGCTGTTGCACATGTTTAAAATCAGAAAAAAGAAATGGACTTAATGCACTTAAATAGTTAAAAAACCTACACCTGTTTCAAATATAAAATTCTACAAAAGTCAAGTATAAGCTAGATCTTTTATTTGTTTAACTGAGTGGGAGGTTCTTGAAAAGCATAACAAGTTATCCAACCCATTTTCAGATTAGGGCAACTCAAGGCCACCAGGGGTTGGAGGCCTAGATTGGGAAGTCAGAGCTCATTTGGAGCAAATGAACAGTCTATTTTGGATGATTGATATATGTTCGAGATAGTAGAAAAAATTTTTGGGGACAGAAAAAGACTTCTAAGGGAATTTGTGCCATAAAGAAGCTCAGGGAAGCTTAAGGGCACCGACAGAAGAGGTCAAGTCAAAGGGAGCCTAGGTCCATTTCCAAAGAGATAGAAGCCATTCTAGGGGTATGATGGTATTATAAACCCATTGGTACAATCCAAATAACCATTGGAGTTGAGTAGTTACTTGTAAAATAAATTTTCCATCATAATCCCAAAGAGCCAAGTCAATGGACAAATGCTCAAGGAGACGTAGCCCATGATATTTGGGTGAAATCCTTTATTAAATTTTCTGATATGTGTTGATGATTAAATTGCTGCACTTTATGCTTGTTTTACATGTTTTTAATCAACAAAAAGAAAGGTTTAATTCCTCACACATAAAGCCTTAAAATAGTTTAAAACATATACATTGGATTCAAGTATTCAATTATGCGCTATCAAGTATAAGAAAGATCTTAATTTGTTTAACTAAGTTGGAGGTGCTTGCATAACATAACAAGTCAACCACCCATTTCAGATAATTTGTTGCAGTATCCAAGTCTAGGTCACATGTATTTGGCCCTGGCCCCACAATGTCGCACCCTCTTCCCTCGACGATATAAAAATTAAACGTTAAATATATGTGGTGAATGATAAGGTTAAGAAAAAAAAGGTAGGTGGACAGGTGGCATGTGTTGTTGGTGGGGTAGAGGTATTGTGTTCAACCCCCTGCCTGGTTCTTCTTGCTATAACAAATATTTTGCTAAACTATGAGGAGGGCACATTGCGGCGCTAGGCTAAGCCACATATCCCCTCTTCATTGGCCCATCAAAACCCAATGATAAAATTCCAACACACCATAAATTCAAACCAATCCACAGCTACCACAAAGCAGTCTCCCATTAGCCGAAGGAGAAATTGACCAAAATTTTACCTGCCCAGTTAGCATGCCACGTCAGCAGTACGAATTGTTGACTAGGGTCCTTTTCTGCCTTTTTTTTCCCTATTTAGTAAAGTGAACATAACTCATTTCATAATCCATATGGAGTCCATTTCGCATGAAATGAGTTGCGCCTGATTCAGAATGACAAACACTATGTGGTCATGCAGGTTTCGTGTAATTCTAAGAACTTTGATTTTGAGCATAATTCTGAGAACTTATCACTCCTCCCCATTGGAAAATTTAAAACCCCAAAATATATTTCATTATTGATCATGTGGATTAGGGTACAGTTCCCTCACCCTTTCAGTCTCAATCCACTGGAATTTTTCTAATTTCAATAATTTGAGCTTTTCATAAAAACTAATCTTTTTCCTTGATTTTGGAGACCATGTCTTGCTATTGTAGACACCGTCATGCTGAAATTTCCCAAAATTTGCAGAACATCAAGCTGTCCTTGAAGAAACAAACTTTTTCCCACCTTTTTCATCAATCAAAGGAAACTTGGAAACTTTCTCACCTCGAGCACTGTCGACATGGAAATTTTTAGTTTTTCTTTCCTTGTACTTGCGTCAACTTTTGATCAAATGTGATTTCCATTACCATGCAGCATCCCATTTCAAAGAAAATACTTTGTGAAACCCACAAGAATAATTTTTGAACCCAATGCCCTCTTTGTCAATTTTTTTTGCCACTGTCTCTTTGACCTTTTCATTCTCTTGCACTGACATCTTGTTTCTATCACTGTTCAACATTGATGTGGACTGCTGCAAATCTTTCACATTTTGTTTACCTCTTTTCAAAGGCAACGTGTTAGTGCCTTGAAACATCTTATTACAAACATTTACAACTTCAATGAAATCATATTTCTCATTTGATGCATATTTTTGAAAGGTCTCATTCAAAACATCAATATGCCTGAAGATTACAGAAGAAATTTTTTGACTTGCATTCACTACTCTCTTCATTTCTCATGCATGTATAAGAGACAAAATCCTCTTCTTCTTATGCACTCTAACTATGTATTCAAATCCATTCTTGAACAAGTGGTAATTATTTTCATGGTGATGAAATACGGCCCTCCTATCATAAATATAAGGACTTCCCAAAACAAAACCTGAAATCTTAAGCAGAACTACATCAAGTTAAACTTCGTCAAGAAAGTTTGAATTGATTGAAAACCTTATGGTGCACTTCCTTATTACCTGCAAGTTTTCATTCTTTCATATCTAGCCTAAAGGATAAGGTCTTCGATGTGTAATAGTTTCTAGATTTAACCTTTTAAACAAGTCTTCATAAATCAAATTGGCTTGAGAACCACTATCAAATAGTGTTTCTATTTTGGTATGATTTGAAACGACTCTAATATGAAAGAGTTCAATTCTTGCATCATCATCTTGAGTTACATTATAAAAACTTGAAGAAATAGTGATTGATCTGTTCTTACCTTTCAAATCCATTATTGTAATCTTGGTTTCATCTCCTGAATCTGAACCTAAGTCATGTTCAATGATTGCAACTGTTTTCTCCTTCCCTTTGGTTTTAAGTTTATTGGGCTTCAATTCTAGATGGAGTTTCCAAAAATGGTCTTCATCATGGAAATTTTTAGAAAAATGTTTACATGTGAATTTCTCTTTATCTATTTTAATAGAACCATTTTTCTTTCCTCTTCCATTAAGCTTACCCTTTCCTTTACCTTCATACTCAAAGAAAATACCACTTTTCTCATCTGCACTATGTTTCCCTCTTACTTCTAGATGTGTGGCTTGAAAAAAAAACCTCATCTAATTTTTGGGATTGAACGTGAGAATAGTATGTCTAAGATAGCTGTGAAAACCCCCAATATACTTTAACAAAGTTTCTTAAGAAGATAAATTAACAGCCAAAACTAGTGCTCTTCTCCTAAACTCTTGTGTATAATTTTGAACACTTTGTCCCTTTAGTTGTCTAAAATTATGCCAGTCCATAATGGATTTTTTACATGTAAGTTAGAGAGTAAAATTTAATTTTAATGGTAGCAATAAAATTATACCAAGAAATTGAGATCTTACCATGGTTTTTAATCTCATGTTGTGTCCTTTCTTCCCACCATACAAGTGTTTCACCCTCCATTATCAAGGAAGCCAATCAAATATTTATGTCATCCTCTTGAAGGTTCTGAATCCTGCAATAAACCTCCAATTGATAAATCCAATTATCCAACTTCTCTGCATTCACTTCGCCATTATACATTGATAGCTCAAATTTGATTTACTTATTTACTTATTGAAGTATATGGAGGAACAGATTGAAAGGTTGTGGTAGTGGAAGATGATGAAGAGGAAGGTGTAGACAGTGGTGAGGATGATGGTGGAGTGGATGGTGGTTTCCTACCATCTCCATGGCATCCTCCTCCTAGAGAACCCTCTCGTCTTGGAGGCCTATAACTTTCTCCTTGCATCCTTAAATTCCTCTCCTCATATGGGACCTTTACCATCTCATTCATATAAAAAAATTCCTTTCTCAATTCTCTCTCATCTTCTGTCATGGTAGGTTCTCCTTCATGAGACATGCTCACTGAAGACTCAACTTGAACTTGAGGATGTAATGGTGTTAAAGACTTTGGAAACCTTGCTCTTATTCCTCTTGACCTAACTACAGGGCTTTCAACCAGCTTCCCTTCTCCTCTTTTGAGTTTTAACCTTGTAAGTATGACACAAACTTGCAAACAATTAGATCCCTTCTTGCAAAAAAAACATAAATCTCTGATACAAAAAATGATATGTTTAATGTATGTTAGTAATGTTGTGCTAATTCCTCTTTCAGATTTTGAAACCAATGTTTTACATGTGTTTAAAGGTTCAATTTCTATTGCAAATTATTGAGTCGCATGAGTGATTTTTATGTCACTTTGATGAACAATTTAACATAGAAAAAATATTGAACAATAGAAAATAAAAGTACAGTACATCACCATACAACACATCTACACATGGATCTAATGAAGGAGTTCAACCCCCATAGGCTAAATCTCCTTGGTCTAGTTTCCATGCCTTGGGCCTCTATATTATGATCAAATTTACAAAATGATGTTTTCACAAAGTTTTTCTACTCTTGAAACCTCAACCAGTGAGTTCAGAATACTAAAAAATGGCACCTTAGCCTCTTTCTACTCCTGATTTGGTCGAAACCCGACTGAGTTATGATCTCTACCAGTTTAATCCATAATGTGCTCCCTAAATTTAGCTAACTAGCACTATCCAGGCTAGCTAGCACCAAAAATAAAATTTCTGTCGTATTTATCGGACTACAAAGTTAATCCATATTAGATTAAATAAAACCACATTAAGTTAATTAAGTGAGATTATCGCTTAAATCCACACTTTGTGGTAATATATATTATCAATTAGTTAATGGTATTTAGGGTTAATAAATGGAGATTAAGGTTTAAATCTCTGCTCTTAGGGTAAGCCCCTCCATTGCTATTCCACGGTCTTGAGGTCTAGGTCACATGTATTAGGGGTTGTGCCCCTCTTCCCTCGACCACATAAACATTCGTTAAATATATGTGGTGCATTATAAGGTTAAGAAACAAAAGATATGCAGACTGGTGGTGTGTGTTGTTGGAGGGGAAAAGGTATTGTGTTTGACCCCTTGCCCGGTCCTTCTGGCTATAAAAAATATTTCGCTACATTGTGAGGAGGGCATGTGGCGTGTTGAAATTTGCAACAAGAAACAATAAAATTGGCATCCAGAAATAACATGACAGCACACACACTAGTGTGGGACCACAGGTCACACAGTGATGGGTTCTAGCGATACATTAGTGTGCAAGCGAATTTATTAAATAAATTAGAAACGTGTCTAATTTAATTTTCTCTTAATTAAATTGGACATTAAATTGTAGTCTTATTTCATAAACACTTGTAATAGTTAACTGAGTGTGATAGACTCAGTTAGCTCATGAATTTAGAGTTGAGGGTGGTTGGTGAGGCATTTAGAGTGATTCTATTATTTTTTGAGTCCAATTTGCAATTAGGTCATTAGTTTAATGCATGAGAAATCAAATAACTCAATTAAGTGAGTTAAAATTAGTTTAACTAGTTGTAACTGATTGTTGCTCTAGTAAGAGGTCAACTGAATTAAATCAGATTTAATTCACATAAATTTATGTGTGAAGTGACTAATTATTTACTATTAATAGCTACATGCATGTCAGTTCCGATGAAGACCCAATTGAGACATAGGTTAAAGGGAAGTCAACTATCAGTTGTATTTTTAGCAAACTGCCCAGATGCAGTTAAAACACCACAGGATTACCCATGATACGTGCACAAATTAGGAAGGCTAAAATTACTAAGGAATAGGGAATGCATTCCTCATGAATTGCATGAGCAAGGCAAGCTAAAGATTGGTTGAGAATTAGCTAAGTGTTGGCTCGATTTTGTCTGGATCAGTGTGAGACAGTCAGGATAGAGCAATAGACTCTTGTGAGAAGAGTGCATTGTATTGTTTCATGTTTCTTTAGTTAATTATAAAATAGAGATAGAAGGGTTTTGAGCAGCAAGATTTCCATAGGAAAAATATATGTGTTGTGGATTGATTTGCTTCTTTATTTTACTTGGTGTGATTTTGCGATCATGTTTAATTTCCGCAGAATTAGTTGTAGAAGGATTCAATATTTTTCTCTAAGATATTTCATTGATCAAATCCATTGGTATAATGTTGTTTGTATTTAATTTCTACATGGTATCAGAGCGCCAAAAATCACTATAGTGGAGAAGAACTTGAGTTTGTGTTGAACAATATTCAAACTTGCAGATACTTTCGTTGATACGACAAGCAGATCAAGAAGGCTTTCAATGGCTTAAGATTGGAATATGCACTCGAGGGAAGTTATAATTATATTGCATGGAAAGACAGAATGGAGATAGTGCTGGAGGAAAATAGGTTGAAAGAATTCATTTATAATGATATTCCCAAGCTCGTAGCAGCAGACGTCACTCTTCTTGATGCTTAGCAAAAGAAGGTAGCACAGGTGAGGAGGATCTTATTAGAGGGAGTTCGATATCACAATATCTTGAGTCTCCATGGAAAATCGACTCCATATGCAATATGGAAGGCCTTGAAATATATTTCTTAGAAAAATAATGACCAAAGGAAGTTGGCGCTAAAGGACAAGCTCAGGAAAATGAAAAAGGAGAAAGCCATGCAATTGTCCCTTGAAAGGGAGCTTGATTTGCATGGAGATGAGGAGCTCTTGGTTCCAAAGGATGAAACTCAAGATTTGGAGTAGCCATATGATGAGGATCATGGAGTGGCAGAAACCACTCTTGCAGATCCATCCACCAGAAATGGTAGGAGGCGCACAACATATACCTCTAGGAGAAGGAGTTTTCGAGCCAGATGGGCAGAGGGAGTACATGTAGTTATACCTCAAGGTGTGAGGTGGAGAAATGTGTAGAATTAATCCCAAGGATAAATTTGGTCAGGGTTAATTTAGATGGTGTGTCTCATGGATAAAAATTTGCTACAAGGACCCCACAATATAACAATAGCAAGAAGGATCAGTTAGATTGATGAATTCATATGTCAGGAAGACATAAATCAGAGTGATAAGTGTTGAATATTGCAGTGTAGATTAGAGTTGGAAGCAATGCAGAGTGCATGGATGTATATGTCAACAACGAAGAGACTCCAATAGACATGTGCAGTAGGTACCAGCAGTTAGAAGACTCCGATGACAGATGCATTATACTGATTCAGTTGTTTGGAGGCTATTCAGTTTTAGAAGTGTTGCATGCAAGAGTTGCATGTGCGAACAATATTAGAGAAGTGTTGCATGTGCGAATAACACTAGAGAAGTGGTGCATGCAAGAGTTTCATGTGCGCATACAAGAACATTCCAAAGGTACCAGATCAGGACAACTTGATTCATTTCTTGTTGAGAGGGATTGTTGAAATTTGCAACAAGAAACAGTGAAATTGGCATCTAGAAACAACATGATAGCACACACACTAGTGTCGCACCACAGGTCACATAGTGATGGTTCCTAGTGATACATTAGTGTGCAATCCAGTTTAATAAATAAATTTGAAATGTGTCTAATTTATTTTTCACTTAATTAAATTGGACAATAAATTGTAATATTATCTCATGAACACTTGTAATAGTTAATTGAGTGTGATAGACTCATTTAGCTCATGAATTTCGAGTTGAGGGTGGTTGGTGAGGCATGCAGAGTGATTCTATTAGTTTTTGAGTCCAAGTTGTAGTAAGCGGATTAGTTTAATGCATGAGAAACTAGTTAACTAAATTAAGTGAGTTAAAATCAGTTTACCTAGTTATAACTGATTGTTGCACTAGTAATAGGTTACGTGAATTAAATCAGATTTAATTTGCATATAGTGATATGTCAAGTGATTGATTATTTACTATTAATAGTTGCATGGATTTCAGTTTTTATGAAGACCCAGTTGAGATAGAGGTTAAATGGAAGTTAACTATTAGTTGTATTTTTAGCAAACTACCCAGATGTAGTTAAAACACCATAGGATTTCCCATGATACTTGTGCAGTTTGGGAAGGATGAAATTCCTAAGGAATAGGGATTTCATTGCTCATGAATTGCATGAGAAAGGAACGTCGAAGATAGGCTGAGAATTGGCTAAGTTTTGACGTGATTTTGTTTGGATCAGTGTGAGACAGTCAGGATAGTGTAGTAGACTCTTGTGAGAAAAGTGCATTGTATTGTTTCATGATTCCTTGGTTCATTATACAATAGATATATAGGGGTTTTGAGAAGCAAGCCTTCCCCAGGAAAAATATATGTGTTGTGGATTTATTTTCTTCTTTCTTTTACCTGGTGTGATTGTGTGATCGTGTTTAATTTCCACAGAATTAATTGTAGAAGGATTCAATATTTTTCTCTAGTATATTGCATGATCAGATTGAATCCATTGGCATACATGTTGTTTGTATAATCTCTACATGGTAGCCCCAGGCTGAGCCACTTGTACCCTCCTCATTAGCCCAACAAACCACAATGATAAAATGCCAGCAAACCATAAATTTGAACCAATCCACAGACTCCACTTTGCAGTCTCCCATTAGCTAGAGGAGAAATTGACCAAAATTTGACTTTCCCAGTTAGCATACCATGTCAGCAGTACTGACTGTTGACTGGGCTCCCTGTTTGCCTTTTTTTTTCATGTTTAGTAAAGCAAACATAACTCATTTCTGAGGCCATAAAGAATCCATTTCGCGTGAAATGAGTTGTGATGGATTCAAAATTATGAACACTATGTGTTCGTTAAAGTTTAGTGTCATTACGAGAACTTTTATTTTTAAGAATAATTTTGAGCATGTTAACCACCTATAAAATTTTCTATAGCAAAAGGTGGCTAAGAATTTTTTGAGCCTTTAAGGAACAAATTTTATTACTAAAAAGTGTTGGCTCTTGAAGACTCTAGATGGCCTCCTTCCTCTGTCCAAAATCTTCACTACTGTGCCTATTCTACATCCAGAAATCCTACAAATTTCCAAGACATATTACTGCTGCAAACATCATTTTCCCCCCTTCCCCTCTTCCAAAACTAACCTCTTATTCTTTCCATTTCCCCCATGAAATGCCTCTTTTTCATTATTTTTCTCTTTCCCCTTCATCAAAAACCCTTTGATAAGGTTTAAAGACTCCTTCTTTGCCTTATCGGAACCCCTCTAAACCTTTGAAAATCATCAAAAATCCATAAAAATCATATTTTTTATGTATTGTGAACTTAAGCCCCCTTGGGCTAAGATTTTAACCCCCCCCTCCATATGCCTAGCTGCCAAGACTGAGCGCTAGTCCTTTAAGCACTTATCGAATCGCCCAATCGCCTTTAGCCCCTTCCTCCATAAGCCCCCAATCGTACTACCCTTCATATAACCTTCGGCCCCGCAGACGGGTGCCTATCCACTTCAAATAAAATATTTCTCGGCCAAAGTTTAAAACCTTGGTTATATATTAAAACTCGTCGGTTTTATTATATTTTATACCTTCACCGGTCCGAAGTTCAAAACTTTCTCCACCGTCGATCTGATCTGCATATCGACAGTGCGGAGTCTATCATCTCGGTGGTCCCTGCCATCCACTAACCGATTTCAAAACCACGCAGTATTCATCGCACTGCCTTTGGGGCAAGGTTGGTTTTTTCCCGATCAGTAGCGATTCCATACGCTGGCCAACGCGTGTCCCGTGTACTATTTGAAAACTGCCCCCCCATCGCGCATTAAAGTTCGGCAACAAACCCGGCGCGATATCGCTATACACCATCCGATCTGAGGCCGCCCATCTGACGGCTATCGCTCTCCGAAGATGCCCGATAGTTAACTGGGATACGACGCGACATTCAATATATCTCCGCCGTCTATCTGATCTGTAGATCAATGGCCCATATTCCATCGCCCTGATTCATCGCTCGGTCAACGTTTTCCGCTTTGACCTTCCGCCTCCTCTCCCAACCATCGATCTCTGCGCGATCGATGGCTCTGATTTAACAGATTCTACCACCCTCCCTTTGATTCCTCTAATCAAAATCCCGACCATTGGATGATGCCATCCAACGGCCATGCTCACTCCACGTGCCTTCTGAAGCAGTAAACCTATATATGCATGGATTTTATAATTTTTGTTTGTAATTTGCAGGGTTTTCAATGGTTTTTCCGCCATGACTGAAGAAAATTCAGAAGCAGAGGGTGAAGATCCTCCTTCCTTTGATCCATCAAAGAAAATCATTTGCAGGTTTTAAATTCACGTATCATCAATGGTTCATGAGGCATTGATGCTATATTGTCCCTGCGCAGCCCTACACACTAGAAAAACACAGCAAGTTAATCACAAATCAAAGAATATCAGTGACAAAGGCCAAAATTTATCAGAACAGATGATTAAAGACAAATTTTGCGGGGATCACGGCTAAGATATTTATCAAAAGCCTAATCCTTGATTTAAAACATAGTTTAAAGAAAATTTGAAGTGTTTTATCGACAAGGAAACCTCCACTGCCACAATTGAGGCAAATTGATCCCTCTAGCTACCACGATGCCACTTGTGCCTCAAAGTATTCAATCAGAGGCTGAATTTATTGATCAGGACCAGATATCTGCCTCACAACATAGCCAAAAGATAAATTCTGCACGCAAATTAATGACAAACATCTGCAGAGTTACTTCGACGACACATAGAGCCTCAAAGGTCAACAAAAGCTCCCACTGAGTTTAAATCTTTATGAAAATAATTTAATACAGAGGATATGTATGAAAGTTTCTTCATTGAGACCCTCAAAGGCCTAGAAGCCATTAAGTCTGTATTAATTGTAATTGGAGATCTTTTATCAGATCTCACCTCCTCATTCTTCTATATATACTACTGCAGAAGATGAGAGAAATGTTGGTTGGTTAGTTGTTGGTTGATCAGTAGCTGTAATATTGAAACTCTTTGAAATTAATACATAGTCTGTTGAAGTTGAAGAAGAAATTGAAGTCTTGGAAGCCCTGATGATGTTGTTGCATGCTTGTGATTGAGAAGGCTCTATCATTGGATCCATGAGCTTGGTTGTTGGTGAAGTATTCTGAACTATTTAATGTTTTTCCCCTATTTTCATTATGTTCCATAAATTCTTACTACAGTAGGTCGAAAGTCTTAGGCTAAGAAATGACTCTTGGAAGCACCTTAGACCTGTTCATCCTTCACTGTTTTATGTTTTCTTCTGCTGAAGTATTTTAGATTCTTTAATCTCTCTCTTTAGTGAATCAAGGAGGTATGTTCCAATCTTGCCCCTTGTCCTTGCTTGAACAGTTTCCTTGAAGGTCTTTATAGTTGTAATCATAGATGTGTTAGGTGTTCCCTCTTCTATGACCGCACTTATCAGTGAATATTTTATGTTTTCTAAGTCATTCAAAATAAAATATTTGAGGAAATAGGGTGTTCCCCGAATCTTAGATTTCGCTTCAAAAGTTGTTTTGAAATCATTGTTTGCTTAAAGGTGTGATTTGTAGAATTTATGGTTAGCCCTGTCTACCAAATATCTCTTTATTGTTCAATTTGTGCTTTCAAATTCCCTTTGTTTGAGAATTAAACTTCTCTTTTCAAATCATTGATGTCCATCTCATTCCAAAACCAAAGGATCCTGCGGCCAAGTTAGATTTTCCCTCTGATATCCCATATCCATTGATGAGTATGTTATGACCTCTTTTTGACTCCATTGCCCAATGAACCAGATGTTTCTCCATTCTGTGTATCTTTCCTAGACCTTTCATGTTCTGCTATATCAATTCAATCCAACCAAACAAACAAACAAATACCTACACTTAATAACTAGTCTAAAATCCATATTCTAAGCACACAAGATAAACCTTTGCAAACAAACATTCGAGAGATCCCTCTCTGAGAACATGAGGACTAGATCCTGGGACTATAAAGATTGGTTATGATGTTGCCTTGTCTTTTGATTTTCCAAACTATCAAAACACGGGACACCAACAGAGCACTTTATCAATCTTGGTCTCTCATAGAATCACAAGCTCATTCACAGTTAGACTTTTTGCAAGAGGCCTCATTTACATAGTATTTTTCAATGTTCTCAGATCATCCACTATCTTGATTGTGTAAGTTGCAACGTCTTCCTCAAACTCAAACACAAATGCAAATTTAAAAGAAAAATATAAATCAAAATGACACATTCATATTGAAGTTCATAAATAAACATGAGATCTCAAATTTACTTTCAAATCAAGTAGATCTAATCAAGGTTTACAAGTGGTACAACAAGATAATTGGATGGAAAATTAATATCAAAGAAAAAAAGTACGTCCTGATATGGAGTCTCGGATATTCCAACAATCACATGCCTGAGAAAATCCATCTATCCTCATATATTATCACAAAAATGGAACATGTCCAATGAATGCAAAGTTGATCTATGAATATAAAATTAGAAAATCCTTATTTTTAACAAACATTCACTAAGCGTGAGCAATATTCAATATGAACTTGTTTGGTGAAGCTTGGTCTGATATTTGTGGACCTACTTTGTCGTTGCAAAACATTCACGAGTATTTTTGTATCTGCTCCATCATCGCAAAAAATTCACTGAGCACAAGAAATATTTGATATGAAATTGTCTGGTGAAGCTTAGTCTGATATTGTAAGTGGTAATGAAAACCTCATTTTATTTCTAACTCCATTTTGGTTGTTGTGAATATGGAGATGTTAGGTGGAGTTGCATAATTGAATTTAGGATTTGAAAATACAAGATTTCAAATCCCATTGATTGGATTTGGTATTGCGTTCTTGCCTTAAAAAAAGACGATTTAAGCAAAGGGGCCTTAGAAAAAATACTATTTAAGAAGAGGGTTCAATTACAACAATGGAGAGCAGTGTCGAGATGGCCATGGTAGATATCAGAGTGTTATCCCGCATCTTGACAGGTTTTTCGGAGCCACAAGATCTCCTCTCAATGTACATGGTTTGCTTACTCTCAGGTCAACCACACTCCTTCCATCTCTCCTTTCCGACTTCAAATATATTAGGCACTTGAATTTCTCTCCATGTCATGATCAATCGCAAGACTCACATCATATATTAGGCACTTGAATTTATCTCCATGTTGTGATCAATTGCAAGACTCACATCCCCAATTGACCTACAAATGCCTCAAAAGCCTCCTGACATGATCATCGAATGCCTCAAAAGCATCCTTATATTATCATTAGGAAATTCAAACCAATCTCAGGAATGGATTTCAAATCTAGGGTTTGTGACTAATTGTACAATTCTCGAGGAGACTTGGTTGTGTGATATACCCAATTTGCTGGATTTTGGCATCGAGGCCATCGCCAGGATTCGTAAGAGGCTTAAATCTCTTAGCCTCAGGTATTGCATGATTTTTTCTGATGCTACCCTTGATTCACTGAAAAATTGCAAGAATATCAAAAATTGAGTTTAAATGGCCTTTTCAGATTCACTTAGTCTGGTTTGTCAAGAATAGGCGAGAATTGTCCGACGCTTCGGAAGGTCTCATTTGTCTTTGATGATTCCATCGAAATTACCTTGGTCCTGATGTCTCTGGCTATATATTGCCTCCATCTGCATGAATTGTCTTTGAAATTTGGACATGGGGACTTCAGGGGGTTATCGATGTTATCAAATCTGATTATGTTGTGTATTACTGTAAATAATGTGCAAGAATCTTGTCCTCCTGATTACTTAGCAAGCATTGCTACTGCAAACAGTGGTCTGGAATAATTTCTATATTTTAATTATGCTTTTCCTTTAAATGATTCTGCTCTTACTAATATTTTACAAAATTGTAGAAGCCTTGAGAAACTATGCTTGCTAGCTCAGAGTTTGATAGATATATCTTTGTTGTGTATAATGGAATGCAAGGATTGAGATACATGAAATATCAAAGGCTATGGGTTCTACATCTAACTAGATCCAAATTTTATAGATATTGTATGTGTCACTCTATATATTCTAATATTTTTTAATGTGTTCACATCTACAACTTAAACAATATGAAACAAAGGACCAATCACCCATCTATTGTCCAAGTGTCGAAGTTGTGTGAAAGCACTCAACCAAATGTTCGAAAATGTCATCAAGAAAATGCCTATGTGTTGAAAAAAAAAATATGAGAGACAAATCATAAACAAATGTACAATTTAAACAATATGAAACAAAGTACCAAATGACCATCTGTGGTCCAAGTGTTGAAGTTAGGTGAAAGCGCTCAGTGAAATGTCCTAGAATGTCATCAAGCAAATGCCTAGGTGTTGAAAAAAAAATTATGAGACACAAATCATATAGATCTTATGCATATGGAGTCATACTGTTGATTGAGTATGGGAATTTTTATTTTAAGTTCAGTTTTGATACAAAGACAGATTATAGAATCGACTGTGATTATCTTAGATGAAAATGTTTCATCTTATGTTAACACCCAACAATAATTTATAGAATTATCATTGTAATTGTTTTATGGTATAAAAGAAACATGTAGGCATCTGAGTGGTATAAGAATGAAGTGGAAAAATTTCATAGAAAATATAGGAAATGAATTTCGGGCTCAGATTCTCAGTAATTAGAGTCGAATGAACGACCTCAATTAGATCATATGCGGGAATTTATGCAAAATCATGAATGGTTCGGGATATTTCATTGGTTTTCTAAAATATATACACCCAAATTTTGTGTGTGGTCGAATGGGTAAGAAGAAAAAGCCTTTTAAAGTCATCTGCATTTCCTGGAAACATGGTTGAATGCTCTTCTTCATATCCTTTTGAATCTGATAGTTTTATAGTTGAAAGAGACTCTTGCTTGTGGTGATCATGATTGAAACAGATTTTGTAATCATGATTGAAATCTGTGGGGACCTTTAATGGGATGTGTGTTGGTGTGTTTGGCGCATGAATGTACCAAATCACACTTGCTTAAGAGGGGTCGTTTTTTCCTCTTAAGCTATTGGTCACAGACAAAAAATAGATGGAGTCAATCAAGTTAATGGAACATGCTAAAACACAAACATACTAGATATATAAATAACATGCATATTCAAACACAAAAACTAAAATAAAACTAAACAAAATAAAATAAAAGCTCTAAATAGAGTAAAAAAAAATCAATAATCCAAACGGCGGTGCTTACGTCCCCTCTTATTGAGTATTGGTAGGAAATGAGGATGAAACTTTAACCCACTTACCAAGGGGCCCTTAGAACTATGAAGCTCCAAGTCTCGATGCAAGGATGTCTTTACTTCTGAGCTGCCTTGGCACAAAGTCTCCCTCTCTCTACTATGGTGGACTGGAGTTGTTGGATGGCGAACAACTAAGTCCCCTCTATCTCTGCTCCAGATCACACATTGTTGGTATTGATTGGGGAAATTCTAGCCAGCATAACAATGTGTTCTCATATTTTTCATCTCTTGGTGGCCTTTTCTTGGAGAATTCAAATCCTCCTTCGCTCTCTTGGTACATTGTGGATGGTGACCCAATAGAGGAGGGTGATTCCATTGTGTGCCACTTTTATTCCATTGTGTGCTCCTTTGAGGTGTTAAGGAGGCTTGGGTAGTTGTCCTTAGGTGACCTCAAGTGTGGGATCAATGTCCTGGAGTGTGTCTTGTGGTCCCAGAAAGTGACTCCCGCCACTCTCAGGACCACATAGATTTTTGAGGAAAAATTGTGTAAATGCGCGTTTATTGAAGAATTATGCGCATAAAGGCGCATTTAACTGGTTCCTTCTATGCACAATTTGATTTTTATTTTTAGACCTTAGATATTTTTAAATAATTCATATTATCTAATGTCTCTTAGCCCTGTAAATCCTCCTACCTGACATTAAATAATTTCATCTTTGCTTGTCCTATTTTCTAGTGATAACAGTTCCCCCACAATGTGTGAGGTCTAAGAATAACTGCATAGTCGATATACATTATAGTTTATTTTCAGTTTACTATGTGGAGAGAGAGAGAGATTCCTGTGTGTAGCTCGGAGTTGGAGACACCCTGCACCAGGTCAAAGAGCGACCGTGTCCTATGGGATCCTTGCAAGAAATGGTGTAATACAATATATACAAATTTTCTACGAGGCGGGCATGTCCCATGCTCGTGATGCTTTGGCTAGTTAAACAAATCTATTTGACAGATACATATTCTATCTATGTCACTAGTATGGTAGTGATTTGTTTGTTGATGACAACGACTATTGATACCCTCAGGGGCATTTTTTTCATTGACTATAGGTGGAAACTGGTACCCATATGCGTAAACTTGGTATGGAATATAAATGAGCATTGTACGCATAGGCGCTAACTAGGACCTTCTTATGTAAGAATTGTTGAAAGAGACACTTATAAAGGCATGGGTCTTCAATGAATTTGATCAAAGTGCAATGGTTGTAAGGTACGATACCATCTTGACATGAAAGCTTGTGTTGTAGTCGAATGTCAGGAGGATCGATGAAATATGTGGGCAATGATGTCTCTCACAGTGCCACCTGAGGATGCCATTTTTGTGGAGAGGGATGATCCAAGGTACCGCTTCCTTTTTGGAAAAGAGGTGTTGATGTCGACAAAAAGAAAGCCTCAAACGAATGAGGGGGTCATTAATATGGAGGACCAAGATCCTGGATGTGATGTTTTTAACATAGGCATGATGGTGAGGGGTGACTGAAAACTAAAGGTGGGGGTTCAGTGGCCCAAGTTTGGAGTATAAAAAGCAGCTTAGCAAAAGTCATAACTATTTATGATGGGGAAATCCCTGGAGTCGGTAGTAGTTCCAGGGTGGGTATAAACTGGTTATGAATGTCATCATGGCTTTTGCGTGAGGGTGTGATACTCTGACCTATGGGTGACTAGGGACTACTTCCATGGGAGAAAAAATGAATGGGTGGGTGGGGGATATAGTGTGACATTTGTGGTCTTTTTACACTTACCAAAAGAATAAAATAACGGGGTTTGGTTTGTACAAAACACAGAGACGGGTGCCCCAAAACATGAAAGTGTTCACTCACTAATGATGTGAGGAAGGTGTTTTGCTGAGGGTGGGGGCCCCATTGGTTGGTCTCATGTGTGAGGTTGATGAAGCAGATAAAAAATATATCACAAATTGTTTATGCTGATGGAGGTATGGTAGGCCAAATGCAAGGCGCGATAGTGCGCTTTTGATTTGCTTGCACAACCTGGTCATCCAGGAAAGGGGTTTTATTTTGATTTGGTAAAACTTGACCTGATGCATGGCGAGTGAATAGGCATGAGGTGCTTCCCGGACTATAGTGCTATGGCCATCACGTCACTTTTGTTGTGATATATGGTCTACTTTGGGTGAAAAGCACCATGGAGGGGAGGTTATACCGACCAATGAGAATGCTTATCATGTGGAAGGTGTGGTGATGATAAACATGGTCAGGTGTGTGGAACTTATGGACAATTTTTGATGGAGAAATGATGTCAGGATATGCAGAGTTTTTCTGGGACTCTATCATGTTGGGGGTAGAATGATACCTGCTCTTGGAACTTTCATTGGATGGAGATGCGGATGGTTTGCATACTACCTGCAAAAACAAATATTCCACGTGAAAGCATCTTATTTATTCAAATATTTATTTGAAAGACATGTGCTTAAAAAAGAAGATGAGAGAGAGCATACCTGACGGTGCTGAAAAATTATTTTTTCGAGGGTCTGAATTTGTGGCACTGCCCTTGGGAATTATGGAGCGTTGATCACAGTGCTCCTTTCGATCTGGTGATTGGGCCTTCTGAAATCTCATTATTGTCCTCCAAATTTTGTGAAAAGGGTGACATATAGGTGAATATGGCTCAATTGAGTTCATTTGTGTCTGTTGAGTATTGAGAGATCATAGGATTTTGCAGAGCAGTTCTTGCTGTTGCGGTCAGCGTGAGCACCCGGGATTAGTGATTTTTTAGCCAGGTAAGCTCTATGAAGTCCTGTAATTTAATTTTTTTCAGTGTATTAGTGCTGAGGTCTATACAAGATGGGTTTATACGAATTCTAGGTCAAATTTTACCTTGACCGTGTGAGAAATGAAGGTACATATGTGTATTTTGCGCACATTTAGCGTGCCTGTGCTAGCTTTAGGTGTGCCTTTGGCACATCAGTGAGAAGGAAAAACATGCCCTCCTTGAGCCTATCTGAGGAACAGGTGCATGGAGAGATGAAGCTAATTTTGCCAAAAATTTTGGAAATTTTGTCTGTTTTTTGGTGATTTTCATGCTGTTGATGTGTTCCTGTTTTGATGACAAGACGTTGTGGAGGGAGAGGAGTGGCCCGAGCTCCGTGTTTCCCTAGCTTCCAATGGTAATATGCACCAACAATTGGCATGATGGGGTCTCCTAAAATTTCTGGAGAATGACCTTCTTCGATCACAGGATCGACTTTTGCACTACCTGATCTGATGTTGGAACATGCGGCGCAAGGTGATGGTGTTACGTGGGTGTGACCTTATTGTCCATCCCAAGATGGATATCTATTTTGTGACCATGATGCTGCCTCAGGGTGAGGCACTTGGCTATACACTTCCCTCTGGGAGGGTGGATCTTGAGCGGTTCCCGGCGCGTTATTGCAGCATGGCGCCCCTTACGGAGGGGTGTATAGCCATAGCTATAGTGACGGGATTGGCCAAGCGGTGTGCTTTAGCATCCATTGTGTGACTGGCAGGGTCGTCTTCTCCTCATTGGGAATCCGGTCTGTAGATTGGTGTCTTGCGCCGGCTGAGGGCTGGGCATTTCTTTGACTTTGCCCATTTCTATTACGACGGGATGTTGGCACAACTTTCCAAGATCCGGGATGGATCAAAGCTGTTTACCTATGCTAGCATCCTCTATAGCATCATGTATGAGTGGGTGGTGCTGATGAGACCTACGGTGGAAGTGCCTGCTAGGGGGCCACAGGAGCCTCGCATGAGGAGGTGGGTTCCCACGATGCCTCAAGGAGGTGGTGGTAGAGTGGGGAATTATTGGAACACCACCACTGAGGCTTGGTTTGAGGCCAACCCTTAAATGTTCCTGCCAGTCCCTTATGCAAGGATTGAATTCCAAGGAGATCTAGACATGGGTCTTCCTGCTGGAAATACTTGGGGGCCAACATGTATGTCTTTGTGTTTTCTGCATTTATTTGAGTTTTTATGTTTATATGTGTATTATGATTACATTGACATAGTTTTGGTTACTCTTGCAGAGGTTGGTGAGGTCGGTCGTCCTATGGATCGGTTGGTTGGGCACCAGCTAATTCATTGACCTTAAGGAGCTCTCGGGGGGCAGGGAGGAGCTCATGCACAACCTCTGGGTGGAGCACCGGGTGGTGAGGCTGGCCCCTTGAGGGAGGGTAGCAGCTTGACTGCTGCTGAGCGAGCTCATGCTAATGCGACAAAGGCTCGTGTTGTTGAGCTGAACGAGTAGGTGGTAGCTTTGGAGGATGCCTGAGGTCAAGTGGACCACTTGACCCAGGGGATGCCTACTCGAGGCTTTCTAGATGACCTCGAGAATGCATGGCTGGAGACCTCAATGGCACAGGAGAGGGGCTATCGGCCTATTTTACGTCGGGTGGCAGTCTCTGTTGATCTGTATTTATGAAAAAAGTGTTATTGACATCTATGTGAGCATCTTATGTTACTAATATAACAGACCGATAGGATTACGAATAACATAAACAACATAAGTAAATTAAAACACAGTCAAACACATTAACACAACAAGAATTTAATAATGGAGTTCACCAGATTTCCTGGCTACGTCTTTGGGTCCTTAGCTTCCAGTGTTAACTGCTTTATTTTGTCTTCAAAATGCTTTTACAGGTATGAACTCAAAAACAGAGACTCAAATGAGAAAATGGACTTCACCATTGCGACCAGCTTGAAATTTCGGTCAAAATGAGCATAAACTTGCCTATCTTCCACCACTGTGACCTCCAGATCCCCTAAAGAAATGAAAAACCACCTCTGCCCTGCACAAAACCACTTCTGCCTACAGAAAACCACTTTGAACTACACAAAACCTCCTTGGGTTGTGCGCTGGCGGTTTTGGGCGGATTCAACTCTGCACCTGCATAAATGAAGTTTCGGTGGCTTGATACACAATGTCCACCACTTTGGCACATTGGCTGGTGGATTCGTTTGAAGTCGTTGTATATGTAGTTTTAGAGGCTCATGTCAAACTCTTTGTCCTTGATTTTTCCTCTTACCTAACAAGTTATGATCTATATATACATAATTTATTATAATATATATAAATGTATATATCTATATTTATATATATATATATATATATATATATATATATATATATATATATATATATATATATATATATATATATATATATATGTGGTGGTTGCAATATATACAAAATTTAATATATATGGTTAAGGTTCTGGTAGTCATGGGGTTGACCCCGACCATCCGGACCTTTTCCAGTGATTGAACTCTGATTACAATAAATACAAACTGTTTACATTTAATACCAAACCATGCGTTGGCTCATCCGGTGAGAAATCTTCGGCAAGTTCGTAGCCTTTCTGGGAGGTCAAGGTTTCGATCCTCAAAATTTTGGAAATGAGGCCAAATTGGGAAAAATCTGAGCTACCACGTGTCAGCCTCGGACTGGCCTATTCTGTCCAATAAAAACCTGACACGTCATCAATCCTGATGAAATCACCCTAGACATGTGTCACATTCTCGGGATGACACATGTCCAGATGACATCATCTGGCCATTGACTTGACCGTTGACTTTGACTTTTGCAATTTTCCTCTAATTTGTCATAAGCTTTGACTGACCATATCTTTTTCATATCAACTCAGTTTTACACGTCGTTTACATCATTGGAATCCTCTCGTCGAGCACTTCAACTTGACCCTATTTTCATCTACATTTGAAGAGTTTGATTTGGAGGCAAAACTGAATCCATTTTGGATCACTCCTCCCCACTAGAAGCTTTTGGACCACCAAAAGTTGGTTTTAGCTATCGAGTAAGTGACGATATTTTTCCTTCACTTTTCAAATTTATATCCATCTTGCTTTACTTGGATTTGTACCTTTAAGTCCAACTCGAAGATACTCAATTTATCCTCTTTGCGAAGTCTTTATCCTCTTGTCGAGAATTGTGCCCTCCTGCAACTTGTTGAGATACTCTGGTGAAAAATCTTTGATGGAAGGTACCTGACTTTGCTCTTCTGGATCTTCAATCAATGAAGGTTCATACAATCGCAAGTTTTTAACATTTACGACGGAATAGATCTGCATATAAGCTGGTAGATCTAGGAGAAAAGCATTCTCACCAATTTTGTCAAGAATTTTGAAAGGACCATATCTAATTGGTTTCAACTTTTTACCTTCCACTTGAAGTATTTCTTTGCTGATGTACAACCAGACTTGATCACCAACATGAAAACTATTCTCAACTCGATGCTTGTCGTGCCTTGCTTTATACTTTTCTTGGCTCTTTTCCAGTTGTTCCTACACTACCTGGTGAATTTCCCGGATCTGTTCAATGAACTTGGTTGCTTTGTCCACATTGTTGTGTCAATCAACTGCTATGTCTTTACCAAAGACAAAATCCAAGGGATACCTTGGTACAAAACCAAAACAAGTCTCAAATGGAGATATTTGAGTAGAAGAATGTTTTGCATGGTTGTAAGCATGTTGCATATAACATAAATGATCATCCCAAAGCTTAGGATGTTTGCTGCTATAACCTCGAAGCAACTGTGCCACTGTCCTGTTTACCACTTTTGTCTAGCCATCTATTTGTGGATGAAATGTTGTGCTCTTCTTTAACTTTGTGTCCATGAGTTCCCATAAACTTGACCAAAATTTCCTGATAAATCGAGAATCTCAATCAGATACAATAGAGGCGGGTAACCCAAAATGAACCCATACATTTTGAAAGAACAACTTTGTAGTTTGTTCAGCTGTAACCTGTTTAGTACATGGTGTCAAAATACACATCTTACTGAACCTATCCATGACTACATACAAATAATCATGACCTTTTCTAGACATTGGCAATCCCCCAACAAAATCCATGGATAAATTTCCCAAGGAAGAGAAGGAATTGGAAGTGGATTATACAAGCCTAATTTTCTATTACTTGGCTTGCTTGTAGCACACATAGTACATAATTTAATATATCTTGAAACAGTTTCATTCATTCGTGACCAATAGCAGAATCTTTGTAATTGTGAAATTGTTTTACTTACTCCAAAGTGACCTGAAATTAGAGAAGTATGTGCTTCTCGAATCACATTAACTCTTTCAGTTTGTGGAATGCATAATTTTCCGAAATGATATAAGAGTTTATCCTTTATGAAATAATCCAATTCTTCTTCCTGTTTTCCATGACTTAAAGTTGCATATACATCCTTAAAATCTGTATCTTAAGCATATTGTTCAATATAACTTTCGTGCATTACCAAATTATGCTTAAGAATTTTGGATGCATTTATGATTGGTCATGATAACATGTCTGCAACCTTATTATGTATGCCTTTCTTATGTCTGATTACAAGATGAAATTGTTGTAAGAAACCCATCCAACGATAGTGTCTTGATTGTTGCAATTTAGTTTGTTAGTGTAAATATTGTAGTGGTTGATGATCTGTATGTATGATTGTTTCTTTCCCCATTATGTGATGTTTCCACTTTTTAACACTTTGTATTAATGCATATAATTCCTTATCATATGTAGGATAGTTAACTAATGCTGATGTGAATGTATCAGAATGAAAGCATATAGGATTTATGTGCTACATCAACACTGTCCCCATGGCATATTCACTTGCATCCGTCTCGATCTCAAATGGATACTGAAGATTTGGCAGTGCTAGTACTAGCACTGTACTGATCCTTTCTTTCAATGTGTCGAAGGCTTTCTGCTATTTGCCTCCCCACTGAAACATCTGTTTCACAGTTGTAAGAGCATGTAGAGGAGCTGCAATCAAAGAAAAGTTAGAAATAAACTTTCTCCAGTATTATGCTACCCCTAAGAAACTTCTAACTTCTGTAGCAGTATTGGGCTTAGGCCAATTTACAATGACTTCAACCTTAGATGGATCTATCTTCAATTCACCACCCCCTATAATATAACCCAAATAATTTAAAGATGTCCTGCCAAATTCACATTTTGATAGTTTTACATAGATATTTCTCTCTTTAACACATCTAAAACCTACTTTACATGCTTTATATGTTCATCCCATGTCTTACTAAAAACAAGAATATCATCTAAGTAGACTATTGTAAAATCATCTATAAATGGTCTTAAAACATCATTCATGACACACATGAATGTAGGTGGAGCATTGGTCAAGCTGAAAGGCATAACCATACATTCATAGAGTCCTTTCTTCATTTTGAAAGAATTCTTCCATACATGTTGTTCTGAAACTCTGATCTGATGGTAGCCACTTCACAAGTCTAACTTAGTGAATTAAACTGCATCTTTCAACTGATCTAATAAATCGTCGATGCGAGGAAGAGGATAACGATTATTTATTGTTATTTTATTTAATGCTCAGAAATCAATGTGTTAGCCCCCCTATGAAATTCTTGACAAGTCAGCTGGGGGCTAGATTGTTTTGAGCCTTCAAGGAATGCCTTTCCCCTGAAAACCCATCCTCCTTGAAGTCTCTCAATTGCTGTGCCTAGTACAAATCCCCCTCTGCTAGTAAATTCCTAAAAAGGGCCTATTATTCCCTCCTTTACCCCTGCAACATGCATCAATTCCCCTTCCTTCCCTTTGCCCGAATTCCCTTTCTTTTACCCTCATTTAGCCTCTTTTTATCCCCCCTTGTCCCCCCTTCTATTTCCCCGTGTACCCTTCAAATCCCCCCAAAATCCCCTTAAGTCCTTCCCTTACTCTTTATTTCCCATTTTTCCCCTTATCGTTTCCCTTCAAACCCCTTAAAATCCATTAAAATGGGCAAAAAAAAACCCATCTTCCGACCTTATTAAAGGCCTAGCCCCTTTACCCCAAGCCCCTTTCAAACCACTTCCCCACATGGCCTGACGCTGGGACCAAGCACTTAAGTCCTAGGCGCTAATCGCAATCGGAGCGTCGGGCGGGTGCAATTCCCGTGCATCATTGAAAATCCCCGATGCGACTGTTTTATTAATCAAGTCTCGCGATGTAATCAAAGCCATTGATCTACCCTGAAGATCCAACGACGGGCCTCTAATCGCAGAGTCTCAATCGAAATCGCAAAGTTCATGCACGCCCCCCCGATCAGCCCATCGCAATCACTTGCGATGCGATTAATCGCAGGCCCTTTCCACCGTGCTCTGATTGAACGTGAATCGTCGATCTGTCCCACCGATCCAACGGCCCTGCGTTGATCGCTCCATCGCAATCGCAAGACTCAATCACATGCCTTCTTCTCCGAGCTCCGATTGCGATCTCCTGATTTAATCTTAGCCGTCCATCCTCCCGCAGATCCGACGGTCACCGCAACTCTCGATCCCCCGATCGCACTGCCCCTCCGATTACATCTGAGCCGTTGATCTGGCCTTCAGATCTAACGGCCAGCGCTTAATCGCATCCTCCGCCCGATCGCTGATCGCAAGTCCTTCTCTATGTCTTCTGATTCAATCTGGGTCGTCCTTTTCCCCACCGATCCGACGGTCATCGCACTAATCACTCCATTCCTCCGATGAACCCAATCGCAAGTCCTTCTGTTTCCCTTCCGATTTCATCTCCGCCGTCCATTCCTCCCCCAGATCGACGGTCTTCGCTCAATCGCAACATCGCTCCGATCGCAATCAGAACTTTTTGAATGTGTCACCCCTGCCCCCCCCCCCCGATTGCGATCCTCTGATTTGATCATAACCGTCCATTGGATCTGGGATCTAACGGTCAAGATCTAATCGCCCCCCGCCTCCGCTGGGTCCCACTCTTACATTCATCTCCGTCGCATTTCATGCATTTTTTTTGTTTTTTGTTTGTTTCATGTATTGTTACGCCGGTCAATCTCCGTCGTCGATCTTCATCTCCAGGCCTGAATCCAACGGTCTGCGCTGCATATTTCTACCAAACCCTATTGTCCGTGCATTCCACCACTCCACTGCATTTTCATTGTTCTTTTACATAATATCGTTGTTTCCGCCACCGCCGCACCACCATTTCGTTCACCCCGCGTCCATTGCTCCGTCCACTGTTTTCTTCACAAGTTTGTTGTGTTGCAGAGTTTCTAGAGGAAGAGGACCGTCGCTGTTCAATGTACTACCCCAACGGCGAGCGGCGCAGTCAGGATCAAATCTAATGAGCCAGTACCATCAGGAAAGTCAAGGAATGGGGCCGTCAGGACTCACATTAATGGAAGGCAGAGTTCAAACGCCGAAAATCATGCCGGCGCCATTTAAAGCTCAAGCTAACTCGACAGAGGCAGTAATGAAGCAGCAAAGAGTTTCAGTACAGAGCAGAGGGATTAGTGCACATCAACGAAGATCTTGAAGCTCTGAACCAGAGGTTTAAAGAGGCAAAGCATCATTTTGAAGACCCCGAGGATCGATCTGAAGATCCTGAACATCAATAAGAGGTAATATCAAGGTTTTCTTATCAACAGAATGTTTTTCCATAAAGGACAGGTCTCCCATACAGTCTTTATTATGCGCCGTGTCCCTGAAGGAGTTTTTCGTCCCAGCTATAGTTCAAAACAATCTAACATCTATGAGGCAGACCTCTCAGCAGTTTCTTTCATTTTGTTCAAATCACCTGGAGTACCGCAGCCAAAAGGTCAAATCATATCCGAAGCAGATCTCTATTGCACAGGGGAGATGACAAAGATTAAATATACAACATATCAAGCGGAATGGGCCTCGGCCCTGCATTCATTGTTGTGTTTAAATGTAACATTTAAAATTCACCTACCTCCTCAGTCGGTCCTCTGTGTCTCTTCTGCTATAAAGCACAGAAGGATATCATTGTAATGGTTGTTGATGCATTATCAGTGAATTGCAAGCATTTTTGTCCTGAGCCAAGTTCCCCGTGTAATGATTGTATGATAGGCTGAGAAATATGATGTATTTAGGCTGAATGTAAAAGCCTTGGGCAGTGATGTACCTGATTGGTATTGTGTTTAACGTGATAAGCAATTTTCATTGGATCCTGATCTACAGCAATTGGTGATGTTTTTCTCCTCTCTACGTTTACTTCCATTTCATTTCATGTTCTTCTGACTGGTATCTAAATGCATGACATAAGATTTACCCTTGTTAGGTACCTTATGTCCCAGCTCTCTCAGTCTTTAATGTTTTCTGCTCATATGTGTATCTGAATATTGTTTTTAATTGACTAAACCAGTGTAGTGGATGATTATTGCCTGCTCTCTGATGTGCAAGTTAATAGAATCAATGTTCAGATGTTTTTGTTAAGATTTAATTGAAAGAGGTTAGGAACATTGGGAGGTGTAAAGCCTGTCGCTGCCTCCTCATAACCTACCCCTTCCATATAAACCTTTTTAAGATCCCTTGTGTTGCCTACGGTTTTGTCCAAGCAGGCCTGGAGTTAAATGACCTCTGGCCTAATCTATAGATGGAATCAGATGGTTCTCCATCCTTCATTCTCATCCCTTAATGTTCCATCCCACCAATCAGTCTTTGAGATCCAAATGCTCTAGATGACTAGCCCAACTGAAGCTTACACATTGAACATAAGTAAATCCTTTCTTGACTCCATTGCCCAATGGCCTTGATGTTCCCTGAGTTATCCTTCCTTGTCTAGCTCCCTTCTTTACCTATCCTTGTCTTCTGGTGAAACCTTCCTTCCTGATTCTCAACAACCAAACTCAAACAATCAAAAAAACAACCTTGAGCCTATAACTAGCCTAAAATCACAATTGAGAACTTCAACGGCATATATACTTTGATAATCATAGAGAGATCCCTCTCTGGACCTAGGAGGGCTAGATCCTAAGGTCTGAAAGTGGTTCTATATTGTCTCATCTTTTGGTGTTGCCAACCTTGCCAAAACATGGGAACCCCAACATAATGGCGACTCCACTGGGGAATTTCTGAGTACTTTCATCTTGTTGCATCTCCAAGCCTCAAAAAACCTAGAACCTCTGTTTAGGCTGGCAGTAAAACACTTATCCTTCCTATTCCACTTGCCTCTGGTGTGTTTTACCCCTTACTCTCAGACAGAGCCTGGTAAGGGCCAGGTAGCCTCCGGATCCCATCCTCTTTAGGAGGTGACACAGCTGGTAAATGCCCTCCCAGTCCATCTCTGGTTTGATTTTGCTGTGTTTTGTGGGATATTCCTGAAAAGGATATTTCCTCATCACTGCGGTGGATAGTGTACCCCCTAGAAACATCCTAAACCTTCCACCTGGCGACTCCATTGTTCCCAAACGAAAAGACTCCACTGGTGATCAGTAGGCCTGCTGATTACCTTGGTTTCACATAAGACTCCACTGGGAGACCAGATTCAAAGCATAATGAAGGCTCCACTGGGAGACCAGCCCTGAGACAACATCAACCACAGCAGAAATGACAGGTAGGGTTAAGCTGCTTGGCTAAAAATAACACTCTAGCTCACAGAACCATTCATACAAGAGCTTTCCCTGATCCAAGCCCACCCGAAATAGTTGATAATCCCGAGAAAATCCTCAAGAGAACACCTGTAAGTAGGAGATCAACTATTTCCAGCAACATTCATAGAGCCAATTCTGCACCAGAAGATCTTGCAGCTCTATTAGACCCTTTCTTCGACCTAGACCTTCAAAACATATTACCTATAACTAGGTCATTCAGTGTTTCGGACCAGCCGGACCCTAGGGACAGTCAAACCCCTCCTTCCACACCACCTGATCTCCACTTTCTCCAAAACTTGGGGCTTTCTCACCCGAGATCTGCTCAACAGACTTCTGCTGGTCCAAACATCCCTGTCATCCAAATACCAGCTGCTCAAGCCAACCCTATACCCCACCAGAACATCATCATGGCAGCTTGGTATGCACCTCTAGTCCTACCTCAGCCTCTACTGCCCTTACCAAATGATTATCAATCAAAGATCCCGCACTTCCCTGCTAAAGAGCCTACAACAACACAGCAGCATGTTGATAAAATGGAAGACTCTTTTGACTATATGGAAATTGATGATGAAACAATCAAAATGAGAATTTTTGCGCAGAGCCTGGGGGGAGAGGTTAAAAAGTGGTTTAAAAACCTACCTGCTGGTAGTATCCAAGATCTCCCTGCTTTATACCATACTTTCATCAACAAATGAGAAACTAGAGCAAATCCTCGCTAGCTCCTAGCAGAATACATGTCCCTTAAGAGGAACGCAGGAGAGAGTGTTCACTATTACACCACTAGGTTCAACAGCATTTACAACGCTCTTTCCCCACACATGAAACCTCCACAAGGAATGGCCCTGGCCAAATATCCTAATGGATTTGATGCTGACATGGCCTATGAGCTTAGAGATAAAGAATATACCACATTGGAGGATATGCAGAAAGGGGCAGTAAAAATAGAGGCAAATTTGATTGAGAAAAGGGCCAAACTGAGAGCTGAGAAGAGAGTAACATACAAGGATGACACTATAGCCTCCACTTCAGATCCAAATATTGAAAAATTGTCTAAGAATGTGGATAAGCTATACCAAATTATGGAAAAGATGGTTGTCACTCCAAACAGGAACCAAAATCAAAACTTTAGAAGAAACAACAACACTCCCAACAGACAGAAAGAGTCAGATCAACAAATCATTCCCCCGTTTCAAAACTTCCTAGATGAGGATGAGGGAATCATAGAAGAATCTGAAGGGAATACTATTAACATGTTTGAAACAGAGGACTCAATTCTGAACTGTGACTTAGAGGAAGATCAACCCTCATCTTCATATTGGGATGAGGAAAGATTAGAAACTGAAGAGTACAGACTTGGGTTCCAAAATGCCATGTTACAGGTCAGAGAGCAATATGAGCTCAGGAGAAAAAAGAACCAAGACACTTCCAAAACCAAAACTCCCGAGGTTACCATCAAGAAAAGGCCTGAAAAATCTTCTAAAGTAACTACTATGAACAACAATTCAACAGCCAAGAGTTCTGAGAGTAACAAAGAAAAGGACAACCAAAGCATGGAAAAACAGGGTCAACAAACCAGTAGCACTAGCACCTCAGCTAGTGCTCCTGATAAAACTGCTTCTACACATGTACATAATGAGAAAACACAAACTGATTCGGCCACTAAAAAAATGGCAAATAAAACAAAGTTGAACACTTCCAAGGGTCAATCCACTTTCAGTTTAGAAAGTGAGATTGCAAAAATCAAAATATCTGTACCATTATCTGAGTTGGCCACTCAGGATGCATATAAGGGCCAAATTTTGAAAGCATTTAATTTAGGCGAAAACACTGATTCTGTAAACTTGAATGATGATCAGCCTGCCCTCTTGTTTGGTCCTAAGATTGAAGGAAATTTTCAGGAAGGGGTAGTACCACCTTTCTATATTAGTCTCAACATTCATGATAAAATACTCCACAATGCAATGCATGATTCTGGAGCCTCACACAACCTGATGCCTATGGTAGTTATGGAGAGGTTAGGCCTAGAAATCACCAGACCCTATAAAGGCTTTTATTCTTTTGACTCGAGTAGAGTAAAATGTCTTGGCCTGATCAAAGACTTGTGTGTGAGTTTGACTCAGATTCCTGCGAAATGTATGGTCATGGATGTAGTGGTGGCAGACGTGCCACCCAAGTATGGCATGTTATTATCTAGATCATGGGGAGCCAAGCTGCAAGGCACCATGCAGATGGATGGCTCATATGCCACTATCCCTATATTTGGCCAATTAAGAAGACTATATAGAGAGTCCCAAATGAAATTCCTAGTCAGCAGCCCCGAGAAACCTGAAAATTCACCATTATATTCTATACATACCGACCTTGACTCCTTCATATTTTGTAATGATGAATCCTTAGAAGAACCAGAGTCCCAGAATAGGCATACAAATGAGAACACCGAGCCTATGGACCTCCACATAATGGCCACTCTGGAAGAATATGATCAGGAAAACCATGGGCAGCACACTGAAAACGAAGAGGAAATCAGCAATGAAGCCTGTAGGATCTGTGGTGGACCTCTCACTCCAAGTGAAACAGAAACAGAACAAGAACAACCAGCTAACCACCTTCCTGACATCCATGGCCTCTATGAACAACAAGATAGTTTACAACCTAGTACAGACCTCCCAACTCAACCTAATGGCGAACCCAGCTGTAAGGGAGAAAGTGAAGTGGAAGTAAACAAATAACCCCTGTGGGAAATGAACTTTGATGGGTCCTGTACTAGACAAAGTGCTGGAGCAGGAGTGTGGCTGTGTAACACCAAAAATGACCACAGAGAGAGCCACGCTGTCAATCTACATTTCAAATGCATGAATAAAATTGCAGAATATGAGGATCTAATCTTGGGCTTAAATCTGTTGAAAAAATTAGGAGCCCGTAGGATAGTCGTGAGAGGAGACTCTGAGTTAGTGATCAAACAGATGAACGGTGAGTATTCGGCAAAACACCCCAGGCTTAGGGCATATAGGAATGATACTCTAGATTTGCTGAAAACGTTTGTTGAATATGATTTAGTATCCATTCCTAGGGGTCAAAACGCTATTGCAAATGGACTAGCCTGCCTAGCTAGCTCATATCCTAAGGCCCCAGTTGACCAAAAAATCATCATTCAGACTAAATTCAGGCCTGCAGCGCCAGACAATGAAAAATACTGGCAGGTCTTTGAAGGAGACAAACAGATTGAAGATTTCCTGATGGGCATGAATGAGTTTGAATTTTCTGATTCAGACTCAAAATCTGATGACAGCTTCCCAAGTGAGGATTCCCTAGATGAACTAGAAACACCTTGTAGTATAGAAATAAATTCTTTTTTCTGAAGAAACTGGAGATTCAGCCATAAAACGTGAAAACGAAGATAGAGAAGAAATGGAGGTGCTGCAAGCCAAAGACAAGAACATACCAAGAGTCTTCGCACCCTTAGAGGACCTCTTTGATTTCGATGATGTTGTAAAGAAGCCCACAAAAGAACATGCAGAATCAGATGTAGAAAAATGCAACATAGGCACTGAAGACAAACCCAAAATGATAAAACTGGCTAAGTCTATACCTGCAGACATGAAGAAAAGATACATTGACTTGTTTAAGGAATTCATTGATGTGTTTGCATGGAGCTACGAAGACTTAAAGGCCTATGACACCAACATCATACAACACAAGATAACACTGAAGGAAAATCAGAAACCTTTCAGACAAAAACTCCGTAGGATTAATCCAAAACAATTGCCTGCAGTAGAGAAGGAAATTAAAAAGATGTATGAGGCAGGCATAATTGTCCCTGTAAGGTTTTCTGATTGGGTTTCAAACTTAGTGGCTGTAAGGAAGAAGACAAGGGAGATCATACTATGCATAGATTTCAGAAACCTGAATAGAGCCTCCTTGAAAGACAACTACCCCTTGCCTAGAATGGAACATATCTTACAGAAGGTAGTGGGCTCTAAAAGAATCTCCCTGCTTGATGGTTTTTCAGGATACAACCAAGTTCTGGTACTCCCAGAAGATCAACTCAAAACAACTTTCACCACTCCATGGGGCACCTTCATGTATGTGAAAATGCCTTTTGGATTGATGAATGTTGGAGCTACCTTCCAGAGAGCAATGGATATTGCTTTCTTAGATGAGATTGGACACTTCATAGTTATCTACTTCGATTACTTAACTGTCTTTTCTAAAACAGAAGAAGAACACTTAAAACATCTGAGGAAAGTTTTTGAAAAATGTAGAAGGTATGGTCTGTCCCTAAACCCTAAGAAAACTATTTTCGGGCTGCAAGAGGGTAAGCTTCTTGGCCACATTATATCTGAGAAAGGGATTAGGATAGACCCCCAGAGAGTTGAGGGAATACTTCAAATTACACATCCAAGAAACATCAAGGAGCTACAATCCTTCATTGGGAAGATCAATTTCCTTAGAAGATTTATCCCCAACCTTTCTGAGCATCTTAGGAAAATGACTGAAATGCTGAAGAAAGATGTAGGAATTAAGTGGACTGTTGAAGCCAAGAAATATTTTGAGTCAGTAAAGCTTGCACTCACCCATGCCCCTGTCCTTATCAGCCCTGACTTCTCAAAAGATTTTCTGATCTTTTCATTTGCTTCCCCACACACAATAGCTGCAGTTTTGCTGCAGAAAAATTCAGAAGGTAATGAACAGCCTATAGCCTTCTTCAGTAAGGCCTTAAGAGATGCACCCTTAAAGTACAACATCATGGAAAAGCAGGTCTATGCCCTGATTAAGGCCTTAAAATACTTTAGGGTGTACATTCTGCATTCTCACACCATTGCCTATGTGCCAAATATAGTGGTCAAAGATATCTTGTCCCAAGACCCAGATGGGAAAAGGGGCAAATGGATTGCTACAATTTTAGAATATGACATTGAAATCAAACCCACCAAGCTGATCAAAGGTCAAGGCCTGGCCCAATTGATGGCTGAATCTAATATACAGGCCCTTGATATTAACATGATGAATGCCCTGGATGAGCAGGAAGGATTGCCCCATCCAACTGTTGAGGAGCATTTTCAGAACTCTCCTTGGTACACTGATATCCTTTACGTGCTCACACACCTCAATGCCCCTCCAGAACTGTCCAAAACAAAGGCCAAATTCATAAAACTCAAAGCTAGAAATTACTGCATTATGAATGAGAGTCTATATTGGAAAAATCAAAATGGTCTTTTGCTGAAATGTTTGCCTGAAACTGAAGCTGAAAGAATCAAACAAGAATTCCATGCTGGGGAGTGTGGAGGCCACCTGAGTTGGAAGGCCACTACAAATAAGATACTCAGGGCTGGGTACTATTGGCCTACACTCTTTAGTGATGTTCATAAAATGGTCCTTACCTGCCACAAATGCCAAATTTTCGAGGGCAAAAGAAAGCTCCTTCCCCTCCCTCTGCAACCTATCACCATAGAAGGTCCCTTCATGCAATGGGGCTTAGAATTCATTGGAGAAATCCACCCCTCTTCTTCTGGGCAACACAAATGGATCTTGACTGCTACTGATTACTTCACTAAGTGGATTGAAGCCATACCCACTAGGAATGCCACTGATTCTGTCATCATTAGGTTCCTAGAAGACTTCATCTTATCTCGGTTTGGCTGCCCAAGGAAAATAATCACCGACAATGCTGCTGTTTTCGGATCCAAAAGAATGATTGATTTCTGTCACAGGTACGGAATTGCACTTGGGCATTCAACTACCTATTACCCCCAGGGTAATGGCCTAGCTGAATCATCAAATAAAAGCCTGGTTACAATCATTAAGAAGCTGTTGGAAGAGAACAAAAGGTCATGGCATAAAAAGTTGATACAAGCCTTGTGGGTAGACAGGCTCACTACAAAGAAATCTATTGGCATGTCACCCTTCCAGTTGGTTTATGGGACAGAAGCAGTTTTTCCTACTAGCCTTGGGATACCAGTGGTAAAGCTTATCCAAGAAATCCAGTCAGAAGAGGACAGCATGATAAGGAGAATTAATGAAGCATCCATCTTCAACAAACAAGGGAGCAGGTTTATAACAAAGCTGTCAAAGTGCAGGAAAACATGAAGAGACAGTTTGACAAAAGAACCAAAGCAGCAAATTTCAAAGTTGGGGACAAGGTCCTGAAGTGGGATTCAAGAAGAGAGGATAAAGGCAAACATGGCAAATTCGACAACTTGTGGCAAGGTCCCTTCATCATTCAAGCCACTGTGTGTCCTAATGCGTTTTTCTTGCAAGAACTTGATGGTTCCGAGTTGTTTGGGGGTCCTGTCAATGGCAGGATGCTCAAACACTATTTCTGCTAATTCTCCATTTCCAGTTTCATTTCCATTGTATATACCATTGCAAATTTTCATTTTCAGCAAAAAGAGAAGAAATTGTTCCAAAAAACAGAATGAAAAGAGAGGTTCAGACATGCTCAAAACATGAACCTCTGAGGCAAAAGGATTGGCTCTAATAAACTCAAAATCTGAGCCAAAAGGAAGCAGAATAGCTGATCCAAACAAGCTCAAAATCTGGATCAGCAAAGGAAAGAAGTGACTCAAATATGCTCAAAACCTGAGTCACAAGAAAGAAAGAAGGATGTTTCACAGTTGCAGAATTCCATGCCTTCTCAGTTTTGTTTTCTTCAATTTTCTGCCCAGCAAGTCAGACAGTCTAATCCTGGCTTGGCTGTGTTTAAATTTCCTGTCTTAGAATGTAGGTGAAGAAACTTGTTGGCCAGTTTAATCCCAACAGGTAGTAGATTAGGTAGAGAAATAGATGAGGCCAACAGTCTAATCTAGCCTCATGGAGCAATAAGGGTAGAATTAGAATAGGTTTGTTTTTACTTTGCAAAATAAAATGTAAAGGGTCTGCTAGTTCAAATGCACCCAAGGGAAAATTGTTAGAGCTCTAGTTTGGGTAGGTAGATTGGTTGGGAAAATGTTTCTGTTGATTTGTGTATCTAATATATTGTGGCAGCTAATCTAAAGAAAGAAGAAAGATGGCTTATAGCAGCAGGCATCTGGCCTACACCAAGAGATCATTTTCTGAATTCTTGACTCTTTCAAGAAGAATCCATCCCCATGTGGAGCCACTGTTAGCCCCCCTATGAAATTCTTGACAAGTCAGCTGGGGGCTAGATTGTTTTGAGCCTTCAAGGAATGCCTTTCCCCTGAAAACCCATCCTCCTTGAAGTCTCTCAATTGCTGTGCCTAATACAAATCCCCCTCTGCTAGTAAATTGCTAAAAAGGGCCCATTATCCCCTCCTTTACCCCTGCAACATACATCAACTCCCCTTCTTTCCCTTTGTCCGAATTCCCTTTCTTTTACCCTCATTTAGCCTCTTTTTTATCCCCCCTTGTCTCCCCTTCTATTTTCCCGTTTACCCCTCAAATCCCCCCCAAATCCCCTTAAGTCCTTCCCTTACTCTTCATTTCCCATTTTTTCCCTTATCGTTTCCCTTTAAACCCCTTAAAATCCATTAAAATGGGAAAAAAACCCATCTTCCGACCTTATTAAAGGCCTAGCCCCTTTCAAACCACTTCCCCACATGGCCGGGCGCTGGGACCAAGCGCTTAAGTCCCAAGCGCTAATCGCAATCGGAAGAATCGGCGGGAGGCAAATCCCTTTGTAAAACTCTAAAAGCCGATGCGATTGTTTTATTAACATAAGTCCCGCGACGAGTTTTGGGCCGTCGATCTATCAAGATCCGACGGCTGTGCGCTAATCGCAGCCCCCCGCCCGATCGCAATCGCAACATGTATTGTGCATCCCCCGATTGATCGCATCGCGCTCCGATTGCGATCCTCCGATCATTTCCCTACCGTCGATCCGTCCCGCCGATCTGACGGCCATCACTCCATCGCAATCGCATAACTCAATCTCATGCCTTCTTCTCTGTGCTCCGATTGCGATCTCCCGATTTAATCCTGACCATCCATTCTTCCCGCAGATCAACGGTCCTGCGCCAATCGCAAGTCCCTCCCGATCGCTGATCGCAAGTCCTTCTGTTTCCCTCCCGATTTAATCCTGACCGTCCATCCCCCCTTCGATCCAATGGTCAACGCTTTCTCCACCCAATCGCAATCGGAACTTTCAATGTGTGTCATCCCTGTCCCCCTCCGATTGCGATTACCCGATTACATCAGAGCCGTTCGTCCCGCCAGATCCAACGGTCCGGATTCATCCTGCTCCTCTCCCATCACCCTTCTCTATTTTCCCTCCGATTGCATCCTCGCCGTTGGTCTAGACCCGAGATCGACGGTCATCGCTCAATCACGTCCCCCCTCTCCAATCGCAATCGGAACTTTTGTGATGAGTGTTGCGATTGCTCCCCGCTCCGATCTCCGATTGCAATTGGCCCGATTTCATCCTGTCCGTCCATTAGGTCGGATGATCTAACGGTCTAGATCTAATCGCCCTCCGCCTTCGCTGGGTCCCACTCTTACATTCGTCTCTGTCGCATTTCATGCATTTTGTTTGTTTTTTGTTCGTTTCATGTATTGTTACGCCGGTCAATCTCCGTCGTCGATCTTCATCTCCAGGCCTGAATCCAACGGTCTGCGCTGCATGTTCATACCGAACCCTATTATCGGCGCATTCCACCACTCCACTGCATTTTCATCGTTCTTTTACACAAAAAGCATTGTTTCCACCACCGCCGCACCACGATTTTGTCCACCCTGCATCCATTGCTCCGTCCACCGTTTTCTTCATGAGTTTTGCTGTGTTACAGAGTTTCTAGAGGAAAAGGACCGCTGCTGTTCAATGTACTACCTCAATGACGAGCGGCGCAGTCAGGATCAAATCTAATGAGCAATCAAGGAATGGGGCCGTCAGGACTCACATTAATGGAAAATAGAGTCCAAACGCCGAAAATACTTCCGGCGCCATTTAAAGCTCGAGCTAACTTGACAGAGGCAGTAATGAAGCAACAAGGAGTTTTAGTACAGAGCAGAGGGATTAGTGCACGTCAACGAAGATCTTGAGCTCTGAATCAGAGGTTTAAAGAGGCAAAGCATAATTTTGAAGACCCCGAGGATCGATCTGGAGATCCTGAACATCAATAAGAGGTAATATCAAGGTTTTCTTATCAGCAGAATGTTTTTCCATTAAGGACAAGTCTCCCATACAGTCTTTATTATGCGCTGTGTCCCTGAAGGAGTTTTCCGTCCCAGCTATAGTTCAAAACAATCTAACATCTATGAGGTAGACCTCTCAGTAGTTTCTTTCATTTTGTTCAAATCACCTGGAGTACTGCAGCCAAAAGGTCAAATCATATCCGAAGCAGATCTCTATTGCACCGGGGAGATGACAAAGATTAAATATACAGCATATCAAGCGGCATGGGCCTCGGCCCTGCATTCATTGTTGTGTTTAAATGTAACATTTAAAATTCACCTACCTCCTCAGTGGGTCCTCTGTGTCTCTTCTGCTATAAAGCACAGAAGGATATCATTGTAATGGTTGTTGATGCATTATCAGTGAATTGCAAGCATTTTTGTCCCGAGCCAAGTTCTCTGTGTAATGATTGTATGATAGGCTGAGAAATATGATGTATTCAGGCTGAATGTAAAAGCTTTGGGCAGTGATGTACCTGATTGGTATTGTGTTTAACATGATAAGCAGTTTTTATTGGATCCTGATCTGCAGCAGTTGGTGATGTTTTTTCTCCTCTCTGCGTTTATTTCCATTTCATTTCATGTTCTTCTGACTGGTATCTGAACACATGACATAAGATTTACCCTTGTTAGGTACCTTATGTCCTAGCTCTCTCAGTCTTTAATGTTTTCTGCTCATATGTGTATCTGAATATTGTTTTTAATTGACTAAACCAGTGTAGTGGATGATTATTGCCTGCTCTCTGATGTGCAAGTTAATAGAATCAATGTTCAGATGTTTTTGTTAAGATTTAATTGAAAGAGGTTAGGAACATTGGGAGGTGTAAAGCCTGTCGCTGCCTCTTCATAACCTACCCCTTTCATATAAACCTTTTCAAGATCCCTTGTGTTGCCTATGGTTTGTCCAAGCAGGCCTGGAGTTAAATGACCTCTGGCCTGATCTACAGACGGAATCAAATGGTTCTCCATCCTTCATTCTCATCCCTTAATGTTCCATCCCACTAATCAGTCTTTGAGATCCAAATGCTCTAGATGACTAGCCCAACTGAAGCTTACACATTGAACATAAGTAAATCCTTTCTTGACTCCATTGCCCAATGGCCTTGATGTTCCCTGAGTTATCTTTCCTTGCCTAGCTCCCTTCTTTACCTATCCTTGTCTTATGGTGAAACCTTCCTTCCCGATTCTCAACAACCAAACTCAAACAAACAACCTTGAGCCTATAACTAGCCTAAAATCACAATTGAGAACTTCAAAAACATATATCCTTTGATAATCATAGAGAGATCCCTCTCTGGACCTAGGAGGGCTAGATCCTAAGGTCTGAAAGTGGTTCTATGTTGTCTCATCTTTTGGTATTGCCAACCTTGCCAAAACATGGGAACCCCAACACAATGCACATTCTCCATGAACCATCTTTTTTATGTACCAACGCAATAGGTGATCCACATGGTGAAGTGCTTGGTCTAATAAACCCTTGATCGAGCAATTCTTGTACCTGCTTCTTTATTTTTGCATTCTCTAGAGCTAATAATTTTTACATTCCAATGTTAGGAAGAGGAGCATCTGGCTGCAAATAAATCTCCTGTTCTATCTTTCGCTTGGGAGGAAGCCCTTTAGTCTCTTGAAACAAAATATCATAATTAGAAACAACTTTAACTAAATATGCTTTCTGTTTAGGATTATAGCCTTGAAAAGCATCAAATTTATCAAGATCCTTTGCTTTTACAGTCATAAGGGAAAATTGTTTACTTGAATTTATAATTCTTTTCATCTGTCCTGAATTTATGAGAGTGTAGTTATCTTTGAGTTTATGAGCTCTTAATACATATTTGATTCCATCTTTAGTGAGTTGATACTTATTCACCCTTCGATAGAATACAACATCTCTATCATATAAGTATGGACTCCCTAGTACAATTCCACATATATCCAATGGGACTATATCTAATTCAACCTCATCTACAAACCGCGATCCAATTGCAAAATGAAGTTTGCATTGTTTCGTAACCTATACTTTAGTTTTATCACAGACCCAACCCAATGGGTATGGCTTTTTATGAGGTTTAGTTTCAATACCCAATTTCTTTACATTTGATTCAACAATCAAATTAACTTGAGAACCACTATCAAACAAAGTATAAATTTTAGTATGCTTGGAAACGACTCTAATATGAAATATCTCATTTCTTTTCCTCTGATCATTTTCATTATCAACAGAATGCGAAGAAGTACTTGTAGATTCTTGAGAATTTTTACCTCTTATACCTGTAGTTGTAATTGTTGTTTCGTCTCCTAAATCTGATCCCAAGTCCTTTTACATAGCAACAAGAGTCTTTCGCTCTTTATTCCCAAACTTCTTAGGCTTCAATTCTGGATGCAGTGCCCAAAAGTGTGCCTCATCATGTCCTTCTTTCTTATAGTAAGTGCATGTAGGATTTTATTTCTTTACAGTGTTCGCTTTCCTTTCCTTACATTTTTGTTTCTTCTTTGGGCCTTATTCTTGATTTCAATAGATTTAGATGACTTTCCAACATCATGAGATACTTTTTTACCCCTAGCTTCTAAATGAGTTGCTTGAATTGATACATCATCTAAGCTAGTCAGATTAAACAAAAGTATGGTATGCCTCAAATAACTATGTAGGCCACTAATGTATTTCAATAATGTTTCTGGTGAGTCCAATGATATGCCAAGTGTCAAAGCTCTTTTATGAAATTCTTGAGTATAACTTTGCACACTTTGACCCTTTAACTGACGCAATGTTTTCCAACTCATCATAGCTTGTTGCATATAAGCCAAAGGATAAAATTGTTTTTTAATAGAAGAAACAAATTCATTCCATGTCAAAATACTTTTACCATGTTTTTGAAGTTCTGCTTCTGTCTTACCTTCCTACCAAACAAGTGTGGTTCCTCCAAGACGAAGGCTAGCAAGCTGGATCTTCTTTCTTTCTAAATCAACTTTCTGTACCCTGCTATAAACTTCAATTTGTCTTATCCAATTATCAAGCTTTTCAGCGTTAAGTTCACCATCATAAATTGGCAAATAAAATTTTACATCTAATTTGTTCAAAGAGGATGTCTTCTTCATCTTCTTTTTAGAAGAACTAGATTTATGAGATGAGGATGATGATGACGATGATGGTGATGATGGAGGAGATGGTAGAAATAATGAAAGAGGCCTTTCCCCCGATTCTTTATCTAGTTTAGGTGATGAAGTGCCTTCACCTTTGTTCTTTTTAAATTCTTTATTCATATCTTCTACCATCGCACATATTGTCATGAAGTTGTCCAAGAATTGAGCTTCTGTTCCCAATATGTTTTCTTCCCTCATCTTCTTTTGTGAAAATACCCTTCCAATTTCTAGATTTTCTTCAACAAGTTCTCCTTCTCCTCGCTTGGACTTTGACCTTGTAAGCATTCAATCTTCACATGACACTGTCAAACCTTTAAAAATTTAACCTTAAGCTCTGATACCACTTGATCTGTATTTATGAAAAAGGTATTATTGACGTCTATGTGAGCAGATTATGTTACTTAGTGTAATCGATCGATAAGATTGCAAATAACATAAGCAAATGAAAACACAACCAAACACATTAATACAACAAGAATTTAATAACAAAGTTCACCAAACTTCTTGGCTAAGTCTCCGGGTCCTTAGCTTCTAGTGTTGACCGCTTTATTTTATCTTCAAAATGATTTTATAGGTATGAGCTAAAAAATAGAGACTCAAATGAGAAAATGGACCTCACCATTGCGACTGGCTCAAAATTTCGATCAAAATGAGTATAAACTTGCCTATATTTTGCCACTGTGACCTCCAGACCCCCTAGAGAATTGTAAAACCACCTCTGCCTTGCACAAAACTAGTTCTTTCTGTAGAATACCACTTCGGACTGCTCAAAACCTCCTTGGGCTGCGCACTGGAATTTTTGGGCAGATTTGGCTCTGCACCTGCATAAATGAAGTTTCAGTGGCTTGATACACAAGCTTCATTGCTTTGGCATGTTGGCTAGCGGATTCGTTTGAAGTCATTGTATATGTAGTTTTGGAGGTTGGCGGGTCGAAACCCCCGCTTGACCTTTCCTCCTTACCTCTGGCGGTTACATCCATATATGGCATACATTTATTATATAATAATATATGGGGTTCTATATGTATGGTTTCGACATGTAATAATATATATATATATATATATATATATATATATATATATATAATATATATATATATATATATATATATATATATATATATATATATATATATATATATGCAGTGGTAAAACTATGGTCTATCTCCCGTTACATGGAAACATATAAATATGTGGTGGTTGCAATATATGCAGCATTTAATATATATGGTTAAGGTTCCAACGGTCCTGGGGTTGACCCCGACCATCCAGACCTTTTCCGGTGATTGAACTCCGATTACAATAAATACAAACCGTTTACATTTAATACCAAACCATGTGTTGGCTCATCCAGTGAGCAATCTCTGGCAAGTTCGTAGCCTTTTCGGGAGGTCAGGGGTTTGATCCTCCCTGACCCCCAAAATTTTGGAAATGAGGCAAAATTGGGAAAAATCCAGGTTGCCACGTGTTAGCCCTAGATTGGCCCATTCTATCCAATCAAAACATGACACGTCATCGATCCTGCTGACATCACTCTAGACATGTGGTCCATTCCTAGGATGACACGTGTCCTGTTGACATCATCTGACTGTTGACTCGACTGTTGACTTTGACTTTTTGTCAATTTTCCCTAATTTGGCATAAACTTTGACTGACCATATCTTTGTCATACGAACTCGGTTTTATGCGTCGTTCACATCGTTGGAATCATGTCGACGAGCAGTTCAACTTGATCCTATTTTCATATGCATTTGAAGACTTTGATATGGAGGCAAAGATGAATCCATTTTGGATCATCTGTATTAACGGTGGCTCCAGTAGTGGTACCAGGAGCGGCAGTGGGTCCAGGTGCCCCACCTGGGGGAGCACCAGCCTAGAGTCGTTTTTGTACATAGGGAAAGCACCCATTATGAGGATGCTCCCACTTATTATTTTCGACTTATGTGTGTATCTTCTGGGCTGACCGGTGGGTCAGAGACACCATTTTCTGTACTCAAACACATACATTTCGATATATATATATATATATATATATATATATATATATATATATATATATATATATATCTGTGTGTGTGAAAGATATTTTTTGCGGATCTACATTGTGTGCCCTGTATTTATGTTTATGGATTATATTATGCTGATGGATATCTATATTTTCTATGTTATTATTTTTTATGTATGATGGTTTATCCGAGATGCATTCCAGTTTAGAACATTGTTAGGTATGTGATAAATTGTTTGGTTTTGACTCCTTGGTACATGTGTGAATGTAATTGTAATGTTCCAGAAATGGAGGCAGCAGGATTTGATGCCAAGACCTAGATCCATTAGACCAATGTGTCTAAGACTGAAATCCAAGATTTGGGGCCAAAGAAATCCTTCTAGAGTGGTTAAACAGATCTCCCACTACTAGATATCCTTATAAAGTGCCTGGTGAGGGACTGCAACAAATGTAAGCACATGAAATGGAAAGACAACATTATTTTACAACCATGGGCACATGAAGATCTGATCAGACATTAAATGATGTTATAAAAGTAGGAAGAGTACAATATATTGAGGAAACAACGTCTCAAGAAAGGCAATGCAAGCCTCAACAATACATGTACATGGAAATGAAGAAACACAGCTGCATATATGAAACCCTTGGCTATGACAGCATAGTATATTATGGATTACTGTTGCAATAAAATGTCAATACATGGATATGGAAATTATATGGATCAAATACATTAGGGGAGCAAAGCTCTAACCCTTAGAAGCAATAAAACATCAATCCTTCAAGGGATTGCTTGAAATACACAAAATGGAAAAAATGCCGGAGTTGCTAGGCAGCAGCTGCAACTCAAATCTGGAACTAAGTAGCGAAGGCTGAAGATGATGAAAAATCTGAATTATACCTCCTCCAATGGATCTCCAAAGTGGAAGGCTGATCCTTACCCTTCAGATCTCACCCTCCAAACAATACTGCAAACCCTCACTACAGATACTTCATTAAAATAATGCAGTCACTAAGAGGGACTATGCAGTGAGTGGAATAGAATACTATGGAAAAGTGCCAAGATCTACAAATCAGCTCCAATTCTTCCAAACTAATCTCCCAAAGAAAGGAAATACTCTTTCTTTGAAAAATAAGTAATGGAAGAGTGTTGTGAAGTCTCCACTGCAACACCCTACAACATAGTATTATGCTGCTGCAGCAATAATGTTGTCCTGGAGGAGGATGCTTTGGCCTTGAGCCAAGAGATGTGGAGAATGAAGAACCAACCCTCAAGAGGCCTCTCAAGAAGGTGATGAAATCCTAAACATGAATTCCCCGACAATTCTTGCTAAACAACAAAGAATGCACAATGTCTGAATAGACATGAAATGAATAATCATAAGCATGAATAACAATGGCTCTCCTCCTCTCCATATATAGCAAGTGAAGCCTCTTTATCCATGGGCCCCATCCATTAAGGTTTCCTCCATAAAGGAATATTCCTTCCTCTATCTCTGCGCTGTCGCATGTAGTGATTTCCACCTCATACCTTGCGCTGGTTGAATTGGTCAAACCTCTTTGTAAATGTATCCTTTCACACATGAGGGTGTGAAATTTGGTTCCATGGCTGATCCCTTTTCACACTAGAGGGATTTTATCTATTTTTTTATTGTCTTTGGGCCTCCTAACCCAATTATTCATCTCCTAAGTGAAAATAGACAAAATTAATGTTCCAATTTATTGAGGCAAAAATTAGGAACATTACAATCCTCCCCTCCCAAATTTTTCTTGTCCTCAAGCAACTGCATGGAGTCAGAAATGTGATGAGGAAAATCTCCCTCATGTGGATCCTCCATCCCCAAGAAATCATCCAAACAAAGTGAGTCACCTCCCAACATGGTAACTCCTAAAAATCTGCTTCCACCTCAAGCTCCGGAAATGAAGGTGGGCTGAAAATATGAACTTGGCAAGTATCATAGCTCACCCCATGCTGTCCTTCTCTCCACTTATGATAATTTTAGAGTGTGTGCTGATCCTGGGCTGCAAAATTATTTCCCTCAAATGGAAAAGTGAAGAAAAATCCTCCAAAGAGTGCTCCTACAACAATGAAGAAAAAGCTGGCCCAAAACAATCCATCCATGATGAATAGGACATGGTCATCATAGAACATCCTAATGAGAAGTTTGCTGAAGGTTTTACATAATGATCGATGATACAAACAATATCTCAAGAGGACAAAATGCAGCTTCATCCACTGCAATATCAGAAAAGAACATGGAAAATGACATACAAAATTCACCACATCTACTAAGGAATAGTAAATCGTTGAATGTAACAACAATACAAGACCAAACAATTTCCCATGGCTGTACAATTGATGACTATCAAGTTCATGGTCCACCTCAAAAGAGAACACATATGTAGTAGTGGTGGCCATATCTCTCCCCATGCTCCCATTAGAACATGTAGTGCAAAAAATGTGAGAATTCTTCCCACTCAAGGACACATCCAACTCATGTGTCTCCCTCATAATAATGCTTCTCATACAAATCTGATCTATATCAGAAAATGAAGACATGATCAGCAAAAAAATGAAGAAAATTATGAAGGTTTCAAGTGATGCAAGAAGGTACCAACAACTTTCCCAGTAGTGACAACACAGTTTTACAAGCTGCTGCTTGAGAAAAGTACAAGGCAAAATGTTTTGTGTTACATGAGTAGTTATGTTTGTCATGATAGCTACTGATAAATAGAAAATGGATGAGTATAACAATTGATCATACATGAAAGAAAACATTTTCCCAAGGCCACATAAAATATGGCTGCCTCCATCATACAAATTGGCCCAATTTTGTCCATGGAGCCCAATGAAAAACTTGCCCCTTTGTGGAGAAATGCACTAAATATGAATGGTAAGAGCATCAAAATGTTGTGTTAGATAATCCACAGATGAAAAAACAGTATTCTTACCATATGTTGAGAGAAAAATGATGCATGTGCATATGAATAATCCCTCCATAGTGGTATGGCACATTCCTAGGAAGAGAATTGAACCATATGTTGCATAAAGATCACCCTCCTCATACTTGGAAATCCAAGTCAAGAAGATCATAGCAAGTGAGGTTATACCAATGTAATAGATGTATCCATCCACTAATTTATCAATCTCACCTCCTCTTTGTCCTCCATGTGCATCAAGTGTGAAGTGATCCTGGGGAAACTCCATCAATAACCCCAAGCTCTCAAATGACAGCGTTGTTGGCTTCTGCAAATGATCTCTGGCCAACTCATAGCTCCATTCTTTGACATGCTCCTTGTCAAAGATATCTCCCATAATGCTGCAATACATAAGAAGCTCCTCCCAAGTTGGAAGTACCCCTCTATCATCAAAATCCAAGGAGATAATTCCATCTCCTCCTCTTGTAACATCATGCAAAGTGTGAGAGAAAATATGCTCTTGCTCTCCCAATAACAACCAAAGAACCAAAACATTTTTCTGCCTCCCCATACTTCCATCATACAACTCATGTGATGAAGACACAATGAATGATATGAGTATCACATCAACACCATGCATCCATACTCTATGTTGCTCAGTGATGCAAGTATCCATCCTCCTACTCTTAGGAAGAGTGTTTGCCAAGTGATGGATAAACTCTTTCAAGAGTAACCAGCACAGCCTAGCCTCCTGCTGCCCGGTATCATAAATTTGCAAGTAGCCTCCCAGCTTCTTTCTCATCAACCACATCCACTCAACCTCTTGTGGATGCTCCCTTATGCTCTTCATCTTGGTACTCATCCCATGAGGGCTACCATCCTCCCAAATCAGATTCCTTTATTTTCACTTCATGGGATTTTGAAATGAAATCTTCTCAAGGATCAATGAGACCCTATCAAGACCCAAATAGGTGGCAGGAAAAAACCTCCCCTCATGATGTGTATGGCTCAAGGAATGTCCAACATAAGCATGAGAGATGTTATCCATCCTAAGATGTCCTCCATCTTCTATCTGCTTTTGTGAGAAAGGAAGAAAATCTTTGCACTCCATGGTGTGTTGAAGTGCACCTCTAATCAAATCCCTCCTTGAGACCTCCCTCTCATCAATAGTCTTCCAAAACCAATGAGGTCTTGGACCTAAAAGTATAATTTCCTATTTGAGCTGAGAGGAGCTCATTGAGAAAGTGTCATCTTGAAGGGATAAATGGTTTCTTACTCCAAGATGTCTACTATCATTCTTAAAGGCTTCAAACCCCAACCTCTAATGTGATATGAAATCCAACAAAGGATCATGAAGAAGATGGTTTATTTCCTCCTTGAATGTTTTTATGTTGCACAGTGCAGTGCAACCAAGGTTCTCTATGGTAGCAACGGGATTTGACCCTTGGTCATTCAAAATAAAATCTCCACAATTCTCAAAAGAAGTTGCTGCAACAATAGATTGTGGAAATCTTTTCATACCTTAATGTGCATTTGGAACTTCTTGTAGGGCTACAAGAGTTCCCTCCTCCAAAGTTTTGGCTGCTCCAACTGTTGATGCATGTAGCTGCTCCTCCATGAGTGTGACAACGTTATCACAAGGCTCCTCAAGTGGTGGTGTGGTTTCCTCTTGCTTTGTTCTTTCACCATCAAAGGTTTTGACCAACCCTTGGATGAACTTTGCAAAGGTTCTCTCCCTTTCATGGCTCAAGTGCCTACTCCACCAATCATAGGCTTCACCCTCCAAGTGCAACGCTGAGAATTCAACAACTTCTTTCTCTGCTACAGGATGTAGAAAGAAAAATGCTACCAACTCTTTCACCAAAGTTTTTGCAGTAAATGACCCATCAAAGGTAGACAACAAAAATCTATTGCCTTTGATTTCCTTTCTGCTACAGGTCTCTTCTCTTCCTTTAGCTGGATGAAATGAGGAAAATCTAGAGTCTCCTTGAAGGCTCTCGATTGAGATCTATACTCAACAAGGTAATCACTCATAATCTGATGATCCAAGTGTCTTCCATGCTCAATGTCTTCTTCTTGATGGGAATAGGAAGTGCATGGTACTTCCTCTTCTTCTTCTTCAATCTTCTTGACCTCCTTGGAGAGGTCTCTTCTGGATCTGAAAATAGATGAGAAGAAACTCATCTTCTTCAACATTATGATATTCTTGGGCTTAGACTCACAGGCTGAGCCAAGAAAGTTGCTCTGATACCGCTGTAATGTTCCCAAATCGAGACAACTAGAAATACATGGCTAGAAAACACATTTTCTAGAAATGGAGGTAGCAAGATTTGATGCCAAGACCTGGATCCCTTAGACCAATGTGTCTAAGACTGAAATCCAAGAGTTGGGGCCAAATAGATCCTTCTAGAGTGGTTAAACAGATCTCCCACTACTAGATATCCTCAAAAAGTGTCCGGTGAGGGATTGCAACAAATGTAAGCACATGAAATGGAAAGACAATGTTATTTTATAACCATGAGCACATGAAGATCTCATCAGCCAATAAATGATGTTATAGCAGTAGGAAGAGTACAATATATTGAGGAAACAACCTCTCAAGAAAGGCAATGCAAGCCTCAACAATACATGTACATGGAAATGAAGAAACACAGCTGCATATATGAAACCCTTGGCTATGACAGCGCAGTATATTATGGATTATTGCTGCAATACAATGTCAATACATGGATATGGAAATGATATAGCTCAAATACATCAGGGGAGCAAATCTCTAACCCTTAGAAGCAATAAAACATCAATCCTCCAAGGGATTGGATGAAATACACAAAATGGCAAAAATGTCGGAGTCGCTAGGCAGCAGCTGCAACTCAAATCTGGAACTAAGTAGAGAAGGTTGAAGATGATGAACAATCTGAAGTAGACCTCCTCCAACGGATCTCCAAAGTGGAAGGCTGATCCTTACACTTGAGATCTCACCCTCCAAACAATACTGCAAACCCTCGCTACAGATACTCCATGAAAATAACGCAGTCACTAAGAGGGACTGCGCAGTGAGTGGAATAGAACACTATGGCCAAGTGCCAAGATCTAAAAATCAGCTCCAATGCTTCCAAACTGATCTCCCAAAGAAATGAAAGACTCTTTCTCTGAAAAACAAGCAATGGAAGAGGTGTTGTGAAGTTTCCACTGTAACACCCTACAATACAGTATTATGCTGTTGTAGCAATAATGCTGTCCTGGAGGAGGATGCTTTGGACTTGAGCCAAGAGATGTGGATAATGAATAACCAACCCTCAAGAAGCCTCTCAATAAGGTGAGGAAATCGTAAATAGGAATTCCTCGGCAATTTTTTCTAAACAACAAAGAATGCACAATGTCTGAATAGACATGAAATGAATAATCATAAGCATGAATAACAATGGCTCTCCTCCTCTCCATATATAGCAAGTGAAGGCTCTTTCTCCATGGGCCCCATCCATTAAGGTTTCCTCCATAAAGGAATATTCCCTCCTCTATCTCTGAGCTGTCCCATGTAGTGCTTTCCACCTCATACCCTGCATTGGTTGACTTGGTCAAACCTCTTTGCAAATGTATCCTTTCACACATGAGGGTGTGAAATCTGGTTCCATGGCTGATCCCTTTTCATACTAGAGGGATTTTATCTATGTTTTTATTGTCTTTGGGCCTCCTAACCCAATTATTCATCTCCTAAGTGAAAATAGACAAAATTAATTTTCCAATTTATTGAGGCAAAAATTAGGAACATTACAGTCATGTAGTCAAATTGTCTGCTTAATATTTTTGCATGCAAGTATTTTCTAAATAGATGTGAATTGTGTATCTCAAATGTTTGGTTTAACTGTGATAATACTAACTGGGAATCAAGGTAAATATGTATATGGTGTATGCCCTAATGGAGGGTGTCGCACATAATTCCAATAATGACGTCATATTCTACCTGATTGTTTGATGTTGAACCGATACAAACACCATTGGTGCAAAGTGGTGATCAGTCAGGGTAATAGATAACCCAGGTAGCTTCTGCTAAACTTTGAGACCATTGCAATGCTCCATCGACAAATCCGAAGTAAGGGTTGGGTTGGCAATCCATTGTGACACTCGAGCACATTTAGTAACAAGTCCTCTGGTAAAAAATTTAAAGTGGTTGGGTTTGTGTACGTTGACTCTAGGGTAGGGCCTTCTTGGCCCTTATGGGTAGAATTTCTTGAGGTAAAGGCTGTTGACGGGGTTGTTGAGGCATGTTCCATTCGGCTTAGTAAAGATGTATGCCCCCTTGAGGAGGTAATGTTTTATGATGTAGGGTCCTTTCCACAAGGTATCTAAATTTCCTAGCCCTAGGGCTTATTTTGTGAGATTTTAGCAGATGAATAGTTCTCCCTCGGTGAATGAGCCAGTGTTGATGTGGCAATCAAACGATGCTTTTACCCGTTTCTTGTGGGCTTCGTTGTGTTGCACTGATTGTAGTCGGATTTCGTTGACGAGCTCTAGTTGTACTAGATGCTATTCTAGAGGTTGGGTATCATCGAGGAGTTCAATAGCAGCATGTAAATTTGAGATCTCGCGTTCTATGGAAATCACGACTTCGACCCCATATACCAAGTGGAAGGGAGTGAAACAAGTGGACGTCTTCACGGCGTTGTGGTATGCCCACAAGGCAAAGAAAATCATATGGTTCCAGTTGGTTTTATGGTTATTCACCATGCGTTGTAACATAGTTTTGAGGACTTTGTTCATAGCTTCTACCTGTCCATTGGATTGGAGGTAGTATGGTGACGTGAATTCGTGGGTGAATCCGAGGTAGTGAGATAGGTCCTGGAAAACTTCATTCTTGAAGTGTTTCCCATGGTTGGAGACTAACTCTTTGGGAATGCCGAACTGAGAAATTACGTGGTTGAACAGAAATTGAGCGGTGGTTTCTGCGGTGTTGTCGTATGTGGGCATGGATTCCGCCCACTTGGTGAAATAATAAACAACCACTATGATGTATTTGTGATTGACGGATGATGCGGGGTTACAAGTCATGAAGTCGATTCCCCATTTACAAAAAGGGACGACGACAATGACAGGGTGCAGAGGAGCAAGAGGGGCTCTTGCTTTATGAGCGAAGCACTGGCATCGCTCAAATCTCTTGACTATTGTAAAGAAATCACAAAACAGGGAGGGCCAGAAATATCCTACTTGAAGGAATTTTTGGCCGGTGGCCATCCTGGAGAGGTGACCACTGCAAGCTCCTCCATGGCAGTCAGTAAGGGCTTGTTCTGCTTGATCGTGAGTAAAATATCGACATAAAATGGTGTCGATTCCACGTTAGTACAAAACATCTCCCATGAGGAGATATTGGGGGGCCTGCTAGTGAATGCACCGACGTTTGTCTCGAGTGAGATGAGGTCTGAAATTTTGGGTTCATAGGAAGAGGAGAATATCTCTGTACCAAGGGTCGTCGATTGCTACGAAGAAGAGATGTTCATCTGGCAACGAATAATTTACTGTTGATCCCTTGGTGTCTCTTGGGAGGTCAGTAATGGACTATGCTAAGATAAGCGCCTTTTTGCTTTTAGGGGAGTGAAACTGTAAGTCATATTCTTGGAGAATGACTATCCAGTAGGTGTTCTTGTGGTTCATTAGGCGGCGTGTGAGTATATATTTGATGGGATTAATATCCACGACGACCGTAGTGGTTTTTAAGATGATGTAGTGGTGAAGTTTTTGGACTGCATGTATTAATGCTAGGGCAGTATTTTCTTCAGCCTCATGTCTTAATGATGGGTCTGCTAAGATTTTACTGACGTAATAGATTACGTGCTAATTCCCATCCAGGCCTTCCTGGATCAATACTTCGGCCAAGGCGGTCTCAGAAGCTAATAGATATAGGATGTAATATTTGTCATGGTTTGGGGGATTGATGAGCGGTGCTGAAGGCAATGTTTCTTTCAGTGCATCGAATGCTTGTTGGGAATGATCATCCCATTTGAATGGGAGGTTCTGGAGAAGGAGGCACAGGAACCCTTGAGTGCAAGAGGAATAATCTGGGATGAAGCGTCTTAGAAAATTGGCCTTCCCCTGTAGGATTTGTAGTTGCCTGAGGGTTCGAGGTGGGGGTACCTCTTTGATGGCTTGGACCTTGAGGGGGTCCATGTGAATCCCTTGCTGGGACATGATAAAACCTAAGAGTCTTATTGTTGTGACGTAGAAGAAACACTTTAGGGGGTTCAAGCGTAGGTTGTATTTTCGACATCGTTGGAATACCAATTGCAGATCCTCAAGATGGTCTGAGCATTTCTTGGAGAGGACGGTTAGGTTATCCAAGTAGGCGAGGATAAGGTGTGCCAAGTCATGAATTATGTAGTTCATGGCCCTTTGGAAGGTGGCTCCGGTGTTTTTTAGGCCAAATGGCATTACCTTGTATGCGAATGTGTCCCAGGGGGTGGTAAATGCGGTTTTGTACTGGTCAGTATGGCGGATTTGAATTTGGTTGTACCTAGAGAATCTTCCCATAAAGGAGAGAGCCTCGTGACCCGCACAAGCATCGATGACTTGGTCGATGAATGGGGTGGGATAATTGTCCTTGGGACATGCTTTGTTCAAATCCTAGAAATCGGTGCAAACATGTATTGTGCCCTGTTTTTTCTTGATGAGAACATGGTTGGAAACCCAAGATGTGTAAGAAATGGGGTAGATAAACCCGGCATTGTAAAGCTTATTGATTTCTCATTTTATTGCTTCTTCCTTTGATGGGTGCAGTTGACACTGTTTTTGGCGTACTGGAGGTACATCAGTCCATGTGTCAATATGGTGCTCTATGATAGTGGAACTAAGCCCAGGAATTTCTAAGTAGTCCCATGCGAAGATGTCTCCATACTCTTGTAACAATTAGGTATAAGAGTTTATTTCTTCTAGAGAGCATGCTCTCCCTGTGAGATTTCTTCGACCTTTCCAGGGTTTTTGGATATGTTCACCTTGACGTTAGGAGAGATGTTTGACATATTTCCTTCCTTGAACACATCAGGCGCCGGGATAGGATTCTTGAAACCATCAAATTTCCCTAATGGGAGGAAATCTTTTGATTCAATAGATCTCTTGTTCTTTTGTCTTGTCAGGACTAAACATTTTCTTGGGGAGAAACATCGAATGGTGATGCATGGCATCCCATGGATAATACGACTCTGTCATGGCTTCTAGGATGTCCTCATCTTAATGAAATAGGGACCCTAAAGGGGATTGATCCTACGCAAGGCAGTGCTGAAGGGGTTCAATCTGCACGGAGCTACTCGATAGACATGGGAAGGATTCCATCGTCGACGCGGTGCAACCAAATGCAGTTGACAAAGTGTAGACAAATTGGGTCTGCATTTTCATAGGTACAACTACTCTCGTATTTGCAACTGACTCAACACCTATGGAAAATGAGCATATGGCTCAAGTCATAGTTCCGATACATGACGATATGAATCGTATATGGTGCATCATGTCGTCAGCATTTGGTGGGGGGATAATCTCTGTGATGGGAGTTTGCGTAAGCGAAAGGTTGGGTCCCCTGTTAGGATGGTCAATTTCTTGTTGGTGGAAATTGTGCCTAGTGCAGAGGTGCATGAATTTTTCCATTAGCGGGCATGCCTCTGGTTCGTGGTTATGGCTAGTGCAGATGGTGCATGGTACCACTGTGACAACTGAGTAGATTTTGCGGGAATCAACACTACTCTTCGTCCCAAATGTGGACGCTTGGAAAGGATCTGTGGTAGAAGACAAGAGCTTCTGCTTCCATTTCTGAGGTTTTGGCGTGGGTGTGTCTAGCTCTTTTGGGGAGCATAGAATTAACACTGCCCTTGCCTCTCTAAGCTTTGGGAGATGTTCACATTCAACTGTATGATGAGAGTGAACAAATCCGGCAATAAGTATGCGTGATTTTTTCTTGGTTAGAGAGAAGTCTCTGTGGGAGAGAAGAGACTGTGTGAAAACTATTTTCTAGGTGCTTTAGTTCTTTGTAATGATTGACTTGGTGGCCAACCAGGTCGCATAGTCCGCATGTTATCCTAGGTTGGGCGTGGATCATGCTTGGTTGGTGCACCATCCCAATCTTACCATTGCGTCAAGGTGGGTATGGGGTTTCTAGCCTAGGGGTGATATACTTTCTATATCGGTTGAGGAGATCGTCGTGTTTCTTTTCTAATGTATGTATCATATCAATTAGAGAATGAACTTGCAGAATAGAAGTACAGAGTTTTCTGTGGTGGTTGCCCTGACATACTGGGAAAAATAGCTTAGATATGGGGTTCCCATCATGCTCAGTTGGTGTTATAACTAGGTACCAGCAGCGTAGCGCTCCTAAGTCAGGGCAAGTAGTGACCACATGATTAGGAATTTTAGAAAACACACATGTTGGTCTTCTCTATAGAAAGTAGTTGGGGGTAACTAAGGGTTCCCTTATTGGTCGCTTTTTAGTTGACAGAAAGAGGATGGATCTACTCATCACATATTCTTGGGCTGTCAAGCTATTCATATATTCTGAGTCTGAGCCATCTTCTTGGGAGAGGCGAACTCTGGTTGATCGTATACAAGCTAGCGTTGCACGAAATCTAGGTATGTAGTGACAATGGCACACCGGGTGATTGCCACCGCATATATGACATGAATATTGGGTGTCAATGTCAGTGTGATATACTACATGAACTGGATACCATCACTGGAACATTTCTAGAGATGGGCAATCGATGATGAAATGATCGCGCTCATCAAAGAGTACGCAACGCTCTATGGGAGGAGGAGGTATGACTAGGAGTCTTTCTAGCAACTGTCATTCCTCCTGCAGGTATATAATAGCACAAGGTTTATCTCCAGAATATTGGGTGGAGGGGTCCTCTTGATAGGATCGCTCGATGGCATGTAAGGCATCCCTATATCACGAGATCTATGGGAAATGATGGGTATAATGTCCATAATTTCTGCAGATAGCGCATGCGTGATTGGTACACAATTCTTTGCATTGGCTTTTCGTGTCAGGTTCCTTTTTACGGGAACTTCGAGTCGTGATGCCTACCACAAAGCTAAGGAGTGGTTTTAATTCGTCCAGCTCTGGGCAGACGTGGGTAGGGTGTCCTACTATGTCACATATGGCACAGCATGGTGATTCTCGTTGCATGGTGGGAGTCTCCACGTTCTTTTCTATTCTATCAGGTTTATTAGTTGTAACCATCGGTTTTTCAATGGGGATTTCCTTTGTGGGGATGTTTACGACAGTCTCCTGAACGACTAAGGCCAGTTTAGGATTGATGGGGATTAACCCTATAGAGGTGATGTGCGTGACTCCCATTAGAGTGGGAGGGATTATGTACCAAATTGGTATTGCAAATGATAAGTTTGGTGGGACCACCGTGGCCATGACTTGTTGGGACACAAAACCATCTAGGGGAAGAGGAAACACGTTTGGGAGGCGACGTAGGCTAGAGAAGTTGTTGTGGCTGAGGACTCGGTGTCATTACTGCTCATCTCTGTGTCCTGATTGGCCTCTGTGCTTGATGTGGATATCATGCACACTAGGGCTTCTGTGATTCCAGATGGTGGCTCAGGTATAATAGGGGGATCTCCTAGGAATGACCCTAGGATGGACAACAATTTGAACTGGCCCGGGCCATATTCTTGGTACTGTGTAAGCGCATCAACAGATGTGTCTACATAGGGTAGAATGACATCGATATTTGTTAGGGGCCACTTTTCGCTATGTGTCAATTGGTCGACAGTAACGATGTAGTCCTCATGGGGGAACATCATAGTTTGTAAGATGGAGGAGGCAATGGCTGACATGGAGTACCTATAACTCCGGCCAAGGAGTATATTGTAGTCCAATTGGGCACCCAAGACTTCAATGTATATAAGGACCATCTTTTTGGTTAAGCAGACCAAGACGTTTTGGTATAGATCGATGGGGGTTGAAGGGCGACCATTGTATGCACTAAGTGTGATGTCTGATGGCTTTAGTTTGGGAGACCCTAAATTATACCAAACGTTCTTCGAGATGGTGCATGTGGATTCACCTTCATTAATGATACATCGGTGAATGGTAATTTTTTGGACCGACACTCGTATCTGAAAGGCGACCATTGAAGGAAGCCTAGGGGTGGCTTTGTCTAAATCAAAAACCATTAGGCATGAATCGACAAGGTCGATGGTGCCTAGGGCGGAAAGTAAGGCTTTCCGTTGCTTTAGGCATGATTTTAACACCTCCAAATCTGACATAGTAGCAGGAGATTGAGCTATATCATCCATAATGCTATAGTTATGGATTTCTTTGGAATAGTTTCCTACTCGCCTAGTTGGTCCCTTAGCCATTTTTGGCAAAGGTTCAATAGGCATCCTTGATATGGTCAAAGGTGTTGTTGGTGCACTTGTACTAGCCCCTGACCCGTTGCTATCTGGTGGGGTGTCGTAATTTTGATTCTGTGTTTGAAAAAACATTTATTTTCCAGTCATGTAGATTTCATGGCTATTTTCTCCAGACTCTTCGGGAGTTTGTTGCTGTGTGCTAATTGTCCCTTGATGGGGGAAACGCTCCTGCATGACTATTGTCTGCTGGGAGGATCCCCCCTATCCACTCTTACTCTGTAGCTTCTTCGGCTTAGGGAGGTCGGGACAGTGGTGAGTGAAATGGTCGTACTTACCACAGATCGAACAAAAATGGTTTGTCTGACGAATTGGCCTTTGGTTCTGCCTCTGGGAGTTGCTTGGCTCCTGGTTTTTATTTTGGTTAGATTTTCCTCCAGCCTGAGATCGCAGAGGGAATTGTTGATTGTTTCCCCCTTGTCTAGGATTTCCTTTAGGCTTGTTTTTTTCTTTTTTCTTAACTGCGTTAAGAGCATAATTTTGATTCTCCTGGTTGTATGGTTGGTGCGGTTGGTTTTGGGAGGGTTGTGTTGGGTTTCCTGTGATTTGGAAGATTTGGCAATACCAAATGACAAGACAACATTAAACCACTTTGGGATCTCAGGATTTAGCCCTCCTGGATCCAAAGAGGGATCTCTCTATAAAGGTAAAGAAATGTATACCTTGATGTTCAATTTGAGGCATTAGGCTAGTTATAGGGCACAAGGGTTTTTGTTTTGTTTGTTTGGTTGGGAAACATGAAAGAAGGGTTTAGTGTAAGGTAAAGGAAATGAGTAGTGAAGGATTTACGGCAATGGGGAGACAATTCAAAGAGAATACAAGTCCATTGGGAAATGAGGTCATAAAAGGGTTTACTTGCAATTCAAATATCCAAGGCTTCCAAAGGGCTAATCATCTAAAACAGAGGATCTCTTAAGATGATAGTGTGGGATGAAACAATAAGGAAATGAATGGGAATGACAAGGAAAACCTTCCAAGGTGACCACTTTGGAGTAAGTCAAGGGACAGGGCATACCTTATACCTCTATGATCAAAACTCTTGATGACGCTAACTCCAAAGACAACAATCCAGTAGTCCTCCTGACTACTTTCAGACAGTAGAAAACACTTAAGTTCAAACACAGAGTGAAGTCTAAGATCAGAGAAATACTTTTAACCTTCTCTGCTTTTGGCATTCAACTCAAAGGGATCTTAGAAAGGCTAGCTGTTGGAAAAGGAACCTAGGGGACAAGGCTAATCACTAAATCTCGCTATTCTCCTATTCTTTCAGCATAACCAAACAAGAACATCTAAGAAACAAACTCTAAATTCATACATCAGTAAGTATGGGAAAACCAACTCTTTGACTGGTTAAATTATATTGAATTTGGTCTAAGATACACAAGTAGCAGAAAACAGAAAAATAAGAAAGTGTAGGATGCATTAGGGTACTTGCACCAGTATATCCTAAGCTAAATTTACTATTTTCTTATCAGAGAAAATAAAACATGATGTAAAACAGAGGGAAAACAATAACAAAGAAGGGACACATCACCATAGATTTAGATTAGGATCTAATGAACATGCTTGTCATATTAGAAGAGAAAAACTAGTCACATACATTCTTGTCCAATAGCTTGATATCATTCAGAAATCATCTCCCAGCCTATATACAACTACTACTCACAGAACTCTCACTCAAAACTTGCTTACAATCAGTAATTTTCCAGCCACCAACCAACATTTTTCAATGTATTTCTCATGGGTTCTTATAGGTGAATGAGTGGTAGCAGTGGTATATAGGGCTTAAATTTCTTCATTAAGACAGAGGGGAAGAAGTATTCGAATGCCCACTCTGCTTAATGGTTTACATTAACTGTGCGTACTATTTAGATGAATTAGGAGTTTTGTCAGTTTGATAATAACCCTTAGGATATGTTCTGTGAAATACTATCCTGACTGTAGTACTTTTGTTTTATCCTTTGTGACAAGAAAGGGTGAATATTTGTCTTTCAGGTCTTCCATGCTATGTAACTAATGCACTGACAGTTTTTGGATTTTTTGTCAGAATAGTAACTACTCTGGAGCTTGATGGAGAATGAAAGATGGTAGTGGGAATTGGTCCTTTCTTAGAAAAAGAACATTCTACTGATCTAACTACCTCATATATTTAAATCACTGATATGGCTCAATGTGTCCTTTAGGCTTCTCTAAGCCATTCTTTGGTCATTTTTATGATTTTCGATCTGTGTCATTTGACTTTAGCGGTGGGTTAGTTTTTTTGATATGTGGGTTTATGCTTTGATCCTTTATCATTAACCTTTGACTGATACTCTTTTCTGCTTCTTCCTTTGTATGGGTATATGGTGTTTTACTGAGCTAGATGGGTTTTCCAAGGATCGGAGATCATGATCTGCCGAATAGACATGAGGTTTAAACCCTTCAATATTTCCTTTATCAGCAATCTTGTTTACATGATCGTCACCCTGCAACATTTGTCACCTGACTGTGACTGAGGAACAACTATGTGACAGACACCATCAAACCTGCAAAAACATGACAAACTTGTTAAGAAATCCTGCGGGATTGGTTGGAAACTACTTCGGAGGCTCAGGGATGGCGAGGAGCAGTGAGGAAAAACGTGGAGGCAGTGGGAAAATGGGAGGAAAAACCTGGCAGAGCAGCTAACCAGGTGCAAATGGAGGTTTGGGCGCGATGACAAACAGGAGCCGTTGGATTAGGACAATCAACGCTAGAGATTACTTGGTGAAATATTTCGGGAGCAAGTTAGGTGGAAAATGAATGGGGGCGAGATTAATTCAGGACCGTCCGATCTCAGAGATCGATGGTTGGGATTAAAAACGAAGGCAACATTGCAAGGGGCAGCGGTATAGCGGAAACCCGGGGATGGTTTTTGCAAAATGAAATGGGGGAAGGCGATTTTGTGTGGATGGAATGCGATTCCATACACTGATCACCACGTGGATTTTTAAAAACCACCCATTTCGCAAAATTTTGGGACGCTAATCCTCGGGCATAAATATTTTGCAAAAAGGAGCTCCATCCGTCGGATCATGCCATGTTGATTGGATGATGCGGATAGCACGCGATGGGAGGCAATGTGTGCGGGTGGAAGGACTGGTGGGCCCAACATTTGTTTTTTCGCGTAGTGGAAAGAGTGTAGCGGGGTGGAAAATTAAATAAAAATTTGGTTTCGTTTGGTTATATCTCGATCGTAGGATCTTCAGATCAGACGGTTACAATCTAATATCGGGGTGGAGGTTTTGAAAGGGGGGAAGAGATGTTAGATGGATGGGCGGAGCGCGACGCAATCTCGACCGTTGGTTCTTGTGGATTCAACAACTCATATTCGTTTGAAACCGTAATGTCGTGAATGGCAGAATAAACGAAAGGTAAGGTTTTTGAAGGAGGTTTTTGTATCTAAGCACCTGATTGTGGGGCTAAGGTTATATGAGACGGGGGGGTAAAATATATAAGCCCTTGGGGGCTTAACACCTTATAGTGCAAAAGATTGTTATTTAGGCCAAAACAAGGATTTTTAAGGCTAGGTAAGGGTTCCAATAGGAAAAATAAGGGATTTTTAAAATCAAATAGGGGGAAAAATAAGGTTTTAATATGGTTAGGATGATTTAGGGGTTAAATGAAGGATTATAGAGGTGTTTTGTGAAGGGAATAAGGGTGAAAAATGGGGATTTTGTGGGAGTGAAATGGAGAAAATGGAAGCCTTTTTTATAACATTTTTTTCACAAACAACAGGTTTCATTAATGGAAACAACAGTGAAAATTATTTAAAGGATAGAAGACACATGGAGGCTTCAAGAATGATAGATTTACAAAGGAAATGTTTCTCTTGAAGGCTCAGAAACAAATTTAGCCACCTATTTGCTTTGAAAAATTATTATAGGTGGCTAACAGTGGCTCCAGATGGGGATGGAAGCTTCTTGAAGGTGTCAAGAATCTCAGATATAATCTTTGGAAGTAGGCAAGAGCCTAGTACTTGACCATATTTTTCTTCTTTGATCAACTGCTACAAACATGATGGAAATTATATCAGCAGAAAACATTTCCCCAATCATATACCTACCCAACCTACTGTCCTAACATTTTTTCTTCAAGGTGCACTTAGACTTGCAAACCTTTCATATCATCATTTTTTATTGAAAGAAAAAACTAATCTAATTCTTCCCTTATTCCTCCATGAGACTAGATTAAACAGTTGGACTCATAGCTTCTCTACCTAAACTAATATCTGCCAGGATTGAAATGTCTGACAGATTTCATTCTCTACATTCTAAAACAGAAATTGAAATGCAGCCAAACTAGGATTAGACTGTTTGATTTGCTGTGGGTCCATGGCCGAAAGACAAGTTGCACATGGACTGAGACTTTGCAGAAGATTAAAGCAAAATTGTTAAGGCTTGAAATTCTGAAAATTAAGAGCATCCTTCCTTCTTCTTGTGACTCAGATTTTGAGCGTGTTAAAGTCACCTTTCTTTCTTCATTTTAGCTCTGATTTTGACCCTGTTTGAGTTGTTTTTTTCTTTGCTGGTTCAAGTTTTGAGCATGTTAGGACCAGATTTATTCCCTTTTCTCTGGCTCAGGTTTTGGTCTACTTTGAGCCATTCCTCTAAAAACTCCATAGGTTCAAGATTTGAGCTTGTCTGAACCTTTTTTTTTCCTTTTTGTGTATTTTTACTTTTTTATTCAAAACCAAAACAGAGCAATGATATTTACAATGGAAGTGAAAACTTAAACTGAAATTTAGCATAAATAGTTCTTGAGCATTCTGCCATTGATAGGACCCCCAAACAGATCTGTACCATCCAATTCTTGCATAAAAAATGCATTGGGACCAATAGCAGATTGAATGATGTAAGGGCCTTGCCATAAATTGTCAAACTTGCCATGCTTACCCTTATCCTCTCTCCTAGAGTCCCATTTGAGAACCTTGTCCCCAAGTTTGAAATCATAGGCCTTTGTCCTTTTATCAAACAACTTTTTGATGTTCTCTTGCACTTTCTGAGCTCTGTTGTAGACTTCTTCCCTTATTTGCTGGAGATGTATGGTCTGATTTATCCTCCTTACCATGCTATCTTCCTCTGATTGTATTTCTTGGACCAATTTTATCACTGGTACTCCCAAACTAGTAGGGAACAATGCATCTGCCCCATAAACTAGCTGATAGGGAGACATTCCAATTGATTTCTTTGTTGTCAATCTATCTTCCCATAAAGCATGCACTAGCTTATTATGCTATGATTTTTTATTATCTTCAAGCAGCTTCTTGATGATAGCCACCAAAATTTTATTTGATGATTATGCCAGCCCATTACCTTGAGGGTAATAAGTAGTGGAATGACCAAGTACAATCTGATATCTGTGACAAAAATAAATCATCTTTTTGGAACCAAAGGCAGCAGCATTGTCAGCGATAATTTTCCTAGGGCAGCCAAATCTAGATAGGATATGGTCTTCAAGGAATTTTATGATAACTGGGTCTGTGGCATTCCTAGAAGGGATGGCTTCTATCCATTTACTGAAATAATCAGTGGATGTGAGTATCCATCTATTTTGGGTAGATGAAGCAGGATGGATTTCCCCAATGAAGTCTAGGCCCCACTGTTGAAAAGGAGCTTCAACAGTGACTGGTTGCAAAGGTAGAGGAAGAAGTTTTATTTTGCCCTCAAAGATTTGGCATTTGTGGTAGGCAACTATCATCTTGTGGACATCTTGGAATAGGGTGGGCCATTAATAGCCAGCTCTAAGGATTTTATTGGCAGTGGTTTTCCAGTAGAGATGGCCTCCACATTCACCTCCATGAAACTCATGCTTGATCTTATCTACATCAACTTCACACAAACATTTTAGTAATAAACCATTGGCATTTTTCCAATACAAACATTCATTCAAAATGAAATAATTTCTAGCTTTCAACTTTAAAAACCTTGCCTTTGTCTTAGATAAATCAGGAGGGGCATTAAGATTGGTAAGCACATACAAAATATCAGCATACCAGGGTGAATTTTGGAAATGATCTTCAACCATGGGAGCTGGTGACCCTTCATGTTCATCTAATGCATCTACCATATTTATGTCAAGGGCTTGTAAGTTAGATTTAGCCATTAATTGTGCTAAGCCTTGACCCTTGATGAGTTTAGTGGGTTTGATTTCCAAATCATATTCTAGGATCACAACAATCCACTTTCCTCTTTTGCCATCTGGATCTTGTGACAAAATGTCTTTTACCACTATATTAGGCACAAAGGAAATAATATGAGAATGTAGGATATAAACTTTGAAATCCTTCAAGGCCTTTACCGAGGCATGTGCCTATTTTTCCATGATATTATATTTCAGAGGTGCATCTCTTAATGCCTTGCTGCAAAATGCAATTGGCTGCTCTTGTCCTTCCATATTTTTCTACAGTAGGACAACAGCCACAGTATGTTCTAATGCAAATGAGAATATGAGGAAATATTTAGTAAAATCAGGATTGATAAGAACTGGTGCTTGGGTGAGTGCATGTTTTACCAGTTCAAAAGACTTCTTGGCTTCTAGAGTCCCTTTAACTCCTACTTCTTTCTTTAGCATGTTTGTCATGTTTCTAAAGAGTTCTGCTAGGTTGGGTATAAATCTCCTTAAGAAATTAATCTTCCCAATGAAAGACTGCAATTCCTTGATATTTCTAGGGTGATTGATTTGCAATATACCCTCAACCCTTTTTGGGTCTATTTTAATCCCCTTTTCAGATATGATATGACCAAGAAGTTTACCTTCTTGGAGACCAAATAATGTCTTTTTGGGATTCAAAGACAACCGATACCTTCTGCATTTCTCAAAGACTTTTCTCAAATGTTTAAGGTGTTCTTCATCAGTTTTGGAATAAACTGTGATGTCATCAAGGTAAATTACAATGAAGTACCCTATTTCTTCTGAGAATGCAATGTCCATGGCTCTTTGAAAGGTGGCACCAGCATTCATTAACCCAAAAGGCATTTTCACATACATGAAAGTGCCCCAAGGAGTTGTGAAGGCTGTTTTGAGTTGATCTTCTGGGAGTACTAATACCTAGTTGTATCCTGAAAAGCCATCTAGTAATGAAATCCTCTTAGAGCCAACTACCCTTTGTAGGATGTGTTCCATCTTGGGTAAGGGGTAATTGTCTTTTAGTGAGGCTCTGTTTAAGTTTCTGAAATCGATACATAGCCTAATTTCTCTTGTCTTTTTTCTTACAACCACTAGGTTAGATACCCAATCTAAAAACCTCACAGGGACTATGATTCCGACCTCATACATTTTCTTAATTTCTTTTTCTACCAGGGGAAACTGTACAGGGTTAATTCTGCGCAGCTTTTGCCTAAAAGGTTTCTGGTTTTCTTTCAATGGGATCTTATGCTGGATGATCTTTGTGTCATAGGCCTTCAAGTCCTCATAGCTCCAAGCAAAGACATCAACAAACTCTTTAAATAAATCAATGTATTTACGTTTGATATGTGCTGGTAATGTTTTAGATAATTTGATCATCTTAGGCTAGTATTTGCTGCTTATATTGCATTCTTCGACATCAGATTCAGTGGGTTATATAGTGGGCTTCTTTGCCACATCATTGAAATCAAAGAGGTCTTCTAGAGGGGCTAGCCCTTGGGGTATACCTTTGTCTTTGGACTGCAGTACCTCTATGTCTTCTTTATCTGCGTTCATGTATTCTTCTGTTTGATTTTCAAATTCTTTGGTCAACATTTTTATTTCTGCAATAGGGGGTGGTTTATCTTCATCAGGGGGCTCTTTTTCCAAACAACTTTCATCGAGCTTAGAGTTGGAATTTTTCAATTCAAACTCATTCCTGGAAAGCAGGAAATCCTCTATCTGTTTATCACCCTCAAAGACCTGCCAATATTTTTCATTATCTGGTACTACTAGTTTGTATTTTTTCTGAATAGTGAACTGTTTGTCCTTATGTGATCTTTGATATGAACTAGTAGCACAAGCCAATCCATTGGCAAGTATGTTTTGGATTGTGGGGACAAACACCATCTCATATTCCAAAAATGTTTTCAAAAGATCCATGGCATCATTCCTATATTCCCTTAATCTAGGATGTTTTGCAGTGTATTCTCCATTTATTTGTTTGATGACCAGTTCTGAGTCCCCATGAACAACTATCCTCTCAGCTCCTAGTTTTCTCAATAGATGTAATCCTAAGAGGAGAGCTTCGTATTTTGCTATGTTGTTGGTTCACTTGAAATTTAATTTGAATGCATGGCTTTCAGCATGATTTTTATTATTATTGTGCAACCAAACTCCTGCTCCTACATTCCTTTTAGTGCAAGATCCATAAAAACTCATGTTCCATAAGGGAATGTTTGTAGTTTTGTTATCAGTTTCCTCCTTACTGTCATCTTGTTTCTCGAGGTCAACAGGCTGATGGGTAATCTGCTCTCTACAATCTTGGTTCTGATTTTCTAATTCTGCAAACTGTTCAAATGTTTCTCCCTTGTTTTCCTTTGTATCTAGAGCTGCCATTATGTTTAGATTTGTGGCCTCTACTCTGCTGTTTAAATTTTTATTCTCTAGCTCTTGCTCATCTGTAAACTCATCATTGTAAAGGATAAAAGAGTCTAGGTCTGTATGGACAAAGTAGAGAGGGGAATTTTCTGGTTTCACTGGGCTTCTTACCATAAATTTCATGTTTCCTTCCCTATATAGTCTTCTAAGCTGGCTGAAAACAGGGATAGTGGCATATGTCATGTCCATTTTCATTGTACCCTGCAGCTTAGCACCCCATGATCTTGACATCAACATGCTATAATTGGGAGCTACATCAGCCACTACAACATCCATTACCATTCACTTGGCTAGGATTTGGGTCAAATTTACACAGAGATCTTTGATCAGGCCCAAACACTTCACTCTGTTAGAGTCAAAAGAATATAAATCCTTATATGGTCTGGTTATCTCTAGGCCTAATTTTTCCATGATCACTTTTGGCATGAGGTTGTGTGAGGCCCTTGAGTCATGCATAGCATTATGTAGGATTTTGTCATGGATATTTAGACTGACATAGAAAGGAGGCACTAATCCTTCCTGAAATTTCCCTTCAATTTTTGGGCCAAACAAGAGAGCTGGTTGATCATCATTCAAGTTGACAGAGTCATTGTTTTCTCCTAAATTTAATGCTTTCAAAATTTGACATTTATATACATCTTGGGTTACCAACTTAGTGAGAGGGAATTTTTTTTTTATTTTGGCAATTTCACTCTCCAGATTGAAAGGAGATTGACTCTTTGAAAGGTACATATCTATTTTGTTGGTCACTATTTTATTAGAAAAATAAGCTTGCTGATTCTCACTATGTACATTATTTGAAACTGTTTTTTCAGGGGCACCAGCTGAAATGCTAGTGCTACTGGTTTCTAGTCTTGGTTTATCAATGGTTTGGATGTCTTTGTCCTTGTTTTTTCCAGAACTCTTAGCTGCTATTTTGTTGCTTTCAGCAATCCCTTTGGGAGTCTTTTTAGGTGTTTTATTAATAGTGATTTCAAAGGTTTTTGGTTTGGGAGCTTTTGGGTTCTTTTTGCTTCTGAGATCATATTGTTCTCGAACCTGCATGATGGCATTCTCGAATCCTAACCTATATTATTTAGATTCTAACCCTTCCTCACCCCAATCTGTGTATGAGGTCTGGTTGTCCTCTGTGAAACAAGTGTGATCTTGGTTATCCACTTCCATCATGTTTATAATAGTTCCCCCTGACTCTTATATTATTACTTCATCCTCATCAAGAAAATTTTCTTGGAATGGAGGTACAATTTGTTGGTCAGAATCCCTTTGTCTATTGGGAGGAGTGTTTCTCCTAAAATTTTGGTTATGGTTTTGAGACTAATTTCTATTTTGATTACTGGCTTGGACAACTAACCTTTCCATCATTTTTTCTATCCTGTCTACGTTTTTAGCTAGATTATCTAATTTGAAATTAGATGTAGAAGATGTGGTGTCTTCCCTGTAGGTTACCTTCTTTTCAGCCCTCATCCTAGCTCTTTTGGCAATTAAGTTTGCCTCCACACTTACTTCCCCTTTATGCATATCCTCTAAGGTGTTATAGTCTCTTTCCCTTAGTTGGTAAGCCATCTCAGGATCGAATCCATCAGGGAATTTCATGAGGGCTAACCCTTGAGGAGGTTTCATGTGGGATGGTAAAGTGTTGTAAATACTATTGTGCCTAGCACAATATTCCTGGACCCCTTCTCCCACATTTCTCTTAATGTTCTCATATTTAGACAAGGTTTGGAGAGGGTTCTTCCTGACTTCCCACTTGTTTAGAAATAATTGATGAAAGGCAAGGAGGTCATGGATGCTATGTGGAGCTAGATTTTTAAACCACTTCCTAACTTCTCCCCCAAGACTTTGAGCAAACAGCCTGAGCTTAATGGTCTTATCAACTATTTCATTTCTATCTGAGTAGTCATTCATTTTATCTATGTGTTGTGACGTAGTGATTGAGCCCATGGCTTCATATAATGGAATAGAGGTTTGATATCCTTGGGGTAAGGCAACTAATTGAGCAGGTAGGACTAGGGGGTTGTACCAGGTTGCCATGGCAGGATTCCGTGGGAGTAAAGGAGTAGCTTGAGAAGCAGGTATATGGATGGCAGAACTGCTTGGACCAGCAACAAAATGTTGAGCAGACTTAGGGTGAGAGAGACCCAAGTTATGAATGATATGGATATCAGGTGGTGTTGATGGAGGGGTTTCTCTATCACTAATATGTTGACCACTATGTGGTGGCGAACCTGGAGGCTCAAAGTCTGTCTGATCTATACCATTGAATGACTTAGTTCTTGGTAAATTACTTGGTAAATCCAAATCAACTTGAGTATCTGCTAGAGCTGCAAGGTTTTCAGGTGCTGAGTTACCTCTATGAATGGGTCTGACAATAGTTGGATCCCTAGATGTGAGAGACTTCCAAAGAATTCTTTCTGGATTGTCAACTATTTTAGGAGAGTTTGGATCAGGATAAGCTCTGGTATGGATTCTTCTTGAAGCCAATATGTTAAGTTTCAGATCCAAAAAGGAGAAAGCTAGCTAGATATAACAATATTTAGGAGGAAAACTATCCTTAAATAGAGAAACTTAATCCTCAGAGTTACCTTTAGTATGGAAGATGTTGTGATGAAACTGGTCTCCCAGTGGAGTCTTGTGAAAATAATTAGCAGGCCTACTAATCACCAGTGGAGTCTTTTGGTCATTTAGGAACTGTGGAGTCGCCAGGTGAAGGGTTTAAAATGTTCAAGATGATTTACTGTCCACCACAGTGATTAATTACCAGAATAAGGCTAATTTGTCTTCTTTGAGTTCTTAGTAATGTTTTAAAGGGTGTTTTAATCAAAGTCCCAAGCGGAGTCGCCATTATGTTGGGGTTCCTGTGATTTGGAAGATCTGGAAATACCAATGACAAGACAACATCAAACCACTTTGGGATCTCAGGATCTAGCCCTCCTGGATCCAGAGAGGGATCTCTCTATAAAGGTAAATAAATGTATATATTTATGTTCAATTTGAGGTATTAGGCTAGTTATAGGGCACAAGGGTTTTTGTTTTGTTTGTTTGGTTGGGAAACATGAAAGAAGGGTTTAGTGTAAGGTAAAGGAAATTAGTAGTGAAGGATTTTTGGCAACGGGGAGACAATTTAAAGAGAATACAAGTCCATTGGGCGATGGGGTCATAAAAGGGTTTACTTGCAATTCAAATATCCAAGGCTTTCAAAGGGCTAGTCATCTAAAACAGAGGATCTCTTAAGATGATACCGTGGGATGAAACAATAAGGAAATGAATGGGAATGACAAGGAAAACCTTCCAAGGTGACCACTTTGGAGTAAGTTAAGGGATAGGGCATACCTTATACCTCTATGATCAAAAATATTCATGAGGCTAACTCCGAAGACAAAAATATAGCAGTCCTCCTGACTACTTTCAAACAGTAGAAAACACTTAAGTTCAAACACAGAGTGAAGTCTAAGATCAAAGAAAGACTTTTAACCTTCTCTGCTTTTGGCATTCAACTCAAAGGGATCTTAGAAAGGCTAGTTGTTGGAAAATGAACCTAGGGGATAGGGCTAATCACTAAATCTCCCTATTCTCCTATTCTTTTAGCATAACCAAACAAGAACATCTAAGAAACAAAATCTAAATTCATACATCAGTAAATATGGGAAAACCAACTCTTTGACTGGTTAAATTATATTAAATTTGTTCTAAGATACACAAGTAGCAGAAAACATAAAAATAAGAGAGTGTAGGAAGCATTAGGCTACTTGTAGCAGTATATCCTAAGCTAAATTTATTGTTTTCTTATTAGAGAAAATGAAACATGATGTAAAACAGAGGGAAAACAATAACAGAGAAGGGACACATCACCATTGATTTAGATCAGGATCCAATGAAAATGCTTGTCATATTAGAAGAGAAAAACCAGTCACATACATTCTTTTCCAATAGCTTGATATCATCCAGAAATAATCTCCCAGCCTATATACAACTACTACTCACAAAACTCTCACTAAGAACTTGCTTACAATTAGTAATTTTCTAGCAACCAACCAACATTTTTCAATGTATTTCTCATGGGTTCTTATAGGTGAATGAGTGGTAGCAGTGGTAGATAGGGCTTAAATGTCTTCATTAAGATAGAGGGGAAGAAGTATTCGAATGCCCACTTTGCTTAATGGTTTACATTAACTGTGCGTACTCTTTAGATGAATTAGGAGTTTTGTTAGTTTGACAATAACCCTTAGGATATGTTCTGTGAAATACTTTCCTAACTGTAGTAATTCTGTTTTATCCTCTGTGACAAGAAAGGGTGAAGATTTGTCTTTCAGGTCTTCCATGCTTTGTAACTAATGCACTCATAGTTTTTGGATTTTTTGTCAGAATAGTAACTACTCTGGAGCTTGATGGAGAATGAAAGATGATAGTGGGAATTGGTCCCTTCTTAGAAAAAGAACATTCTGCTGATCCGACTGCCTCAGATATTTAAATTACCGATATGGCTCGATGTGTCCCTTAGGATTCTCTAAGCCATTCTTTGGTCATTTTTATGATTTTCGAACTGTGTCCTTTGACTTTAGTGATAGGTTAATTTGTTTGATCTGTGGGTTTATGCTTTGATCCCTTATCATTAACCTTTGACTAATACTCTTTTATGCTTCTTCCTTTGTACGGGCGTATGGTTTTTTATTGAGCTAGATGGGTTTGCCGAGAATCAGGGTTCATGATTCGCCAAATAGACATGAGGTTTAAACCCTTCAAAATTTCCTTTATCAGTAATCTTGTTTACAGGATCGTCACCCTGCAACCTTTGTCACCTTACTATGCGACACACACCATCAAACCTGTAAAAACATGACAAACCTGTTAAGAAATCGTACAGGATTGGTTGGAAACTGCTTTGGAGGCTCAGGGATGGCGAGGAGAAGTGAGGAAAAATGTGGAGGCAGCGGAAAAATAGGAGGAAAACCCTGGCAGAGCAGCTAACCAAGTGCAAATGAAGGTTTGGGCGCGATGGTGAATAGGAGCTGTTGGATTAGGACAATCAATGCTCGAGATTACTCAGTGAAATATTTCGGGAGCAAGTTAGGTGGAAAATGAATGGGGGCGACATTAAATCAGGACCGTCCGATCTCAGAGATCGACGACTGGGATTAAAAATGAAGGCAACGTTGCAAGGGGCAGCGGTATAACAGAAAACTGGGGATGTTTTTCGCAAAATGAAATGGGGGCAGGCAATCTTGCGCGGATGGAATGCGATTCCATACACTGATTGCCACGTGGATTTCCAAAACCACCCATTTCGCAAAATTTTGGGACGCTAATTCTCGGGCATAAAGATTTTGAAAAACGAAGCTCCAACTGTCAGATCGTGCGATGTTGATTGGATGGTGCAGATAGAACGCAACGGTAGGCAATGTGTGCGGGCAGAAGGACTGGTGGGCCCGAAATTTGTTTTGTCGCGTAGTGGAAAGAGTGTGTAGCGGGGTGGAAAATTAAATAAAAAGTTGGTTTTGTCGGGTTAAATCCCGATCATAGGATCTTCAGATCGGACAGTTACGATCTAATATTGGGGCGGAGGTTTTGAAAGGGGGGAAGAGATCTTAGATGGATGGGCGGAGCGCGACACAATCTCGGTCGTTGGTTCTTGTGGATTCAACGGCCTAGATTCGTTTGAAACCATAATGTCGTGAATGGTAGAATAAATGAAAGGTAAGGTTTTTGAAGGATATTTTTGTATTTAAGCGCCCGATTGTGGGGCTAAGGTTATATGAGATGAGGGGGTAAAATATATAAGCCCTTGGGGGCTTAACACCTTATAATGCAAAATATTGTTATTTAGGGCAAAACAAGGATTTTTAAGGCCAGGTAAGGGTTCCGATAGGCAAAAGAAGGGATTTTTAAAACCAAATAAGGGGAAATATAAGGTTTTAATATGGTTAGGATGATTTAGGGGTTAAATTAAGGATAATAGAGGAGTTTTGTGAAGGGAATAAGGGTGAAAAATGGGGATTTTGTGGGAGTGAAATGGAGAAAATGGAAGCCTTTTTTAGAACAATTTTTTTCACAAACAATAGGTTTCATTAATGGAAACAACAGTGAAGATTATTTAAAGGATAGAAGACACATGGAGGCTTCAATAATGCATTAGGGGAATTTTTAGGTCTAAAATGGGCCTCCTAAGGAAATTATAAAATAATAGTGGAAATAATAAAATAAGATTTGATTACATCATCAAATTTTAGAGGGAAAAAAGGAAAAACTATTTTTTCAACTCGTATTTTCAACTTATCTCTCAAAGTTTTTTCTCAAATTTCGAGCGGGAGTACTTGTTGAATGAAAAATTTAATTCCTCATCCAAGGAGTACCCATGTTGCATACTTTCGATGGATCCTTCTACACGAAAATTGAGAAATACATGAAAAATGTGATTACAATCACGTTTTTTCATGTATTTATCATTTTTCATGTAGCAGAGTCCATAAAAAGTATGCAACATGGGTACTCCTTAGATGAGGAACTAAATTTTGCATCCAACGAGCACTCCCGCTCGAAATTTGAGTAAACAATTTGGGAGATATGTTGAAAATATAAGTTGAAAAAGTAGTTTTATTATTTTATTATTTTTTAATATTTTTACCCTTTTACTTAAAAAAAGTTAATCATCCCCCATGGTTGACATCATCATCTTGAATCCTATTGGTTATTATCAAGTTTATTTTTGTTGTAAATTTTTCTTAGGAGGCCCATTTTAGACCTCAAAATTCCCCTAATGGATAGATTTACAAAGGAAATGTTTCTCTTGAAGGCTCGGAAACAAATTTAGCCACCTTTTTGCTTTGACAAATTATTATAGGTGGCTAACAGGTTGCACAAAGTTCACCTGTGCATTATACTGTATGAGCGGTTCTTGTGTTGGGGACTGCGTATATTGCGGCACTTGGTTTGGAAATGGTTGTTGGGGGGCGAGCTCTTCCATAAGCATGTATATATGCATACTGGGTCCCCTGAGTCAGAGGATAGGGTCCTCCATGCTAATGGTGGTACGATGATGCCCTACCGGTCAAATTTTGCGGAGGCATGTGATGAATTTGGTAGTCGGGTTGTGGTATGTTCTAGGTAGAATCATACATGTAACCAGGACATTGAACGTTGTTTCTTAGGTGATTTTGGGTCAATGACCCAATTAAACCATCTACAGAGGTCGACGCACCTGGAATTTCTTTTTAAGTTTCCAGGTGCAGGGTGTTCGATAGGATATTGTAAATATACCCTGACTGCGTATAGATCATCTCGAGTTGTTGGGCTTTACTGATGGCGTCCTCTTTGGACATGGGATTTTTTTGTGCCACATCCTTCGAAATCTCTGCAGTGAGAGTTTTCAGAAACACATCTAACTGAACTCAATTATTGAGTTTGACTTTGCACAAACTACGAGGTCGCCGCCATTCGTGGAGATGGTCTGAGATATTTACGGCAGGGGTTTGCCTAAAGTGGTTCAGTAAATCCATTCTAGAATCATGGTGGATGGGTAATTGAAAATAGGTCAGGAACACAGTAGCGAGGGCGCTAAAGGTTCCATGTGTAGTAGAGGGCTGCTCCACATACAATTTCGTTGTTACTTTGGTTAGAGTGCGTTGAAACAGTCTTAGTCGAATAGTGTCATCAATGATGCTATTCGACGAACACCATAGGTGGAAAGTCATCACATGATTTTTGGGGTCTTCTGCTTGCTTCCCTTCAAATTTTGGAATGTCTGAAGGGAGCTTCATGGGCATGGGAGGCCATATGGGGTTGTGTGCAATGGGGACGTTTTTCAACTTGGTTAAATATGGTAGATTTAACGAAGCTAGAAAAGGTGACTGCGAGGTTGTATCCATTGTGACTTGTGAAAACACAATGTGCTTGTCAAGAATAGGGTTTGTATGTGACGTACCCTGTTATGTGTTCACCTAGCTTCTCGAATGGGTATCACTCCTCTGTCCTCTAGGAGTTGTGGGAGGAGTGGTGTGTGGTGACCTTGTGGGGGTTTTCACTGATGTGGTGTTGGGAGACCGATTAAGGTTACCAACTAAAGATGCCCCGATAAAGGATGAACCAATAAGGATGGTAGTTTTTCATCTTTGATGCCTAAATGGATAAAGACCTAGAACCCCTCTCGGTAATGGGGGGAGGTTCAAAAGATGTCTAGATCGACGAGGTCCCTTTGGGTCCATTCTGGCGTCAAATAGGTATGATTTTGGAAATATATGAGAGGATAGAGACTATAATCAAAGCAAAAAAATTCGATCGCATACATAAAACAAAGTGAAAATAAAATAAAGTTTCCCTTTATATTAATCCTATGTGACTAGTCAATAAAAAAATATGGTTTTTTTTGTTTGTGTATGATACTCAAATCCTAGAAGACCTAATCATACTCACATGCTCAGATTTAACTGGGCCTTGAGAATATATCTTGCGAATGCTGGCACAACATCCTGAAAGAACTAGTGACGCCCCCAGTTAAACGAAGAAAATCCACCAAGGTAAGGGTAGAGGATCTAGCACTGCCTGCACCGTCACTTATAGGAAAAGGATGCCCTAATTTTTTCCACTAAGAACCATCATACCATGTGAGCATTTGAGTCTTTGTTTTCTTGGTAGTTCAACTACTAGTACCGAGTATCAACTGGGTCAGGTAGCCCCAACCGATACCACACACACTAGGCCTAAGCCTAACGCCTCTGAATCAGGTCTCTACTATGCTCGGGTTCTCTTTTCTGTGGGATGATTGGCAGATTTGAAAGTTCCCTAAACAGTCAACTTCTATGTTTCTAGAAGAAGACTATCCAAGGTGTCTTATTGGATGCCTACCCCCTTGGTCCTAACTTAGACTATAAATTCTTTTGTGGCCCTTGTGGGGAGAATTTAGTGAGTTTTGTTAAGTTAGTTTTTAGGTGTCTTTACTTTGCTTAGGGTGTGGATGTGTGTGAACAAAAGGTGAAAAAGCACATAGTTTGAACATGTGGATATGCGATGATCCTTTTCAAAACCCCCAAGTTAAACTATGTTCTATTGTTCCTTGCTTAAAAGAAAAACATGTGTGGATATGAGTTGCTTTCAATTTTTCCTAGTTAATCTATATGATCAACTATAGGGAGATGGTGAGTTGTCAATAGAGAGTGTTAATATGCTTGCTTAGGATCACCTGAGGGTGCAAAGGCAACAAATATTACTTGATCTTATACCAACAATTCGATCCTAGTCCCGAAATCCTAATGCAAAAATTGAACTAAACTAATGACTTTTACACTAGAAAAATGAAAGAGAACTAGCTAAGCATGCATGGACTTGGGCCACTTACTCAGGCTAATTAACTAGGTGGTTTGGTACCTAAATTCAAAAACATAAATTATTTCGGAATGCAATTTAATTTGCTTCCTACTTAAACTATGTGTTATCTTTGCGAAAATCAACTTGAAATAAAACCAACACCTAAACTACTATGAGCAGTTAATGATGAGCTTTAACAAGTTGCGAGGCACCTCAACCAGTGCTGGTAGATGTATTATGGGCTTCCAGTCACTTTTACAAGCAAGAAAAGATGGAAATAGTGGAAAAATCCCACTTCTGGTTTCCGCTCGCAAAAATTTGAAACAGGCACAAAGGTTGCGCGCAGGTCACCTCTGAACACGTGCACTGGGGCACGTCTGTCTATAGGAAAGGCGAGCAATTTCTTGCAAAGTGATTTTTTTGGAGCTCTTTAGCTTTATCCATCACTAGGGAGGAAATAGGCAGTGAAGGACAGAAAGGGGGTTGTTCCAGCCCAACTCCACCACAAAGACGAAGGTCTCTACAAAAAGGCACAACCAAAAAACTTGGAAATAAAAGTTAGTGGAGTCGCCAATCCTATGTTGGTGTGTTTGGCGCATGAATGTACCAAATCACACTTTCTTAAGAGGGGTGGTTTTTCCCTCTTAAGTTATTGGTCACAGGCAGAAAATAGATGGATTCAAGCAAGTTAGTGGAACATGCTAAAACATAAACATACTAGATAGAGAAATAACATGCATATTCAAACATAAAAACTAAACTAAAACTAAAACAAATAAAACAAAATCCCTAAATAGAGTCAAACAACTTCAATAATCCAAACGACGATGCTTACGTCCACCCTTATTGAGTACTGGTAGGAAATGAGGATGAAACTTTAGCCCACTTGCCAAGGGGCCCTTGGAACTATGGAGCTCCAAGTCTAGATGTAATGATGTCTTTACTTTCGAGCTGCTTTGGCGCAAAGTCTCCCTCTCTCTACTATGGTGGATTGGATTTGTGTGATGGCCAACAAATGAGTCCCCTCTATCTTTGCTCCAGATCACACACTACTGGTATTTCTTGGGGAAATTCTAGCCAGCATAACAATGTGTTCTCATATTGTTCATCTCTTGGTGGTCTTTTATAGGAGAATTCAAATCCTCCTTCCATCTCTTGGTACATTGTGGATGGTGACCCAAGAGAGGAGGGTGATTCCATTGTGTGCCACATTTATTCCATTGTGTTCTCCTTTGAGGTCCTATGGAGGCTTGGGTGGTTGTCATTAGGCGGCCTCAAGTGTGGGATCAATGTCCTGGAGTGTGCCTTGTGGTCCCAAAAAGTGACTCTTGTCACTCTCAGGACCACGAGAATTTTTAAGGACAAGCCACACAAAGGCACACTTATCAAAGAATTATGTGCAAAAAGGTGCATTTAACTGGTTCCTTCTATGTGCAATTTTATTTTTCCTTTCAGGCCTTAGATATTTTTAAATACTCCATATTCTCTATTGTCTCTTAGCCCTGTAAATCCTTCTGTCTAACATTAAATAATGTCATCTTTGCTTGTCCGATTTTCCAGTGATAACAAGATGGAAATGAGAATAAATACAAATATCCAAATGTCAATCAGAAAGGCAGTTTGGAAAGGATTCAAAGGTAGTTTGAGCGAGGAGAATGCTAAAGGTTATATTTTGATTCACCTTCCATATAAATTAATAGCTTTTTCTTACGGAGAGACTGTAGTTGGTAAGGTTAATGTGTACTATGTGAGTTGGGTTGTGGATGGAAACCAAGTGAGAGAAATTTTTGTTAGTTACTTTGTAGGTGTCATGCTACACCATGTGAATTCAGGGACATACAAACCTTCCACATAGATAAAATTTCTTCGACGTTCCTTTGCACCAAAAGGTGCAAATGCTAGTTTATTTAATTATTAAAGAGTTGAAATATATTATACAATCCACATATAAATAAAAGGTATTGTTTGATGGGTTGTATTGTTTAAATCCAAAATTTTGTTAATTAAACTATAGTCCACGTAAGCTCCAAAATCCAAAGTTTCAGATATATCCAAAGTGATATGGTCCATTATGAAATCATATGCTAACTTATGGTAAAAGGTATAAGTTGGGAGCGGGGTCAGGTTTTGAACCCAAGACCTTCACCCCACCAATTTGATCACTTACCAACATGCCACAAGGAAGAATCGTGCAAAGAAATGCAACCGAATTTAATTTAAATTTTATGTTGTGGGATTGGCGGAGCGCAGAGCAGCCAACCCTCATCCTCCCATACGACCAGACCACCGTGAGCAAAGGGCGGAGTTTTAGTTAAGTGCGGATTAGTGCATTTAATACATGCTTATCCCTTAATTAACTCATAGTTAGTTTGGAAAAATTTATGGAGGCGCCCCCAAATCCGATGGACTTCCACATTTAGTGGAGTTAACTAGCAGTTTTCCAATTTTGGAGGAGATTCCTATGCCAAAATTGAATGAGGCATAAATTTGTCCTAGAGACTCCAAATTAGACTAAGTTAGAACCAAAATAGGGGTATTGGGGGTACTTTGGAGCCATTGAAACAAGTTGCAGAGGCATAAAAGGTCATCTACAAGTGATGTTTTTGCATTTGAATGTTTTTAAAGGCTAGGGCCACCAAGTGTTGGAGGCATTTCCAGAGCATCCAAAATCCAAATTGATCAAACGAACAATCATTTATGGTATAATTTGATGTTTTAAAATCATTGAAATAAGTTCCAATAAAATTTGAAGCTTGTAAAAATAATCTGAGTACATTTGAAGCTAATAAAAAGGCCCACACTATGAAGATGGACCAAGGAGATGTATCCCAGGAGGGGTGAACTCCTTCATCAAAAAATTGTGTATTGAGGTTTGTCATGTGTGTTTTTTGTGTTTATATTTGTTTTTTTTTAGTCATTTAAAATTATTCTTTCAAGTTTATGACAAACACTAAATTTCACCAAGTAAATTGAATTGACAATCGCATGCTCATGGACAAACTCTTGATGAATAAGCAAAGCAAAGCAAAGATAATTTTATATATAGAAATGATAGTAGCACAAAAATAAATAGCAATCGTTTCAGATCAAGTTGGTATCAAAGCACAAGGTTTCTTGCTTGTTTTTCTTGAAGGGTTTTAATAGTTGCAATTTTTGTGATGCTTACAAGGTTGATATTGCAGAGAGGAGAAGGGAAGATATTGGTAGCTAGTCCTGAGATCAGGATAAGAAGGAGGAAGGATGATAAGGCATCATCCTCACCCAAATGACCGCTCAAAGCAACACCTGAAGAACCTCAAATTCCATCTCCATCAGTTGATATAGAAGAAGTGAAATTTGTACAAGAGGTTGAAGTGATTGAAGAGGTACAAGTTGCAGAGGTTGAGCTTGAATCCAAAGCCAAAATTTTAGGCTATGAAGAGACTCATGAAAATTCTGAAGAATAGGATATTAAAAGAGAATTCAAAGAGATGCAAAGAATGGTGAAATTTATGTATTAAGCTTTCATGGCAAAGGAAGTTGGAGAAAGTTCAAAGCATCCTCATGGAGAAGGATCTTGATACAGAAAGAAGGATGAAGAGAAGAGTTCACGGGTCAGTGGAGGAAATCCACCTCCATCTCCACCATATTCATAATCTTCATCATCCCCATTTCCATCATCTTCCACATCCACCACAAAAACTCATACCCATACTCATTCCAAGATCCCAAAAGGAAAGACTCCATTACTCAAGTTGGACATCAAGTTTGAACTTCCCATATACGATGGCGAGGTTAGTGTTGATAAGCTAGAAAATTGGATTCATCAATTGGAAGTATACTGCAGAATTCAAAATCTACAAGAGGACGATATCAAGATCCAGTTGGCTTCATTAAGGCTAGAATGAGCAACACTAGTTTGGTTTGAGGCAAAGACACAAGAGGAAATGTGAATCCATGGTAATATTTTCATTTCTTGGGTTGAATTCATTTCTTCCATTAAAAGATAGTTTTATCCAGTAGCCAAGATGCAAAAAGAAATTAAGAGTTGGCAAAAATTTGGGAAGCTCAAAGGCCAAACTGTTCAAGGGTATACACAAGAGTTTAGAAAGAGAGCTTTGTTGTTAGGAGTAAACTTGAATTCTCAAGATACACTCTTGAAATATATAGGAGGTTTATATTCCTATTTGAAGCATAATATCCTTATGTTTAACCCAAACAACTTAGATGAAGTTTGTGTACAAGCCACACACTTGGAGGCAAGGGGAAAACAAAACATAGAGGAGAAAGGTGAAAGTAAGGATAAGGGAAAAGACAAGGGAGGAAAATGGAAGGGAAAGAAGAATGCAATTATCAAGAAAGAGAAGGAAAAAATTATTTGCAAAAACTATTCAAAGACTAGCCATGATGAAGACCACTATTGGCAACTTCATCCAGAATTGAAACCAAACAGATTGAAAGCCAAAGAGAAAGGAAAAACTATTGCTATAGTTGAAAAAGACTTAGGATCAGATTCAGGAGATGAGAAAAAAATTAATGCTATGGGTTTGAAAGGGAAACATGTTGAATGTACTAGTTCCTCAAATAGTCACATCAACACTCCAAATGAAGACATAAGAGAAGAATTGTTCCATGTTAGAGTGATTTCTAATAATACAAATATTGATGCATTATTTGATATAGGATCACAAGAAAAATTGATTTCAAAAGATTTAGTCAAACATTTTAAACTTGAAATTATGGCACATCATAAACCGTGCCCTTTGGGATGGATACTTAAGAATGCTAATTTACAAGTTACAAGGAAATTCATTTTTAGATTTGCTATTACTGCAAACTTTATAGATGAAGTCGAGTTAGATGTAATTCCACTTGAAATTTCTAGGATTATCTGGGGAAGTCCATATTTGCATGACAGGAAAGAGGTGTTTTATCGCCATGAGAAAAAATATCATATGCTTAAAGATGGAGTGGATTATATTGTGAGAGCTCATCGCAAGAAACTGAATACTTCCTTAGTTAATGCAAGGGAAATGAAGAGGCTAGTTAATGCAAGACAAAACTTGACATTAATGATGATAAAACAAAGATATGTTTTTCATCATACTTTTAAAACAAATGCTGATATATGTAATGAGTTATTTAAGATTGATAATAGGTTGTCTTTGAAAGAAGGTGAAAAACATTTGTAGCAGTCAACAATAGTGTTGGGCGGTGTTGAAAACAAGGTGCTAGTGCAAGCATTTGCAAAGGTCAAAGAGAGGACAAAGCAGCTTGGCAAAGAAGGCATAGGTTTCACATATGTGCATTGCTACTTTCCAAAAGGCACATTACAATGGCAAAGATACTTGGTCAAGAGTCAACATAAATTCTAGGCAAAAGCAACTAAAAATCACCATAGTGACAGAGTGCAAGGTGAGAAAGATTCCAAGTTTTCTTTGATTGTTGACCAAGGAAGAAACAATATGTTTTTTGCAAAATTAGATTGTTGTTCTGCAAGTTCAAAAATATTGTAGCATGATGGTGTCAATGACAACGATAGATGGTCGTCAGAATCAAGGAAAATTTTGTCTTTTTATGAAAAGCTCCAAATGATGAAATTAGGAAAATTTCAATGGATAAAGACTAGAAGAGTGAGAGAACAACCCCCTCATCTTCATAATCAGTGATCAAGAGAGATTTTGGGGTCAAAAAGGCGTCTAGTGGGGAGGAATGATCAAGGATCAGTATTTTAGCTAAAAAATAAAAGTGCTCAGAAATGCTTCAAACCAGGTTGAGAGCATAGAGCTCGTCACCAGGATTTCAACGCAACTCGTTTCATCAAAATCCGTTCGTATGAGTGAGCCATGGTCAGATGTTTTATTTCCAAAACATGTGAAAAAATGGGCAGAACAGGTACATCTACTGATGTGGCAGTCCAGTCAGTAAAAATGAATCTTCTAAAATATTCTTCAAGTTTCAGCCAATAAGACTATGACAAGTGGAATTTACAGATTCACCAATTTGGTGTATGTGAGGTAAAATTCTCTAGTATTTTTTAAGATGGGAATTTTAATTTTAATTATATATATATATATATATATATTAAATATTTTTTATTTAATTATTAAAGAGTTGAAATATATTATACAATCCGCATATAAATCAAAGGTATGGTTCAATGGGTTAAATTGTTTAAATCCAAAAGTTTGTTAAATACACTATAGTCCACGTAAACTCCAAACTCGAAAGTTTCAGATATATCCAAAGTGCTATGGTCCGTTATGAAATCATATGCTAACTTATGGTAAAGGGTATAAGTTGGAAGCGGGGTTGGGCTTTGAACCCATGACTTTCACCCCACCAATTTGATCACTTACCAACACGCCACAAGGCAGAACCTTGAAAAGGTACTGGAGCCAAATTTTATTTAAAATTTATGCTATGGGACCGACATAGCACGGAGGGGTGAATCCTTATCCTCCCATATGACCAGACCACCGTGAACAAAGGGCGAAGTTTTAGTTAAGTGCGGATTAGTACATTTAATAAATGCTTATACCTTAATTAAATCAGATTTAGTTTGGCAGAATTTATGGAGGCACCCCCAAATCCGGCATACTTCCACATTTAGTGGAGTTAACTGGCAGTTTTCCAGTTTTGGAGGAGATTACTATGCCAAAATTGAATGAGGTGTAACTCTTGTCCAGAGACTCCAAATTCCACTCAGTCAGAACCAAAATAGGGGTATTGGGGGTATTTTGGATCCATTTAAGTTGGTTTCAGAGGAAGAAAAGGTCATATACAAGTGTTTCTGTTCATTTGAATATTTTTGAAGGCTAGGGCCACCAGGTGTTGGAGGCATTGCCAAAGCCTCCAAAATCCAATTTGAGCAAAAAAATAGTCATTTCTGGTATATTTTAATGTTTTAAACTCGTTGGAATAGGTTCCAAGAGAATTTGAAGTTTGTAACAAAAATTTTAGCACATTTGAAGCTAATACAATGCCCCAAACTATGAAGCTGGACCAAGGAGATGTAGCCCAGGAGGGGTGAACTCCTTCATCAAAAAATTGTATATTGATCACTATTATGTGTGTTTGCCATGTTTATATTTTTTGTTGTTCAGTAATTTAAAATTATTATTTTAAGTTTATGACAAACACTAAATTTCACCAAGTAAATTGAATTGACAATCACATGCTCATGGAAAAACTCTCGATGAATAAGAAAACCAAAGCAAAGAGAATTTTATAATTGGAAATGATATGAGCACAACAATAACTAGCAATAATTTCAGATCACCTTACTATAAGGTTTGCACCATATGCCAAATTTAATTCGGACTTTGGCCTAAACCCAATAAAAACACGCCACATCACCCAGAGTACAAACCACTAGATACATGACACATCATCCAGCGTCAAAACCAGTCACAGAAAGAAAAGTGTCACAGTGTCATTTAATTTGAGGGCATTTGACCATGGTTGACCTTTTTTGACTCCTTTGACCCTTTTTTTTAAAATTTTCCTGTTCTGAACGACAGTCAGTGGGCTATAACTTCTTCATTTGAAGTCAGTTTTCGACGAAATGAAGTGCGTCGAATTCCTGATGACAGGACGAATCCGATTATTTTGGTTTGGTGTGATTATGAGAACTTTCAATTTTTGGAAAATTTTTACCCATAATCCAGATTCCAATCACTGAGTTTTGCATTACTCTGTCTGCACTTCCTTGGCCATGAGAATGAGATACAATGCTCTTGAGAGAAATTTCAATAAATCTTTGTACTTCTGCAGTAGCTTCGACCTTCAACACCTCATCACCATTGTAATCTTGAAGATGTTCTCGCAGCCCATCAATAGATTTTTCATATAGCGTTATTGTCAGTCATGTTTGATTCCAATCATAAGATTTATTTGCATGCTATATTCATTCTCAAATGCAAAATCAAAATATTATGTTGTTCTTGTTGGGAATTTTGTTACATCACAGGCTACAACATTAACGAACATTTTTATCTTAAATCAGATTTCTTCATGCTCAACAAAATAACATCAATTAAAAATTTATTCAATAAATTAACCTATTTGATAACATACCTTATGTTCCAGATTTGCTGGCCATTTAATGGTGCCAAATCCATTGTAATGCGTATGTATTTTGAGCAAAACGGAAAGGAGTTATGAAAGTTGCAATTAAAAAAATATTCCATAACTTTGCGCCATGACAGTGATAGTGTCATCCAAGCTCATTGTCCTACTCTTGCAAGTTGAAACACATGAAGCAAAAAAATAAGTCCTCGGAGATGCACAGGTGAATTACCGAGCATCCATTCTTATAAGTTTATCAATCAACCTCGTAACCCCTCCAAGATTTTGTTGTGTGCTTAGGAACTAGATGGAATCAAGGGAAATACACAAGGAATCATTCAGTCTCTAAGTGTCTTCCAAGGGAGTAAGGCTCTCTGCAAGAGCCTAATCATGGGAATTGACAATAGTTTGAAATTTTTTTCCTATCTTGCCTTATTACCCTTTGAATCCTCACTAGTTTTACCCTCTCTACCAAGATCCAAGTTCTCCAATGTAGTCAGTTTAACCATTTTTCTGTGACTAGAACCATCCGATAATTTTGATGGGTTGTTTCCTTCACCATATGAGAAATCGTTGCCATACTCGCTGCTACCAATCCAACATTGATCCAACAACCAAGATCATCACCACTATTCATCTCTGAACAAATCGAGTTTGTTGTCGAGGAATCCTCGACCTTACCAAGGAAAGTCCTAGAATGGGTTCTAAGGGTGTCTTGCAATGCTTCCCTTACAATATCACATTTGTTATCTTCATCCATTAATACCATTTCTCCTTCCATTTTATTACTTCTTGAAAATCTACACAATCTATTTATAAACAAGGTATTTGCTTTAATTTTTCCAAAACCTGACTGCAACACCTTATAATTTAAGCACTTTTACAGGTTAGGAAGCCGATAAAAGATCGGGTTTTAAATTCAATAACCTACATAGACCCAGTAATGACTTCAAAATAATCACTGCAACATTTATGGGCTCATAGAGGAAAAATTATGGAAATTGCATCCAAAGTTGAACTTGAAGAAATGGAAGAAGGATGGGAAGAAAATGAATATTTTTAGAGAATTTTGGAAATACACTATGTAATATGTGTGATCTGTCCAACATTTCAGATGGTAACTCCATCCATCATCAAGTACCAAAGAGAGCCTTGTGAGTAAATGATTCTTGGAGAGCCTTTTAATAGGAAAAATTTGAATTATGTATTCGTTGGATTAACGGTAAAAAATAAAATAAATACATAATATTTTACCAATTTCAAATTTTTGAAAAGTAATAATTAAATTAGGGTTTATTAATTATGAAAAATTAACAAAATTAATAGAGAAAAATAATAGGAATAGGAATTAGATAAATGAAATAATATAGATAGGAATTAAATTTTTAATTTTGACAAAAAAAGGACATAATTGAAATGGGAAATGGATTAAATAATTTAAGAATTAGTTGTATTTTTTTTTTAAATATTAAAAATTAATAACAAATATAGATAAAATAATAAAAAATATTTTCATCTATATTTGTTATTACATAACAAAATTGTTGAATTTGATCAAATTTTTAAATGAAATAAGGGATATTAAGATGAAAGTGAATTAAAAATAAAAAGAATGTTCTTGTTTTATAGGAAAAATTATAATTAGAGAAATGAAGAGGTTAAGAGTTAAATTTTATATTTTATATTGAAGGACTAAAAGGAGTTAGGATTAATTTAAACTTAGATGATGCATATATATTCATTTATATTTGTTATTAGTTAGATAAAGCTAAGAAAAAAGAGTTATTTAAGATGACCAAAACATTTATTAAAGAATTAATAGAAAAAAATAAAGAAAAGTATAAAAAAGGGGAAAATAGGGTAATAAGAGGTACTCAGGAGGGGGAGATGATAATCAGGGCAGGGTCAAGATTCATTAGGTGAGATGGTGGATGATGGATTTCCAGGATTGGCTAATCTTGTAACCATTCTCCCTATTAAAGTTATTAGGGTTATTCTCGATTTTTAGGGCTTCTCGAATAATACGAGTGTTGTAGAATGGTGCAAAGGCTATGATTTTTTATTAATTGAAGAAAATCAAGTGCTTGGAATTATATGAGTGATAAATTATGAAAAAATTTGAAAGAAGGTTATGGTTGGTGTGAGTTATGTGCTCCTTGAGGCGATCTTTGAAAGGACGACCCGTTTGACCAATGTAAGATATACCGTTAGAACCATGAATCTTATAAACCCCTGATCCTAGCATGGGATTTGATATGTATTTGACTAATTGAAAATATTTCTTGAGGGTTTTGTGGGGTTTAAATATAGTTTTTATGATTTTCTTAAAAAAAATATTAGCAATAAGATCAGTGATCCCTTTAATGTAAGGGAGGGTGTCTTGGCCGCAAGAGGGAGAGGGGTCCAAATTTTTGGTTTTAGGGTTAACAATAGACTAGAGAGCTTTAAATATCTGAGTAGAGGAATAATTAAACTGTATCACCACAAATTAAAGAAATTAGATGGAAAGTAGCTTCAACGTGGACGAGAAGGTTTTGTGTAACTCAATGTAGAAGGAGGTGAACCTAAGTAACCTTCATCATCATGAAGATAAGGAGATGACCTAGCTCTTCCTCTCAGAGTTATTGAGATAACTCCGAAGAAGAACTAGATTGATGCTTTATTCGACTCAAGCCCATAGAAAAATCTCTTTGCAATGGATTTGGTCAACAAACTTGTATTATATTTTTGAGATCATCCTAGCCCATATCCATTGGGATGGGTAAATAAGGTTGGATAAATTAAGGCAACAAAACAATGACTCATAATTTTTTTTATTTGTGTTAATTTTCTAAATGAAGTAGAATTGGATGTAGTTTGAATTGATGTATATGGATTTGTGTTTAGGAATCCCTAGTTGTATATGTATGATGAAATATTCATGCAAAGAGCCAACCAATATTTTATCATTAAGGATGGAAAATAATTCATCATCCACGCAAATAAAGTAAAGTCCAAGATTTCATTAGTAAGTGCCCACCATTCCTAGAAATTGATCAGTATTGGAAAGAAATATGTATTACTATTTTCGCGATAAAATCATTCCACTGAGGAGTCAATAAAGTCAAACCTATCCTTCAAGGGGTTTCCTAAAGAAACAAAACAATAATTAGAAGGATCGATATAAAAATATAGGGGAGTGTTCCAGGAACTTAAAGTGATATCACCCAAGAGGGAAGTGGAACATGAAATGTAAATATTATCACCCTCTCCAAGTCAAAATATTGGAATGCATAGACAATCTAGTTTGGAATAAGGAAAAGAAAATAAGTAGTTGTAGCATCTACTCGAGGAGGGTGTGATTGGATCATGGACCTCACTTTGTGGGAGAACCATCATAAATGTTACAAATAAGGACGCCCTTAAAAAATGTGCATTGGTTATAGAGATTTAATCAATATTAGTTTGGGCAAGCGAAATATTTCACCAAGTTCGTTTTAAAATAAATGTATCACTAAGTTTGATGTAAAAAGAAGACACATAGAAGATCACCTTCAAAAAAATAAAAGGCTTGTAAGTGGCTAGTCATGCCATTGGTCTATATAATGCATCAATTATGTTAATATTATTCATGGATGACATGTTGTGCCTTTAACTAGATTCAATTCTTGTTTTTTAAATGGTCGATATGCAAGTTTATGGTGCTACATGAGAGGATCACATCTCACATTTAATGAAAGTGTTGGAGAGTTCAAAGAAGAACCAAATACTGGAAAATATCATGAAATGACGGTTCCAAAAAAAATATTAGTGTATTTAGGTTACGTGATTGGTGGAGTAGAGCTCAAGATAGATCATGAGAATATGGAGGCCATCAATAAGTGGTTGATGCCTATAGTTGTCTTTGAATTCAAAAGTTTCATTGGAGAAATAGAGACATGAGGAAATTCATAACCTCATTGTCAATACTATTGTGCCGATCCACCCATAATAACAAGTGGTAAGAGTTACAAGTGCATAATGGGTTATGAGAAGGTCATTAAAGAGTTTAAAAGGAAAATTATCATAGCAATATTTCTTACATTACCAAAATTGCAGGAACCCTTCAAAATCGATATGGATGTGAGTGGATATGCCATGGGAGTATTATTGATGCAAGAATGACCCATATGCTACATTTATAAAGTGTTTCATGGGGGAATTTGTTGTGAAACCAGCTCCAAAAATAGAAGAAAAGAGATATCAACGCCTTATAAATAAGCCACTTCGAGGGGGCAACCTCCAATACGTTAAATGAATGAACAATTCTTGGATGATACAAATTACAAAACCTCCTTTCTATATATAGGAGTCCATGGGGCCACAATGTAATCCCAGCCGACCTAACAATAATAATTTAAGGGCATAATAATAACAATATGGGGGTTACAAGGGTACAATAATAACAATAAGGAGGTTACACTAACAACAATAAGGGACTATACTAGTAATATAGGGACCTAACATGCCCCTATCCTTCAAAAAAGTGTTGTACTCAACGCTTGAGTAGCTTTGGGTGCTTTTGTATAAAATTATCATCCTCCCATGTAGAATCTTCAGTGGGTAAGTTCTTCCACTTGATGAGATACTATGAAATTGATCGATTCCATAGATGTCGAGTTTTTGTTTCTGTGACTACTTCAGGTTCTAATATGATTTTTCCTTCCTCATCAAGTTCTGGCAATATTGTTTGAACTCGAAGATTTTCACCTATAACCTTCTTTAAGCATGAAACATGGAAAATTGGATGAACTCGTGAAGAACCATCAACCCTTGAAATGTAGAAGGTGCATTGGTAAGGCCAAAAGGCATGACCACAAATTCATAATGACCCTCATGAGTTCAAAGTGATGTTTTCGGAATATCTTCAGTCTTCATTCTAATTTGATGATATCGTGAACGAAGATCCAACTTGGTAAAATAAATTGCTCCATGTAATTCATCCAATAATTCATCAATCACAGGAATAAGAAATTTATCTTTAATGGTGAGCTTATTGAGTTCCCTATAATTGGGACACATGCACCATGATCCATCATTCTTGTGTACCAATACTACAGGAGAAGAGAAAGAACTTTGACTAGGTTGAATTATACCCACCTCTAACATTTCTAAAATCATACGTTCAATTTCGCTCTTTTGGACATAAGGATATCTATAAGGCCTGATGCTTGGAGGAACACTGCCTGGAATCAAATGAATAACATGATCATGATCATGAATAGGTGGGAGTCCTTTGGGAGTTTCAAAAACCTCGGAATGATTGTCCAAGAATTTTTGGAGATCTGTAGAAATAGAAGATTTTGATGTTGGAACTTCTAGTGAGCATAATTGTGCAATTATGCATCATTGTTATTTCTTTAGAAGCTTTGTCATGAAACTAGAGCTTATTATCTTTCCCGGCTTCCCTGCAATACCTCGTAATTCAACTTCCTTTCTTTTTGAAAAAAATTTCAAGAAAAGTTCTTGAAAATTAAAAGCTACTGTCCGTAAAGATTGTAACCATTGTACTCCTAGTACAACATCAGCACCTCCCATAGGAATGGAAAGCATTGGACTATTCAATACATATTCCCCCATTGTTAGCTTGATATTTTGGCATTTTCCAGAGAAATTTATAGTTCCTCCATTTGCAACCATCACTTGACATTCTGGTGCTGGGTATAGGAAACAATTCAATTCCTTGGCTACCTTACAATAAATAAAATTATGGGTACTACCTGAATCAATCAACGCTATTACCTTTTTCTTCTTGATATGTCCTCCTATATTGAGAGTTTGAGGAGTGGTAATTCCTGCCAATGCATTACATGATATGGTCAGACTCATTTCTTCCTCTTCTAGGGTTGGTTCATGGTTTATATCCTCTTCTTGTTCATTTTATACTTCCTCTTCAAAATCTATGTAAAACAATTTCTTCTCATAACACTTATGACCTTTTGTGTATTTGTTATCACAACTGTAGAAAAGCCCTTTTGCTCTTTTTTCTTCCAATTTTTGTGGTTTCAACCTTATAGGTTGTTGAAATCTAGGAGTAGCAACACTTCACTCTTTAAATAAGTGAGTGGTAGGCTTCCTTGTCGCCATAATTTTATATTCAATTTTTCTTGCCAACCTGAATGCCTTCTCTAATGAGTCAAGTTCTAAAATGCGAACTTCATGTTGGATGTTATCCTTTAAAATACCTATGAAGAGATCAATCCTGTGTTCCTCTAGAATATCAGTTACCCTTATATTCAATTTTGGAAGTCCTCAATGTGCTCCCCCACTAAATCCTTTTGTTTGATATTTATCAATTGGCTAAAGAAGGTGTTGCTCTTTGTATCCTCATAATGTGCTATCATTTCCTCCGTAAAAATTGACCAAGTGACAATTTGTTTACAGGAGCAAAGCCATCGATACCATACAAATGTATTTTGTTCTAAATGTAAAGTTGCAATGCGTACCTTTTGTGTTTTTTTCACATTATTGAGATCAAAATATTGCTCCATCTGTAGTATCCATGTTACATGATCCTTTCCATCAAACTTCCTCATATCCATTTTTGGAATATGGTGGTTCTTCCCACCAACATTAGAGTTTATGAAATCACGATTAACATTTATTTTGTTCTCATCATGAGTTTCCTCTACTATTTTTTAACCATTAGGAAATGTTTGTTGTATCAAATTTGTCAAACCTTCCATGTCTGCCTTTAGATTATTCTTCATGTTTTCCAGTTTTTCATCGATCTTAGCTTCCATGTCATCCATCTTAGATACCATGCCAGCTTCCATGCCATCTATCTTAGCTTCCATGCCATTCTTCAAACCATCCATCTTAGATTCCACGCATTTCCTCAAACCATCCATCTTAGTTTCCATGCCTTTCTTCAAAACTTCCATGTCATTTTTTGTTTCTCTTTGCGAGAGAGAATTGTTTTGCACTTGCTCTTGTAAATTTGATATGTCATGTTGCCATTATTCATCTTCATGAGTCATCATAGAGCCTTCTAAAGGCTTAATGGGTGTTGAATTATTTTTAGGGGCCATTTTAGAATCTAATACTGATATATATTCTACAATATGCCCTTGGAATCAATTCAAATTGATTCTTCAAACAAGACTTATGCGATTCGGGAAAAAAAAATACACACCTTTTACTTACTTTTGAGGAGCTCTATATTGAAATGGAATTATCTCTGTAATTGTAGAACCTCAATATCTGAAACTTGGCCTTATAGTATCCCTTTAAAGCTTCTTTCAAATGTCATAGGTCTGACCTGATTTGGATTCTTCAAGGAAAAGCTATGTCCAATCTCCCACAATGACCCAATTATGGACTGGTTCAGTAGAGCGAACTTGTAATACTTGCCACATGTCATTGTTTTCCTCCTTTGGCTCTAAAATTAATATACAAGAAAATACAGTCTGTGTAATTGCGATCACTTTTTACAACATTCCAATCTGATGCTCAAAGAGAGAGTTATGAATATTTTCCCACGATAACATCTTTGAGCTGAAATTCGGGAGCCTGAAAAAGACCTCACTTCCACAGATCATATCTCTGAAAATATTATGAACCAAGCTTTGAAATTGTGTAATGATGTTCCTCAGGATGTCGGCTTCGCTCTCTAAACATTTCAGCTTCTGAAACTTCGTAGAAACAAATTTATAGCAAAAATTCCGTGATGACCTGTTTAGGTTAAATTCAGGAGCCTGCAAAAAGCCCTAATTTCCATAGATCATATCTCCGAAAATATTGCGAACCAAGCCTAAAATTTTGCGACGATGTTCCTCAGGATTTCAGCTTCGCACTCTAAACCTTTCAACTTCTGAACCTTCGTAGAAAAAAAATTATAGTGAAAATTCAACGATGACCGGTTTGGAGCAGCGAAAACCCTAGAATCCAAAGCTCTGATACCAAATGTTGTGAAACTAGCTCCAAAAATATATGAAAAGAGATATCAACGCCTTAAAAATAAGCCACTTCAAGGGGTCAACCTGCAATACATTACATGAATGAATAATTCTTGGATGATACAAATTACAAAACCTCCTTTCTGTATATAGGAGTCCATGGGGCCACAATGTAATCCTAGCCAACCTAAAAATAATAATTTAAGAGCAAAATAATAACAATATGGGGGTTACAAGGGTACAATAATAATAATAATGAGGTTACACTAACAACAATAAGGCACAATACTAGTAATATAGGGACCTAACAAACTTTCTCAACTTCCCTACCTATAAAAAGGAGGTCCATGACATAGTATAAGTTGTCAGTACGTGGAAATCATATCTAATGGAAAAGGACGTTTTCATCCACATAGATCACCATGTTGGAAATACTGGGGGGGGGGGGTGGTGGGTGAATCAGTATTCCTTTCAATTAGAGTATTAGTTAATCTTCAATTATTATCAGTGTTTGTACAATGATAACAGTAAACAAAAAGAACAAAAATGCACATAACTTTTAAAGTGGAAACCTACTCCGGGACAAAAACCACCTAATTCTTTTCTAATAATTCTTTAATATTCAACTCCAATTGAAAATAAAGCTCCAACTTCCTAGATCTAGAAAATCATTCTTCTCCATCTCCCACTGGATGGACGCTCCAACGCCCGAGATTCTTCAGTAGTCAACTGAACGGATGCCCCAACACCCAATAAGCTACAACTCACCGTAGAACCACCCTATTAATTATTGACTTTTTAGTGATCCATGCCACAACCCCATGGGTTTTTATCCCACTAATTTGGGTTACAAACTTCAAACATGAATATTTCTCAAACCATGAAGAATTATGTGGCATGCCATATATCAATGGAAACAACTCGACAAGTAGAAACCATCAAAAGCATTCTTGACCTAGAATATAGTAATTTGGTAGGTAAAAATTCCCATGAAATATTGGGGTAGCCCCTGGTGCTGCTTGGGTTGACATCAATGACAACCATTGATCAGCAATCTCCCCTTTGGCATTGATGGCAACACAAGTACTCCCCCTGAGATCATGACACCTCTTCCTACAACATTCTCTCCCCCTTTGACATCAACGGCAAAGGATTACTCCCCTAGACACACAAACATCTTGCGGACCTATACACACTTCCACTCCCCCTGACACACAACCATCCTGTGGACCTGTACACACTTCCACTCCCACTTTATATTCTGAATAAGGAAAATATAATGAGAACTTGGGAGAATCCCAAGCTTCTGGCAAAGATATTCCAATGCTTCACGAGTACTCTCACGATCATCAACACTTCCTGCCCAATCTGCATTTGTAAAGGCATGAATAATGAGATTTTTACCCTTGGGATACCACAAGCCATATTCCGTTGTTCCCTTTAGATATCAAAGAATTATTTTTACGACAATAATATGTGATTCTTTTGGTGCTGCTTGGAATCTTGCTACTTGTCCAACTACTTGCATAACATCTGGCCGGGAGGCTGTTACATATAGAAGACTACCAATAATAGATCTGTACAACCTTTGATCCAAATCCTTAGATGAGTCATCTATACTCAATTTACAACCTGTTACCATCAGAGTAAGGATGGGTTTGCAATCTTCCATTTTGAATTTCTTGAGAATTTCCTTGATGTACTTGTCTTGACATATAAATATTTCTTTCTCTTGCTGAGATATTTGAAGCCCTAAGAAGTATGTCAGCTCACCAAGTAAAGACATCTCGAAATCACTTTTCATCTTTGTAGAACTTCTTACTTAGTCGATCATCATTGCTACCAAATATTATATCATCCTCTTTAGCTATTAGACGTGCTTTAGTTTCTTCATCCAGAACATATATGTCATTTGGAGCTCGACTTGCTGTAGCCACAATTTCACCATACCTGCCTTTCCTGATTTCACATTTTGTGGAGTTGAATAGTATTGTGTGTCCTTGACATTAGGGGAATTTTGAGGTCTAAAATGGGCCTCCTAAGAAAAATGTACAACCAAAATACACTTTATAAGAACCAATAAGATTCAAGATGATGATGTCAACCATGAGGGATGATTCACCATTTTTGGAGTAAAAAAGTACAAATATTAAAAAATAATAAAATAATAAAACTACTTATTCAACTCTTATTTTCAACTTATCTCCCTAAGGTTTTACTCAAATTTCGAGCAGGAGTACTCGTTGGATGAAAAATTTAATTCCTCATCCAATCAGTACCCATCAATGAACCCTACTAAATGAAAAATCAGAAATACATGAAAAAGCGTGATTGCAATCACATTTTTCATGTATTTTTCATTTTTCGTGTAGCAGGGTTCATCGTAAGTATGAAACATGGGTACTCCTTTGATGAGGAATTAAATTATGCATCCAATGAGTGTATCTGCTCGAAATTTGAGTAAACCCATAAGGAGAAAAATTGAAAATACGAGTTGAAAAAATAGTTTTTCCTTTTTTCCCTCTAAACTTTGATGATGTGATCTAATATTATTTTATTGTTTCCACTATTATTTTATAATTTCCATAGGAGGCCCATTCTAAACCTCAAAATTCCCCTAATGTCAGACATTTTTCCAACACTGAGTAGATTATGATTCATATTTTCAACCAATAGAACATTCTTGGCTAGAGCATCTTTGCTTCCGAGAGTGATGGTATCTGATCCTATAACATTTGAAGATCCATAATTTCCAACGGACACGGTTCCATCCTTCTTCTCTTTTAGAGATACAAATTTCTTTCTATCTCTAGTCATATGCATTAAGCAACCGCTATCAACATACCACACATCTTCATTGTTTTGAGCCTTGAGAGCGAGAGCACAATTATCAGCCTTATTCTTCCATGTTCATTCATTCTGTGGCTTTGAAGATTATTCTGGAGCATTTTCAAGTTTGCAGCCTCTGGCTATGTGTCCAAAGTTTTGACATTAGTAACATTCAATATTATTTCTTAAATGTTCAAATATATTGATGTTTTGTTGAGCCCTGGTAGGTTCATATTTGATAGATCTCCTGGAATTGTATTGGTTCCAAGGGTATGTGCGACATTCTACAACTTTATGAACAAATTTTCCACATGAATAATAATAGCCATAAAAAATATGTTGGTACCTGGATGGAAATCTTCGTCGAGGAATTATCTTCCAAGGTTGTTCTTGTGAATCTTGTCCAATGAAGTCTACATGCATGTCAGATCTCATAGGTTCACTGTATTTTGTTGTAGAAGATCCCGCTTCTTCTTCTTTGTAACCGAGGCCAGTTCTGTCATTGTAAGATCATTGATTTTTGATGATTTCTTCCAATGCCCTTGAGCTATTGGCATAGTTTTGGATAGTTTTTCCCTTCTTCACTTCCTTATGCAGTGAGACTACTTCAGCTTCTAATTCTTCCCTTTCTTCGTTGCTTTCTTCCAACTTCTTTTGAAGTGACTCTTAAATGAATTTGTGTTCTTCAACTCCAATTTTGAGACCTTGAAATTGTTCTTCAAGAGTATTGGAATGGATCTTCTCAGCCTTGAGCTCTTTTATAAGCTTGATTGCTTCCTTAGAAAATTCTTCTATGGTCAACCCTTCTTCTTCATTGTTTGATACCTCTTGTTTATTGTGCTTGGCCATAAACAATACTCTCTCATTGGATTCTTCTTCGTTGTCATTGTCTTCATCGGATGATGAGCTATCTTCTTTAGAGAGAAAGTTCCTTTTGGATCCTTGCTTGTTGAATTTATTAAAGCCTTTCTTTCCTTTTGAGTTGCCATCACTTTTGTTCGGACATTTTGATGAAAAATTCCCAACCTCACCACAGCCGAAACATACCAATGGAAGTTTACCTTTTAATTTTCCCTTACCAATTTTTAGTTTTCTCGTAAATTATTCATCTAAAAGACCTTCTTCATCATTTCCCTTTTCTTCACACTTGTAGGTGCATGTATTTTCAATTGCAGGTTATTTGTCATTATTGGTTTTCTTAGATCCATCAAACGCAGTTTCTAGATGTGAAGTACCCTCTTCTTCATCAAGTATCATTTCATATGCTATGAGAACTCCATGTAATTCCTCTTTGCTGATTTTGTCCAGATTTGCACTGTATTCTAAAACTGTTACCTTTGGTTGAATCTCCCTAGTAACGTTCTAAGAATCTTTCGTATAATAGTCTTCTCGTCAACTAGCTCTCCCAAGCCTTCCAGAGTATTGGTTATTTCATCAACGTATTGGAAGTATGCAACAATGTTGCAATCTTCTTTCATTCTGAGTTGCTCAAATTTTTCTCTATAGATTTGAAGCTTTGCTTCTTTGACATTTGAGTCACCTGCATATATATTCTGAAGCTTGTCTCGTACATTTTTGGTGGTTTTACAACCCAACACCTTATGATAAGCAAATTAAATAAGTCCACTGATAATAATATTCTTTACTTTTGCATCATTTACCAAATTATTCTTACCTTATTCATCCGTGGTTGATTTAAATCCATTTTGAACAATGTCTGATACTTCGTCACCTTGTGCCAAGAGATATACCTCCATTGTTCCTTTCCAGAGTGCATAATTATTTTCATTGAACAGAGGTACACCATTCTTGGTATGCTCCATGACCTCCTTCCAACTGTTAAACTGTTATTGAAGGAACCAAGCTCTGATACCAAATATTGGAAATACTGAGAGGGAGTGGGGGGGGGGGGGGTGGTGGGGGTGTGAATCAATATTCCTCTCAATTAGAACATTATTTAATCTTCAATTATTATTAGTGTTTGTACAATGATAGCAGTAATCAAAAGGAAAACAAATGCACACAATTTTAAGGTGGAAACCCACTCCAGGACAAAAACCACCTAATGCTTTTCTAATAATTTTTTAATATTCAACTCCAATTGAAAATAAAGCTCCAACTTCCTAGAATCTAGAAAAGCATTCTTCTCTAGCTCCCACTAGATGGACGCTCCAACGCCCGAGATTCTTTAGTAGTCGACTGAACGGATACCCCAAAACCCAATGAGCTACAAACCACCCTAGCACCACCCTACCACCCTGAATTTTTTACAATATTGAACCTATTGGTGACTTCATGCACCCGCCTAGCACCACCCCACCACCCTATAGAAGAATAAAAGAAGAATGGACTCTCATAATAGGGAAAATGGTCCAGTTTACAATGATATAGAATGATGTAGAAGAATAAGACACACTAGACCATAACCCCAACTATGACACAACCACCTAATGATGATCCTAGACCTCCCGACACTACCTCTTCAACTCTTGGCAGATAGACACTAGTACAATTTTTACAATAACGTATTTACAATGACTTAGTACAATGATACCTTTACAGTGACTGTATGCAATGCTGCCCACTTGAAGACTTCATGTGATGAAATTATTGCTGTTGTTTTGCACCTTGATTTCTTCTCTTTTCATGCTACCCTCTGCTACACCTTTCTTTGCTTTGCTGCCCTAGAAAGTATAGTCCTTTGCAACCCTTGACAACACATGATCTAGCTTTTTCTTGCCTTTTAGGATCTTGATATTGAATCTAGTGTATATCTGGTATTTGAGATCCCCAATATGTGATTTTTGGCCCTATAGTAGTCCTCTGAGTCTTCTTTCCAATGCCATAGGTCTTACCCAATTTGGATTCTTCAAGGGAGAGTTATGCCCAATGTCTCACAATGTCCTAATTATGGACTGTTTCAGTAGAGCGAACTTTTACAGCATTCCACGTGTCACTGTTTCTTCATTCATCTCTAAAATTGAGACAGCGAAAGCTATAGTTCGTGCACTATCTACCACTTTTTTAGAATTCCAATCCGATATTCAGAGAGAGAGTTATGACAATTTTCCTAAGGTCACTTCTTTGAGATGAATTTCAGAAGCCTGCAAAAACACTGACTTCCATAGATCATATCTCCGAAAATATTGCATACCGTGATATGAAATTTTTATAGGATCTTCCTCAGGATTTTGGCTTTGCCTCATAAAAATTTCAGCTTATGAACCTTCGTATAAAAAACGTTAGAGCAAAAATTCCACAATGACCTATTTCAAATAGCGAAATACTTACATAAGGAGGATATGCAGATCACAATTTATATAAATGCTTAGGTTGAGAGGAGATTCAACAAGTGAACGTGGGAGGGATCTTAGGAGCTTAAAAATTATTAATTATTTACTTTTCAATGACCCATGATAGAACCCCATGGGGTTTTAGCCCAATAACTAGGGTTACAAACTTCAAATATGAATATCTCTCAAACCGTGAAGAATTACGTGGCATGCCATATATCAACGAAAACATATTGAAAATTAGAAACCATAAAAATAATTATTGACCTAGAATATAGTAATTTGGTAGGTCAAAATTCCCATGCAATATTGGGGTAGCCCCTGGTGCTGCTTGGGTTGACATCAATGACAACCGCTGATCAACACACCAAACACTACAATACCTACAAGACCAAAGTAATCTACAACAAATCATACACTACAAGTGGATGGGATTATTGCAACAATTTCATTTATTAATCAAGTATAAGAAAGGAAAAAATTAATAATCTAATGGACATGATTTCAAGCCCATCTACATAAAAAATAGAGCTTTGGGAACTCTAACATAAATGGACTATTTCCGCCATGATGCATACAAAGAGGCATATATAGAGGATGAGGAATTCAATAAGGTGTTTCAACAATTTCCAGGGGTGTATCTGTGGTGGCCATTAATTGGAAAGTTATAGCACATAAAACATTTAAAGTTGGTTTCTACTGGCCCTCTTTGTTTTCATATTTTTACAATCTTGTAAGAGGTTGTGAAAAGTGCCAAATGTTTACTGAAAAAGAAGAAATTGGCACCCTTACTACTGATTCCTGTGTTTGTTGAAGAACTATTTATACAAAGTGTTATGGAATTTATAGGAGAAATAAATACACCTTCCAGTGGAGAACGCAAATGGATCCTAACAGGTACATATTATTTTACTAAATGGGAAGAATTTGTTCCAAATAGGAGGGAAATTGATTCGGTGGTAATCAAATTTACAGAGGAGAATATTTTCACTTGATTTGGTTTTCCAAAGAAGTTAGTGGTAGATAATGCTCAGGTGTTCAGGTCTGCAAAGTTGATTGAATTTTGCCAAAAATATAATGTAATACTCTCACATTCTACCACCTATCATCCTCATGGAAATGGGTTGGCATAATATTCAAACAAAAATTTGGTAAGAATACTTCAGAAAACCATTGCATAAAGTAAGAAAAATTGGGATTCACAGCTAAAATTTTCCTTATGGGTAAACAGGGTGATTACTAAAAGGTCAACTAAAATGTCGCCTTTTGAATTCGTATATCGAGCATCTTCCTTGTTTCCCAGTCAATTATAAAAAATAGTTGTTTCACTCATTCACGATGTCGAGGAAGAGCGAAATGCACTAACTAGAATGTTGAGCCAGTTAGAGGAATTAAATGAAAACAAAGAAAAGGTAATGGAGAATTTAATTAGTTACCAAGAAAAGATGAAACTGATTTTTGACAGAAAATCCAGAAATATTCTTTTTCAGCTTGGAGGTTTGGTTGTTATAGGAGATGTGAGAAGAGAGGATAAGGACAAACATGGTAAGTTTGATACTCTATGGTTTGGTCCTTTTCAAATAGCAAAAGTCAGAGTCAATAAAAATTTTATTCTGGAGAACTTAGATGGTGAACAATTGCAGCTGCCCATCAATGGGTGGTATTTTAAGCACTATTTCCAACATTGATCTCATTTTATTTTACCATTGTACATACCGATTCAACCACTGTGAATACTCGGTGAGATATTCATTGTAATGTTTTAAGCTATGATATGACTCCATCTTCGAGGTGAAGGCACTAATCTGTGGTTATTAGTGTTTTCTATCAAAACACTATCCCCATTTGGAACCATATGTTATAGCTCACTTTTACTTTATCCTCATATGTTGAAAAAGAAAAATATATATATGTATTCAAAAGAAAACAAAATAAGGAAAAATAACAAAATAAAAATTAACTCTTTAGATTTAGTATTTTATTAAGTGCTAACAATGGATTAAGCATTGATTAATATTAAATTGTACTATAGCTTGTTAATTTTGGTGGACCCAAGTGTATTAAATTTGGATTCAAATTAAACATCGAATGACTTGTCAGGAGTAGTAAAACTAGGTGGTCAGGCCCATCCGATGGTGCAAACTAGAAAACAAAAAATATGAAATGTTTATGCAATTGGGTTCCCCGCAAACCCCGTCAATGATCTTCGTTGAATTCAGATATACGATTGATATCAATTACAGGAGCACCCCCGTGAGTTTTCTATGTACTAGTGTGTGCCCCAATAGAACTGCAGCAAGCGCTCCTGTATCATCTGTCATCGACTTATCATCACTCTGCCACCGCCATTTCATTTCCATGTCACCACAATTTCACTTCCACATCACCCTGTCACTTAAGCAAATCATTTCATGACATCATACTCCGTACATTCCACGCACACTTTTATTACCACTTTCCCCCCATTTTTTTCGTTTTCCCCATAAATCTCGTTACCCTCTTTCCTCTCTTTATCATTTCTTAGCTCTCTGTATCTGTAACACATTGCAATTGTCTAACTAAAAGATAAATTCAACATCAATCGTCTTGTAACTAAGTATTTACACATCATTCCAACTTGTCCCAATTGTCAAAATGTCAAAGAAACCAGTGTTAGCAGGGTATTTCTCTCACATTCCTCTCATGGACACCAAGAGGGATGTTTTTGACCCAATTGTCTCCCTAGATTTAATGGAACTTCTCAACATTTCTTAGTCAAACAGAAGGAATCCCCTATGCATATTGCAATCATCAATTTTGGTCTTTTTGTTGCCATAATTCCCCAAACCTATGTTTTCCCGGAATTCATTTATTTACTAGTATCTGCTTTTTACCCACATAAGTGTTTTGTGATGAATAAATTGTGTGCAAATATTTTCCACGTTTCTTCTCTTTTAATTCAACAAGCCCTGGTTCTCCCCTCTTCAAGTTATTACACTTCATTCTAAGAGGAGACCTTGTTGTCAACCTTTCAAAATATATCTAGGGAAGACTATGCCCAAACGACTTTCTTTTTAATTCCCATGGGACACCATGTTCATATGGAACCCACTCAATTTTATCTTGAAACCTTTACCGAAGATCTAGGAGAAATTAATCAAATTATTTCCAATGTTTTGGGAACGGAGGATACACATGTAATTGACTAGGCTATTCTGAGAATGTTTAGTTTAATGTTGAAATCAGAGAACTTTTGATATACTTTCTTTCTGGGAAAAAATGGTTAATTCACACTTAACAGACCTTTGTCTCACTCTATGTTTTAGATTTTCCTCATTGGCAACCTACCTCTTCTTGTATACTCATGTGGAGAGATTTATGCACTTGGGATTGAATATAATGGACACATAAAAACAAGAAATCAATGGTTATTTGCATAGATACCATAATAAGTCATGCTAATTATCAGGGGTTTATGTATTTATCTACTTATTTCTTGTCAGTTGCGTATTCCATTATAGATAGCTCTCATTCACCTTGTATGCTACCAAAGGCTCATTCTCTCCTTTAGCTTAGAAAATATGTTAAAGTGGGTGATTGGTTCCAGTTTGAAGATCATGCTGAGATTAGATTATATGGAGCAGAGGCTTCCCCTTAAAAACTGTGAAAATATTTGAATTTACTAAATAGGAACCTACTGTTGATTCTTGATTTACATCTCCTACTTACATAAGTTATTAATCTAAAAAAATTATCATTAACATCGAAGTAAATACAGTCAACAACCTACACATACAGATCAATACTTAGCAAATTCTTAGCAAACCACACCCTAGAATCTTAGCTTAGCTTCAATGCTCTACCAGTGTGTCTATTCTCCAACTGACCCCAAGCCTTCTTATAATTTTCTCATTAGAAAACGAACGTGCATGATCTGATCTCTAATTGGTGACTAATATTAGAAAACTGCTTGATCTGCATCACTTAAGCCATTCTCATCACATTTTTAATTTAATTAACTTTAATATTTTAATTTTCCTAAGTTAGACTTAGGGTCCTTAATTAAAAATATTAATTAATTAAATATATCTTAAACCTAATGGAATTTCTTCAATTACTTTCTAGGTCTTGGAAATTTTATGTACTCTAGTCCCTCCACAAATTTTGGGAGCTAGAGCACATCTGATACTAGCCCAACACCCCAAAATCTCAACACTCCCTCTTAGCGACGAATGTGCTCTAGCAAAACACTTCACCCAGAAGTTATAATTTGATCTCTGGTGTTAGTCTTTGCGTTGATGCTAGGCTTAATACCCTACATCACTATGCTACTGCTGCTCTTAGTAATGTTTCACATGACTCTGCCACCATCCCTGCCACATCCATATTGTAGCTCCCACTCAAATTGATGCATCGTTCTACTAACTGTTGCATTGCAAATAAATTTCTAAGAGTAAGAAACAAAAGGACCATCACCCAATATTTGACAGAAAATTAAGTTGGGCTGCATCTCATCACTGAAGCTCCATAGGCCACTGCTTTGCATTGTCCTCCGGAGGCTACTGCGCTACTGTAGCTCTGCACTGCGTAAGTAGTCCTCCTCTATGTTTCCTCTGCACTGCTGCCGTATACATTGTTGTTGCATCTGCACTGCGTTGTCCACCTGAAGCATCTGCGCTGCTACAATACTACACAAGATAGGCAAGCCTCCTTTATGCTAATTCTGCATTTCTGCCTCTACGATGATGTTGTATGTACATTACGATGCTCGATCTTCATTGTGTCAACTTCTTCCTCTGCTTCATCTGTGATCCTCTACACCCACTGCACCACTTGTCCTGCTACCGGATTAAGGCTCTTGTAGCTCGTATGTGATCCAAGAGTTGGGCTACTTAAGGATCCTGACAACACTCTGTAGCTGCTCTATAGATCAATGCCACCCCACTTTCATGGTTCATGGGCACTCATGGCTACGTCATCATCAGAGCCATCTTAAGCTATAAAAAACTTGGAACTAGAAGCTTCCTTGCCCTTCTTCCCTTGAGGACAATTGCTGGCGAAGTGTCAAAGTTAACCACATTGGAAACATTTGATATTTGAAAGATCATGCTCCTTTTTCCCTTGATGCTTCTTTGATTCCAGGGCTGCATCTTCCTCTTCCTCCTTTCTCACCTTTCTAGAACCAATGTTGTACTACCTCTTAGTCATTCGGCGGGTCTCCTCTTGTCGGAGGATAGCCCACATATTGTCAAAGTTAGGAATTTACACTTTTCCCAAAAGACTTTGGAAAAATGTTTCCCAATCCTCTATGACATCATTTAGATATATCCTTACCATGACATCATCATCTACCTTGACCCCCATGTCAGTCAGCTAATCCCGGATCGACTGTAGTCTGGATAGGAAAGGATCGATTTCCTCTGCCTTGGACATCATAAATAACCACAAATGGCTCTCTAGAAGCATCTTCCTCTGGAAGTACCTCCCTTGATATAACGTGGTTAAATCTTCCCACATCTCATGAGTCATCGTCTTCTCAGCTATGTGTGGTACCACATGATCTTTGACCCTGTCCATGATGAAGCGCTTGACATGTGTCGATGCTTCACTATGCTCTGCCAATTGTTTCTCATCGGTTCATGTAGCCAATACTTTCTCTGCATGCTCCCTCAAGCCGTATGCCTCTAGGAATACATTCTCACCTTCTAGATAGAAAAGTTTGACAGGATGTCCAACCTCTCCTGATCACACAGTCCCTGTGGCGCCATTTTCTCAGAAATATGTCGGAATAGATCCTCCGCTCTCTGCTAGAGACTCAGATCTAGGGTCCTTGGTGAGAAAGGCACCCTCTTCTCCCTCTAAAAACTGATTTCCTCCTTGGAAATCTGCCAAAAAGAACGAATCAACTCTTTTCGATCACCCTACGATCAATCTTTATATTTTTTTGGAAATGAAATATTCTGAGTTGTTGTCCTCCTGCTCTTTGTAAACTTAGCTTAGGATTAATTTTGCATGGGCATAATCTTCAGCCACCAGCAAATGCTGAAGATCTGCAGCTCAGCTTCTATTTCACGACACTTTGCACAACAATCAAATTTTGGAATGCGTCACCTTGGCTGGTGTTATCACTCAGGTTTTCCTTGAAGTTGTAAGAAAAGGAAAGTATACCCGAGGTAACCACAAACCAACCTTCAGATGCAGAATCTAGCCAATCTGCATCTAGAGAGGGCTCTCTCTTTATAATTTATCTTTGTTCTTAGAAAGTTTTAGGCTAGTTATAAATCCAAGAGTTTGTTTGAAAATGGTGGAATTCGCCAACTAAGGGCAAGGTTGAAGATTTTCAGTCCATTGGGCTATGGAGTCAAAGGATGGCTTTACTGGATTACTATTCTACACACAAGATGGCTTTGCAGGGCAAGATAGCCAAACAGAGAACAATTTTAGAATTTAAAGTGAATGGAATGGATTTTGAAGGGATGAAAGGCAGTTAAGAATCTTTCAACATGTTCAAAAGAAAGAAATGGAATGATTACAAATAAAGAGCAGTGAAGAATTCTTTACTATAGTAATCAAAATGTTTAAACTAGCGAAGCAAGAGAAATTAAGAATTCGTTGCTCATAACCAATTTAGAAGAAAACATTTAGAATAATCACAACTGAAATCAGAGTACAATTAAGTAAATTCTGATTTATTCTTTTATGTCAATTATTCAGAAATGGACACAATGATATTATAAACAGATATAAAACTTAAGACATAGGATAGAAAGACTTATTGAACTACAGTCCGACACATGAATCCTGCAAAAAGTCCTGAGCTTTAAATTATCATCCAACAAGCCACAAATAAATCTCTCCAAAACACTTTTATTCCAAAAACATCAATGTCACAGCGAAGTAGTAGAATCCATCCTCAATACTCCATTCGAGGGCATATTTATACAAAAAATGATTTAAAATATCTCACAACAAAAGAGATATAATCTAGGGTGACTAATGGATAGTTTACAATACAAATTAAGACAGATGGTCTCGTAGATAGGATAAATCAGTTGATGTTATGTGTTGTCTCCTCTTTTTATGCATGTGCTGGAGGCAGGTCCTACAATCTGGCTCGATGCTGTCCTTTTGAGTAATTCTCTTTTGACTGCCTTGCTTGTCTGATACTCTTCATTTCTACTGATACACTTTCAACTGCCAAGCTGATACTCTTTAACCTTTGTTCACCCATTTATCTTTCACACTATAGTAAAAAGACAAAATTTTCCATATGAGGATAAATTTTACAAAATTTCTAATAGGTCTTCCCACCACTTGTCTTCTGCTATTTTGGTTCATTGGAGTTTCCTTAATGTTTCATCAGCTTCAGTGTATCTGAAGAAATTGGGCTGATTTGGGAACAAATATCTTATTTCATGCTCAAGGAAAAATAAATTCTTCAATTTTTCATAAAGATTCTTTCCTGTAGGCAATGTTGATTCTGATGAACTGATAAAGTGAGCAGTTATGTTGTGAGCATGTATGTCCAATCTATTAACATAAGTTCCCAAGTCCATTATTTTGTCTTCTGAAATCATAGGACTGGGCAACCCGCTGTTCAATAAAACCTGAAACCTTTCTTTGAAGGCACTGATCTCTTCTTGAATATCTGAGCATTTCCGTTCCAGATTTTGCATAAGAGTTCTCTTAGTAAAAACTCTTTTTATTTCTAAAATTGTACCTGTTTTGTCCTCAATCCGAAGCTCTGCAAGCTGCTGTTTGGTCTGGGTGTTCAAAAACTGAATGAGTTGATTTTCTTGCTCAGGTCCGTCCCTCAATTCTTCTCTTGTTTTGTCAACCTCCTCCAGAGCTATTTTGACCAAGTCATTATGTTCAAAGATTATTTGAATGGAGGACCAAATACTCTTTATTGAATAAATAATATTATTCCAAAGAATTTCACTGATTTCTCTCAAAGGCTTTTCTAATGAGAGATCTTTTTCTAAAGCTTTAACCAATTTCTCCAGCCTTTTGATTTCTCTTGTATTATCAGCAACAGTATTTTTTGACATATCATATTTTTGTTCCAAATTTACGAGCTGTAACTTTGTAGATTAAAGTTCTGTTACTCTAAGTTTTAAACTTTCCATTTGTTTCACTAATTCATCAGAACTTAAACTAGAAGTATTCACTTGTGATGGGTCTGTTTGTTGGTCTGCTGCCGTTGTACCTGTAGTAGCCTCTTTTGTGGATGTCTGAATGATAGATTTATTTTCTTTCAATGCTTGTTCTAGTTCCTTTTCTGTTTCACTTAGTTGCTCAGTCATTTTCAGGAGCAACTCCATCATTTCTTCTTTTGAATTTTCCTTCAAAAATTCTTGAGTTTGAGGATGCCTTGAAGCTGGTAATTTCAATTGCTTCCTCAGTGCAACAATGTCATCATCCTTCTTTTTAATCAGTGCTTCAATGCCTTTTATATCTTTGGGATTATGACCCAAACTGATGATTATTTCCCCCAGAGATTTTATTTTGTTATCCTTTGCTTGAGAAGAAGCTTTCTCAATCTGCAACTGGGTACTTGTATTATTCAAAGAATCTTGCAATCTATGGGCTACCATTGCTTTATCAGTAGGGGTAGAATATATCATTTCTCCAGTTTTCTTGTGTAATTCTATCTGGTCCAATGGATGAATATATTTTGCAAGGACCTCAAAATTGGTCCTGATGTAATCAGTTGTTGTCTGGGGTTTTGGCACTTTAGATTTGAAATGGCTCATTAACATTTTCCCTTGCTGAATGTCAAAAGCTGACATTAATCTCTCTTGATTTTGTGGAGCCATTTTAAGATACTGATTATACACCTGCATCCTCAGTGGATCATTCCTTGCTTTTATATTGATGAAAGTCTTCTTTATATCACCTGCATTTGTCTTTGGCTGTTTGAAGGAAGACACTTCAGTGCTTAAATGTCTTTGTAATTCCTTTCCTTTATGACCTGTATGTGTTTCACTAACTGAACCAGTTAGCTAACTATCCTCCCTTTCATCATCAAAGATTTCATCAATAGATTCCACTTCTGGAAGTGGATTCAGTTTCTGCCTTTTAGCTTGAGGTTGTTGTGAAGATTCCTTGGGCGGAGTAGGTTCTTTAACTTGTCTTTTCTTGCCTTTTTCCTCATTAGATGGAGTCTGCAAATTCGAAACTTCAGGCTGATGGACTTGAATAGGAGAAATCTGTGCTTGATCTTGTGCCTTGGAAGTTTGAGGTTTTTCTTCCATGATGAAAGTTTCAATGACTTGTATTTCTGGTTCTTTCCCTTTGCCTTTAGATTCAACTGAAATTGATGGAATGTTTTCCTATAACCCCTGTTGAAGATTTCCTGCTGAAGAAGTGCCAATATGTGGTACCTGCACTTGCCCAAAAGATTCCAGGTCAAACTTTTTCTCAAGATCTTTCATAATTTTGTTTATATTGACTTCTTCACTATCCTGTTCAACTAATGTTCCTTCCATCCACTCATCTTTATTAGCATACTATTCTATTTCTGGAATTATGTGGTGAAAGTATGGTGCTGATTTGTTCTTCATTCTTTTGTCACAAATAAAACTGAATGGGTCATAGGGGACCCAATGGAAACTCTTTTGTAACTTGAAATGGTCTTGTAATATCGTTTCTGCTTCTTGTCCAGCATCCCTAGAATTGCATATAAAGGGACCTAACTGACTTTTGATTCTGAGTTGGGCTTTCTTCTTAGCGTTACAAAAATGAATAATATCAGAGTTATTCATTTTCCTGAAATACTCTAAGGCAAAAAGTCTCATAGGCACATATTTAGGCAGCTTGAATGGACAAAGTTCACATCCATATATTCTGATTTCTGAATAATTTTGGTACAAATACCAGTCCCCAACTTTGTACATCCTTGAAAGCTGCAAAGTTTTCTTAATTTCATTGCTGAGCCTTGGAAGGGCAACTCCTGTCAACAAGGTAGTTGCAGGATGTATGAAAAGATCAATGAACTCAGTATAAGAATAGGGAGAATCATAGGAGCTGTGAGTTATGGTAGACCAAAATATAACAGACCTAGGGTTTCCCTTAGCATCAAGCTTTTGAACAGGAAAAGGAAAATTCTCTGATTGATAATAAAGGATGAGATGGTAAATGACTGAGGAATACTTAAACACTTTCTCATTATCTAACCTCATGAACTGGTCATGGATTTTATTTGCAATGAAAGATGCAAAGTCATATTTAACAACAAGAGGTTGCCCAGGGGTAAAGATAGACAGTAACACTAGGGTTATTTCATCAACATACTCACTAGTATTAAAACCCATGATAAAAGAAATCATATTCAGGATGAGCTTGCCTAATTCAGTAAAATAAGCAAAACCATAGGGAGGAGGGCCCTTAGGTTGATGTTCAGGTAACATAAAAGTCTGGCAAATGCATTTCAATTTTTCTTGGGACAATTGGGTAGACTTTTCAAGTAGTTCTTCCATGGACAAGGGAGTAAGATTTTGATCAGGTTCAAAATGGAGCATTGTATTGATAGCTTGAGGAGTAATGGGGAAAAGGATACTCTGGTTTGGGGATAACACTGCTCTTTGAGTTGGATCATAATTGGAATGACAGTAATGGATAATTTCTGGAAAAATACGGACTGAGGGGATGAGATATCTTGGAAAATTGGATTCCCATAACCCAATGATATCCAAACCTTTCTAATAATCATCTCTGCAGCGACAATAACTTCGAAGGGTATTTTCATCGAAAACTAAGTCTTTAATTTGAAAATCTTTATCCACTAATGGCAAATATTCCAATTCTCTATGAGGGGCGTTTAATGGAGCTACATTCAGGGCCAAAGGAACTTCCATTTTGGTTCTTGTGTATTCAGAGTGGAAATTTTGGGGGTTTTTCACGGAAACGGGCACAATTTCAGTTTTGGAAGTATTATTTCAGTTGCAGGAACTAAAACAGACCGATATTAAACTTCCTTTCAGAATATGGCGTGAATTTAACACTGGAATGAGGATTTTTCATAGAGTTCTAGCAAGAAATCGGATAAATCCCTGTTTTATGAAGAATGTCGAAATTAACAGGCACTGGTTAACGGCGGATGAATGCTTGGGCACTGGTCTAACAATGGCGTTCAACAATTTTAGTTGACAGCAGTTTGACAATGGATTTTTCAAATATCTCAGCAAAGGGCGCAATCACTTTCAATAGACAGAACGATGAAAAAATGCGTGGAATTTTGTTTTATTTGCAAAGTCAACAGGGATTTTTTATTATTTTCAAAAATGACGTCATCAGTGTACGGGAGGACACGTCACCGAGGTTGGGCGGTAAGCGGTAAATTCCGCACCGCTTTCGGGAGCAGGTGGTTTTCTGTGGGGAGGCAGCGATTCCACTGGTTAAATGACACGTAGCCATTGCACTGTTTGAAAACCGTCGCGATTTCGCGCGTTAATCTTCGTACAAGGGATGGCTAGCGGAATGTTTGTGGACTGTAGATCTCCAGCGGAGTGATCCAACGGTGAACCGGACGGGAAATGACGGGGGATTTAACGCGTGGGCCCGACATGATTTTTTATAAGTTAATCATTCCGGGAGGTGTTTGATTGGTAGAGGGGGAGGTTATTAATTAATCCAGGTGATTAATTAATCCCGTTGGTTTATAAAGGGTCAGGTTACGGAGACTCGGGGTTTTATTCGTTTTTTCCGTTTTAAAACATAAAACATATGTTTAAAACCTTTTTCAATATTTTTATTATATGGTAATAAATTAATGCAATTTATTAACCATAGGGGCGGGGATAGTTTATAAGGATATGTTTTTTAACCAAAGGGTATTATAATGAGGGATTTTATTTCAAACATATGGAATTAAATACTTTGGCTAAAAATCTATAATAAGAGGGTTTTGGGGATATTATCATAAAAGGGAGTTAAATATAATAGGATAAGGTATTTTATTAAGGATTTAATAAATAAATCAGATGTTAATATGACAAAGGGATAAGGAAAACTCAAAATACTTTACACAACTAAGAAAGTGAATATTTCTGAAGCAAATTTCATTATATCAACTTCAACACTTAGATTTAGAATAGTAATTAATTTTGAGGGGATTTTATGAAATATGGCATGATTTTCCTAAGTAAAATGAGATTTTACTTAGGAAAAGATTTAAAATGAATAAGTGTAATGATGAATAATTTCAAGTACTAAGGTCTTTTCAATTATTGGGCCGAGGGTCCGGTCCCTCCAAAAGTCAAGGAAATGCCTTGAGCCCCTTTAATCTTTAAATACCTTAGCACTTTGGGGAAATTAGTAAAACTTTTAGGGAGAAAGTGAGATGGGAAGTTAATGATTCTGATTTTGCCTTCTGTGAAATACTTCCAATGTATTTTCTGCTTCAGTACTTGTGATGAAAGTAAAGGATTAAACACATTTAACACCATCATTCATCACATGAAACTTTGCAACACCATCTACCTACATTATATACTTTACTCTACCATTTTCTCTTCTTTATTAGGGTGCACTTAGGCTGGCAAACCCTTATCAATCTTCTTTTCTTTTACATGACAAATCTGTCTAATTCTACACTTATTACATCCAAGGGCTCAGATTAAACTGTTGAGCACCTTTTATTAACTCTACCTATCAACTTATCTGCCAAGATTAAACAGTTTGGTCAGATATTTATTCTCTATTCTACAACATGAAATTGAAAAATGAATGAGTCAAGTTTAAACAGTTTGAATCTTCATAAATTGTGGCAAAAGTTTGACAAACTGCACACAATTTTGTTTATTACAAAAAATGAAATAGTAGTGGCATTTGGACTTGCACACTTTCCCGGTCTATTTTTTTTTGGGGTTCATTTCTTTCACTTTTTTTGACCATTTTATTCTTTTCACCTTTTAATTTTTCTTTTAGGGTATACCCTTTTTACATTTTTTAAATTTTTTGATTTTTTGATATTTTAAGAATATGGAACACCTTTGCACAAGAAAAAGGTTTGAACATATTGCATAGTTCAATAAGTCAATCATGAAAAATGACACCTATTGGTATAGGAGTCTAACAATGGCTCCACTTGGGGATGGATTTTCCTTGTGAAAAGTCAAGAACAGCAGGTCAGTTGCCTCAAAATGTCTTCAAACTGAACCATGTAATTTCCTTCTTCTGGTAGCTTTATTGTATATATGATAGTGAAACTTCTGGAGCTTAGGGCCTTCACTTCGGGCTTCAACTTCAGGAATTTACCATCCAATCAAAACTGATGCATTAGAAAGGATATATTATGTACAAGTTAGAAAAAATCAGAACATCTTAGTAAATAGGATCAAAATAGTGCTTTAGCATTCGACCATTGACTGGTCCTTCCTCAGCTTCTGAACTATCCAGATTCTTCAAAAAGTATGTGTTATTTCCCTGTAAAGCATGAATGATGTAAGGTCCTTTCCATAAGAAAACAAATTTCCCATGTTTCCCTTTATCTTCCCTTCTTGAATCCCATCTTAGAACTTTATCTCCTAGTTGAAAATCTTTTGCTTTAGTTCTTTTATCAAACATTTTCTTTAATTTTTCCTACAAGACTTGGGATCGTTGATACACTTCTTCTCTAGTTTGCTGCAAGTGAATTATTTGGTTTATTCTTCTTTGAATATCATTTGGTTCAACTTGAGCCTCCTGAAGTAATTTCATAACAGGAATTTCTAAGGATGATGGAAATCTTGCCTCAATACCATAAACTAATTCATATGGACTGGTCCCAATTGATTTCTTAGTTGTAAGTCTGTCTGCCCACAATGCATTGGTAAGTTTCTTATTCCAGTTCTTTTTATTTTCTTCCAATAATTTTTTAATGATATTAATAAGGATTTTATTGGAAGACTCTGCCAGTCCATTACCCTGGGGGTAATAGGCTGTTGAATGGCCTAAATTAATGTGATATTTATTGTAGAAAATAATCATTTTCTTAGACTTAAACGCAGTAGCATTATCTGTTATAACTTTTTCTGGACAGCAAAACCTTGAAAGTATATTAGTTTCTAAAAACCCTATAATTACAGAATCATTGGCTTGTCTGCATGGGATAGCTTCAATCCATTTAGTAAAGTAACCTGTGGCAGTAAGAATCCATCTGTGTTGCCCAGAAGAAGGGGGATGGATTTCTCCAATAAAATCCAGTCCCCATTGTTGAAAGGGTCTCTCTGTGGAAATTAGTTTTAATGGTAAAGGTAACAACTTTCTTTTGCCCTCAAAGATCTGACACTTATGACAAGTTGTTATAAATTTCTTAACATCTGAAAACAAGGTTGGCCAGTAAAAACCAGCCCTTAAGATTTTATCTGCAGTTGACTTCCAGTAGAGGTGTCCACCACAATCCCCTGCATGAAATTCATTAAGTACCTTGTCAGTTTCATCTTTCAATAAACAATTTAATAGGATTCCATCATGATTCTTCCAAAAAAAGCACTATCTAAAATGCAATATTTTAAAGATGTCATTTTCAAAAATCTTTGTTTCGTTCTGGACAACCCTGGAGGAGCTTGCAGGTTTAACAAAACATAAATGATATCAGTGTACCAGGGTGAGTCTAAGAAGGTTTGACTGATCTATGGAGTCGCCATCTCCTGTTCGTCATCCAGTTCATTGATGTCCAAGGCTTGGCAATTAGATTCAGTCATGAGTTGAGCCAAACCTTGACCTTTTATGAGTTTTTTTGGTTTAATCTTAATATCATATTCTAATATGGTAGCTATCCACTTACCTATTTTGCCTTCAATACCATCTTGAGTCAAGATGTCTTTAACGACAACATTAGGTACATAAGCTATCACATGAGAATATAATATATAAACTCTGAAATCTTTAATTGCTTTCACAAGTGCAAAAGCCTGTTTCTCCATGATATTGTATTTCAAAGATGCATCTCTAAGTGCTTTACTAAAAAATGCTATTGGTTTTTCACATCCCTAATCATCTTTTTGTAGTAAAACAACTACAACTGTATGTTCAGAAGAAAATGAAAAAATAATGAAATCTCTATCAAATTTTGGACTGGTAAGAACTTGTGTTCTTGTTAAAGCCATTTTGATTTCTTCAAATGATTGCTTGGCTTCTACATTCCAGTCAATGCTTGAATCTTTTCTTAACATGTTAGAAAGCAGTCTAAGTAATTCAGCTAAACTAGAAATGAATCTTCTCAAATAGTTAATCTTTCCTATGAAAGCTTGAAGTTCTTTTATGTTCCTGGGATGAGGTATCTGCAAAATTGCTTGTATTCTCTCAGGATCAATTCTAATGCCATCTTTAGAAATAATGTGACCTAGGAGTTTTCCTTCTTCCAAACCAAACAATGACTTTTTAGGATTTAAGGAAATACCATACTTTCTGCAATTTATAAACACTTGCATTAGATGATCTAAATGTCGCTGATCTGTTTTAGAAAAAACAGTTAAATCATCTAGATAAATAACCAGAAAATCATGTATTTCTTTAGCAAAGGCAATGTCCATTTCTCTTTGAAATGTAGCTCCTGCATTCTTGAGTCCAAATGGCATCTTTACATATTTAAAAGTACCCCATGGTGTTGTAAATGTTGTTTTATCTTGATCATCAGGATGAACCAGAATCTGGTTATACCCTGAAAATCCATCCAGAAGAGATATCCTTGAAGACCCCACTACCCTTTGTAGGATATGGTCCATTGTAGGCAAAGGATAGTTATCTTTTAAAGAAACTTTGTTCAAATTTCTCAAATCGACACACAGTCTAATCTCTCCAGTCTTTTTTCTTGTTGGTACTAAATTAGAAACCCATTCAGAGAACCTAATAGGAGCTGTAATTTTTGCTTCATACATTCTTTTAATTTCCTTTTCAATTGAAGGTAGTAAAACATGATTTATCCTTCTAAGTTTCTGTTTAAAAGGTTTCTGATCTGGTTTCAAAGGTATAGTGTGTTGAATTCTTGATGTATCATATGATTTAATATCTTCATAACTCCAGGCAAAAACGTCCTGGAAATCTTTTAAGAGTTCGACATATTTAACCTTTTGATCTTCTGGCAAAGATTTGGATAACTTAACCATTTTGGGATTTTCTGGTGTTCCTAAATTGCATTCTTCAATATCAACTTTAACAGGTTCCATTTTGGGTTTTAAGGGAATGTAATTTGAGTCAAAAATATCTTCCAAAGGAGTTAATCCTTTGGGAAAATGATTATCTTTCAGATTAATGATTTCAGTTTCATCTTCTATGATCTCATCGAATTCCATTTGTTTTAAATCTTGCATATCTTTTTCAGTGAATTTGGTTGGGTGAAGCATGTGAATTGCAGTCTCTTCTGAAATATTCGTTTCTTGTTCATCTACTTGATCAAATTCATTGATTGTTATGTCTTCATCTATACTACTGTTAGAAAACTCATTTTCTAGTGTCAAAAAACTATTGATCTGATTATTATTTACAAACACTTGCCAATTCATTAGATTGTCCGGTATAGCAGGTCTATGTCTAATCTCAGCTGTGAACTGATGATTAGGTCCAAAAGGTAATTTACATGTGCTAGCGAACATTGCAAGACTGTGAGCATGCAAATTTTGTTTCTTGGGAATCTTGGCAAGTTGAGCTTGTAGAAAAGTGTTGAGAATTTCCACAACTGTTTCTCTGTATTGTTTCAATCTGGGATCTTTTGTTGAACATTCACCATTAATCTGTTGGATAATTAACTCAGAGTCTCCTATGATTGATACTCTAATTGCTCCTAACTTTTTGACATGTTTAAGCCCTAGCAAAAGAGCTTCATACTCTGCCATGTTGTTAGTGCATCTAAAATTCAATCTATAAGCATGACCTTCGGCATGATCATTTTCAACATTATGTAACCAAATTCCAGCCCCTGCTCCTAACTTGTTTACTGAGCCATCAAATTATAAATGCCACAGAATTTCATGTTCATAATCTTCATCAACTGTTTTAACTTGTTTCTTAACAGGAGCTAGTTTTTTAGCTTTTTCTGGTATTTCTTGATTATCTGGTGTTTCTTTGTTTTCAGAAATCTCTTCGATTCGAACAGTAGTTTTATTTGCATTTTCCATTTCTGGTGCTTCTAATTCAGTAGGAAGGTCCAATTTAGCATTATAAAGGATAAAATAGTCCATATCAAAATGTACTGAATAGACAGGGAAGTTTTCAGGCTTCTCATGGCTACTGACTAAATATTTCATCAAGGTCTCTCTGTAAAGTCTTTTAGGTTGACCAAATACCGAAATAGTGGCATATGACATATCTAATTGAATAGACCCTCCAAGTTTAGCACCCCAGGATCTAGACAACAACATACCATATTTAGGGGGAATATCAGCAACTACTATATCCATCAAAACAGATTTCGCAGGGTATTGCACCAAGGTAACACACAAATCTTTAATCAAACCTAAACATCTTACCTGACTCGAATAAAACGAAAAAATATCTTTATATGGTCTGGTAATGTCTAAATTTAATCTTTCCATCACAGATTTTGGCATCAAATTGTGGGATGCTCCAGAATCAAGCATTGCATTATGGAGTATTTTGTCATGAACATTCAAGCTCACATAAAATGGAGGAGTTCCTCCACTTTCTGGTTTTCCATTTACCTCGGGGCCAAAAAGGAGTTTGGGTTGATCATCAAGAATATTCACTGAATCATCCATTCCAGTAATGTTAATGTTAAGAGTTTTGCTGATTTGGCTTCTATAGACACCATGTTTAGCCAATTCTGATAAAGGAACAACTATCTTTAGTTTGCATATTTCAACCTCTAGATTGAAAGGTTTTTCTGTTTGAACTTTAGTGTTTTGAACAGTTGGGTTTTCTCTATTTTTTGGGTCTTCAAAGTTTTTCTCTTTTTCATGAATGGGATTATGAATTGAAGGTGTTTCTGGATTAACTTCTGCTGTTTCTTCTACGTTTCCTACAGGAGGAAAAGTATTAGATAGTTATTTATCATTTGGTTGGTTGTCAGACACATCTTCAATTACTGGATTTGCGGGGTTCAGACTTGTCCTAGACAAAATTTGTACAAGAGGAATGTTTTGTACATGAGGGATGTTAGTTTTACCTTTGACATTTTGTTTTACAGCTTTCTGTTTGCTATTTTCTGGCACATCAATCCGTCTACTTCTCAAATTGTACTGTTTATGAACCTCATAAATTGTTGTGTCATAGCCTTCTTTAAAATCAAAAGTTTCTCCTGAATGAGTTTGAAATGTTTCAAGAATGTGATTCTCTTAATCATATTGAGATAGAAAAAATTCTGGTTCATTTTTGTTTTCAGTCACGTTATTTATTTCAACATCCTCAGTAGGTTCTTCAGAAGTTGAACCTTCAACAAAATTTTCTTGGAAAGGTGGCCTGATGTTTTGGTCAGGGACATTTTTCCCAATATTTTGGTTCTGATTCCTTCTAAAGTTTGGGTTTCTCACAACATTTTGATTATCACCAGAAGAATTTCTTTCGATTGTCTCCACTTTGTCTCCCAGTCTTTCCATACCTTTGATGATTTCATCCAGCTTTCTTTCAAAATCTGAAGGTTCTTCATTCATAGGCATTCTTCTTTCGGCCTTAGCTCTAGCTCGTTTTTCTATGAGGTTTGCTTCCACACTAACCACTATGCTTTGCATTTCCTCTAGGGTTTGGGGGGATCTTTCCCTAAGTGAATATGCTATGTCAGAGTCAAAACCATCAGGGAATTTAACCAATATTGAGTCAGGAGGGGGTCTAAGGTTTTGGGGAACAACGTTATATGCTTCGTTGAATCTTATGATGTAATCTTGCACTGTTTCATTAGGTCTTCTTCTCAAATTTTCAAATTCTGATAGGATCTAAAGAGGGTCTTTCTTCTTCTCCCATCTATTCAAAAATTCCCTATACAAAGCTGGTAAATCAGCAATACTGTTTGGAGCAAGGGCCCTAAACCATGTCCTGACTTCCCCAGTAAGACTTTGAACAAAAATTCTCATTCGAACATCATCAGCGTCAATTTCATAAAATTCAAAGTAATTAATCATCCTTTTGGTGTGTTGTTGAGTAGTATAAGTACCTGAACCGTCAAAAGGGGTGATTTTACTCTGATAATCCTGAGGCAAAGCGGCAAGGTTGCCTGGCAACCTTAACGGGGCGTATCTATTGGCCATTGGAAGGTGTAATGGAATAACAGGTGATGATGGTCTGGAAGGAGTGGGTGGAGGAGTAGAAGGAGTGGCTTGGTTTTGAGGAGTTTGAGGAAAGGTAACTGAGCTTGGGGAAGCTTTAGTAATTACAGAAATGTTTGAACTTTCTTCAAAGGTCTGTTCAGACTGAATAGAGTTTTGTAAATGTCTGTCAAGATGATATGAAACAAATCTGAATTGTAAATCTTTAAAAAACAATGGGTCTGGAACTAATCGTGATAATTTAGTTTCAGAAAAATTCACAAATAAGGATGTTTCAAATCGCTCATCAAAAGGGATTTCATCAACATATATAATCTTCACAGGACAGGATGCAGATCTAGAAAGAGGTTGAGAACTTCCAGAACTTTCTTGACTTTCTCTTTCAGAGCTTTCTTGACTTCCTTGTCTTCTAAGAATCCTAGGAATCAGATTTGGATTTTCAAATATCGGTGGTGGATTAGGGTCAGGATTTGACCTAGTATGACAAATCCTTTCTGAAGCCAGTTTTCCTAGATGATGTATGTTTTTGGATTTTTGGTTTTAATTGATATGAAAGTACAACTTCTACAAATTCTTTAAGAAATAATGATTTTTAATTAAAATTTTCTCAAATATTTATTGAACTAGAGAGTCTGATTAAATGTTTGAAACTAAGGTTCAGTTTATAAGCTAAACCAGAGATAGACTGAAGCAGCATTTATTTACTATGCAGTTGCAGAGAAAAAACATTTCAAAAGTTACTTGGCTGATCTTCAGACTCTATCTATAACTTATAAATCAAACAATAGTAAAATGATTCAGGTCCCCAATGGAGTCACCACTATGTTATCTCTCAGGTTTTCCTTGAAGTTGTGGAAAATGAAAGTATACCCGAGGTAACCACTAACCAACCTTCAGATGCAGAATCTAGCCAATTTGCATCCAGACAGGGCTCTCTCTTTATAATTTATCTTTGTTCTCAGAAAGTTTTAGGCTAGTTATAAGTCCAAGAATTTGTTTGAAAATGGTGGAATTCGCCAACTAAAGGCAAGGTTGAATATTTTCAAACCATTGGGCCATGGATTCAAATGATGACTTTACTGGATTAATCTTCTACACACAAGATGGCTTTGCAGGGCAAGATAGCCAAACAGAGAACAATTTTAGAATTTAAAGTGAATGGAATGGATTTTGAAGGGATGAAAGGCAGTTAAGAATCTTTCAACATGTTCAAAAGAAAGAAATAGAATGATTACAAATAAAGAGAAGTGAAGAATTATTTACTATAGTAATGAAAATGTTTAAACTAGCGAAGCAAGAGCAATTAAGAATTCGTTGCTTATAACCAATTTAGAGGAAAACATTTAGAATAATTACAACTGAAATCAGAGTACAATTAAGTAAATTCTGATTTATTCTTTTATGTCAATTATTCAGAAATGGACACAATGATATTATAAACAGATATAAAACTTAAGACATAGGATAGAAATACTTATTGAACTGCAGTCCGACACATGAATCCTGCAAAAAGTCCTGAGCTTTAAATTATCATCCAGCAAGCCACAAATAAATTTCTCCAAAAAACTTTTATTCCAAAAACATCAATGTCACAGCGAAGTAGTAGAATCCACCCTCAATACTCTATTCGAGGGTTTATTTATACAAAAAATGATTTAAAATATCTTACAACAAAAGAGATATAATCTAGGGTGACTAATGGATAGTTTACAATACAAATTAAGACATATTGTCTCATAGATAGGATAAATCAGTTGATGTTATGTGCTATCTCCTCTTTTTATGCATGTGCTGGAGGCAGGTCCTACAATCTGGCTCGATGCTGTCTTTTTGAGTAATTCTTTTTTGACTGCCTTGCTTGTCTGATACTCTTCATTTCTACTGATACACTTTCAACTGCCAAGCTGATACTCTTTAACCTTTGTTCACCCATTTATCTTTCACACTAGAGTAAAAAGGCAAAATTTTCCATATGAGGATAAATTTTACAAAATTTCTAATAAGTCTTCCCACCACTTGTCTTCTGCTATTTTGGTTCATTGGAGTTTCCTTAATGTTTCATCAACTTCAGTGTCTCTGAAGAAATTGGGCTGATTTGGAAACAAATATCTTATTTCATGCTCAAGGAAAAATAAATTCTTCAATTTGTCATAAATATTCTTTCCTGTAGGCAATGTTGATTCTGATGAACTGATAGAGTGAGCAGTTATGTTGCGAGCATGTATGTCCAATCTATTAACATAAGTTGCCAAGTCCATTATTTTGTCTTCTGAAATCATAGGAATGGGCAACCCGCTGTTCAATAAAACCTGAAACCTTTCTTTGAAGGCACTGATCTCTTCTTGAATATATGAGCATTTCCATTCCAAATTTTGCATAAGAGTTCTCTTAGTAAAAAATCTTTTTATTTCTAAAATTGTACCTGTTCTATCCTCAATCCGAAGCTCTGCAAGCTGCTGTTTGGTCTGGGTGTTCAAAAACTGAATGAGTTGATTTGCTTGCTCAGGTCTGTCCCTCAATTCTTCTCTTGTTTTGTCAACCTCCTCCAAAGCTATTTTGACCAAGTCATTTTGTTCAAAGATTATTTTAATGGAGGACCAAATACTCTTTATTGAATAAATAATATTATTCCAAAGAATTTCACTGATTTCTCTCAAAGGCTTTTCTAATGAGAGATCTTTTTCTAAAGCTTTAACCAATTTCTCTAGCCTTTTGATTTCTCTTGTATTATCAGCAACAATCTTTTTTGACATATCATATTTTTGTTCCAAATTTACGAGCTGTAACTTTGTAGATTGAAGTTCTGTTACTCTAAGTTTTAAAATTTCCATTTGTTTCGCTAATTCATCAGAACTTAAACTAGAAGTATTCACCTGTGATGGGTCTGTTTGTTGGTCTGCTGCCGTTGTACCTGTAGTAGCCTCTGTTGTGGATGTATGAATGATAGATTTCTTTTCTTTCAATGCTTGCTCCAATTCCTTTTCTGTTTCACTTAGTTGCTCAGTCATTTTCAGGAGCAACTCCATCATTTATTCTTCTGAATTTTCCTTCAAAACTTCTTGAGTTTGAGGATGCCTTGAAGCTAGTAATTTCAATTGCTTCCTCAGTGCAGCAATGTCATCATCCTTCTTTTTAATCAGTGCTTCAATGCCTTTTATATCTTTGGGATTATGATCCAAACTGATGATTATTTCCTCCAGAGATTTTATTCTATTATCCTTTGCTTGAGAAGAAGCTTTCTCAATCTGCAACTGGGTACTTGTATTATTCAAAGAATCTTGCAATCTATGGGCTGCCATTGCTTTATCAGTAAGGGTAGAATATATCATTTCTCCAGTTTGCTTGTGTAATTCTATCTGGTCCAATGGATGAATATCTTTTGCAAGGACCTCAAAATTGGTCCTGATGTAATCAGATGTTGTCTGGGGTTTTGGCACTTTAGATTTGAAATGGCTCATTAACATTTTCCCTTGCTGAATGTCAAAAGCTGACATTAATCTCTCTTGATTTTGTGGAGCCATTTTAAGATAATGATTATACACCTGCATCCTCAGTGGATCATTCCTTGCTTTTATATTGATGAAAGTCTTCTTTATATCACCTGCATATGTCTTTGGCTGTTTTAAGGAAGACACTTCAGTGCTTAAATGTCTTTGTAATTCCTTTCCTTTATGACCTGTATGTGTTTCACTAACTGAACCAGTTAGTTGACTATCCTCCCTTTCATCATCAAAGATTTCATCAATAGATTCCACTTCTGGAAGTGGATTCAGTTTCTGCCTTTTAGCTTGAGGTTGTTGTGAATATTCCTTGGGCGGAGTAGGTTCTTTAACTTGTCTTTTCTTGCCTTTTTCCTCATTAGATGGAGTCTGCAAATTCGAAACTTCAGGCTGATTGACTTGAATAGGAGAAATCTGTGCTTGATCTTGTGCCTTGGAAGTTTGAGGTTTTTATGCCATGATGAAAGTTTCAATGACTTGTATTTCTGGTTCTTTCCCTTTGCCTTTAGATTCAACTGCAATTGATGGAATGTTTTCCTGTAACCCCTGTTGAATATTTCCTACTGAAGAAGTGCCAATATGTGGTACCTGCACTTGCCTAAAATATTCTAGGTCAAACTTTTTCTCAAGATCTTTCATAATTTTGTTTATATTGACTTCTTCACTATCATGTTCAACTAATGTTCCTTCCATCCACTCATCTTTATTAGCATACTGTTCTATTTCTGGAATTCTGTGGTGAAAGTATGGTGCTGATTTGTTCTTCATTCTTTTGTCACAAATAAAACTGAATGGGTCATAGGGGACCCAATAAAAAATCTTTTGTAACTTGAAATGGTCTTGTAATATCGTTTCTGCTTCTTGTCCAGCATCCCTAGAATTGCATATAAAGGGACCTAACTGACTTTTGATTCCGAGTTGGGATTTCTTCTTAGTGTTACAAAAATGAATAATATCAGAGTTATTCATTTGCCTGAAATACTCTAAGGCAAAAAGTCTCATAGGCACATATTTAGGCAGCTTGAATGGACAAAGTTCACATCCATATATTCTGATTTTTGAATAATTTTGGTACAAATACCAGTCCCCAACTTTGTACATCCTTGAAAGCTGCAAAGTTTTCTTAATTTCATTGCTGAGCCTTGGAGGGGAAACTCCTATCAACAAGGTAGTTGCAGGATGTATGAAAAGATCAATGAACTCAGTATAAGAATAGGGAGAATCATAGGAGCTGTGAGTTATGGCAGACCAAAATATAACAGACCTAGGGTTTCCCTTAGCATCAAGCTTTTGAACAGGAAAATGAAATTTCTCTGATTGATAATAAAGGATGAGATGGTAAATGACTGAGGAATAATTAAACACTTTCTCATTATCTAACCTCATGAACTGGTCATGGATTTTATTTGCAATGAAAGATGCAAAGTCATATTTAACAGCAGGAGGTTGCCCAGGGGTAAAGATAGACAGTAACACTAGGGTTATTTCATCAACATACTCACTAGTATTAAAACCCATGATAAAAGAAATCATATTCAGGATGAGCTTGCCTAATTCAGTAAAATAAGCAAAACCATAGGGAGGAGGGCCCTTAGGTTGATGTTCAAGTAACATAAAAGTTTGGCAAATGCATTTCAGTTTTTCTTGGGACAATTGGGTAGAATTTTCAAGTAGTTCTTCCATGGACAAGGGAGTAAGATTTTGATCAGGTTCAAAATGGAGCATTGTATTGATAGCTTGAGGAGTAATGGGGAAAATGATACTCTGGTTCGGGGATAACACTGCTCTTTGAGTTGGATCATAATTGGAATGACAGTAATGGATAATTTCTGGAAAAATACGGACTGAGGGGATGAGATATCTTGGAAAATTGGATTCCCATAACCCAATGATATCCAAACCTTTTGAATAATCATCTCTGCAGCGACAATAACTTTGAAGGGGATTTTCATCGAAAACTAAGTCTTTAATTTGAAATTCTTTATCCACTAATGGACAATATTCCAATTATCTATGTGGGGCGTTTAATGGGGCTACATTCAGGGCCAAAGGAACTTCCATTTTGGTTCTTGTGTATTCAGAGTGGAAATTTCGGGGGTTTTTCACGAAAATGGGCACAATTTCAGTTTTGGAAGTATTATTTCAGTTGCAGGAACTAAAACAGACCGATATTAAACTTCCTTTCAGACTATGGCATGAATTTAACACTGGAATGAGGATTTTTCACAGAGTTCCAGCAGGAAATAAGATAAATACCTGTTTTATGAAGAATGTCGAAATTAACAGGCACTGGTTAATGGTGGATGAATGCTTGGGCACTGGTCTAACAATGGCGTTCAGCAATTTTAGTTGACAGCAGTTTGACAATGGATTTTTCAAATATCTCAGCAAAGGGCGCAATCACTTTCAACAGACAGAACGATGAAAAAATGCGCGGAATTTTATTTGCAAAGTCAACAGGGATTTTTTATTATTTTCGAAAATGACGTCATCAGTGTATGGGAGGACACGTCACCGGGGTCGGGCGGTAAGCGGTAAATTCCGCACCACTTTCGGGAGCAGGCGGTTTTCCGCGGGGAGGCAGCGATTCCACTGGTTAAATGACACGTAGCCATTGCACTGTTTGAAAACCGTTGCGATTTCGCGCGTTAATCTTCGTATAAGGGATGGCTAGCGGAATGTTTGTGGACCGTAGATCTCCAGCGGAGTGATCCAACGGTGGACCGGACGGGAAATGACGGGGGATTTAACGTGCGGGCCCGACACGATTTTTTATAAGTTAATCATTCCGGGAGGCGTTTGATTGGCAGAGGGGGAGGTTATTAATTAATCCAGGTGATTATTTAATCCCGTTGGTTTATAAAGGGTCGGGTTACGGAGACTCGGGGTTTTATTCGTTTTTTCTGTTTTAAAACATAAAACATATGTTTAAAACCTTTTTCAATATTTTTATTATATGGTAATAAATTAATGCAATTTATTAACCATAGGGGCGGGGATAGTTTATAAGGATATGTTTTTTAACCAAAGGGTATTATAATGAGGGATTTTATTTCAAACATATGGAATTAAATACTTTGGCTAAAAATCTATAATAAGAGGGTTTTGGGGATATTATCATAAAAGGGAGTTAAATATAATAGGATAAGGTATTTTATTAAGGATTTAATAAATAAATTAGATGTTAATATGAAAAAGGGACAAGGAAAACTCAAAATACTTTACACAACTAAGAAAGTGAAGATTTCTGAAGCAAATTTCATTATATCAACTTCAACACTTAGATTTAGAATAGTAAGTAATTTTGAGGGGATATTATGAAATATGGCATGATTTTCCTAAGTAAAATGAGATTTTACTTAGGAAAAGATTTAAAGTGAATAAGTGTAATGATGAATAATCTCAAGTACTAAGGTCTTTTCAATTATTGGGCCGAGGGTCTTGTCCCTCCAAAAGTCAAGGAAATGCCTTGAGCCCCTTTAATCTTTAAATACCTTAGCACTTTGGGGAAATTAGTAAAACTTTTAGGGAGAAAGTGAGATGGGAAGTTAATGATTCTGACTTTGCCTTCTGTGAAATACTTCCAATGTATTTTCTGCTTCAGTACTTGTGATGAAAATAAAGGATTAAACACATTTAGCACCATCATTCATCACATGAAACTTTGCAACACCATCTACCTACCCTATCTACTTTACTCTACCATTTTCTCTTCTTTAGTAGGGTGCACTTAGGCTGGCAAACCCTTATCAATCTTCTTTTCTTTTACATGGAAAATCTGTCTAATTCTACACTTATTACATCCAAGGGCTCAGATTAAAATGTTGAGCACCTTTTATTAACTCTACCTATCTACTTATCTGCCAAGATTAAACAGTTTGGTCAAATATTTATTCTCTATTCTACAACATGAAATTGAAAAATGAACGAGTCAAGTTTAAACAGTTTGAATCTTCATAAATTGTGGCAAAAGTTTGACAAACTGCACACAATTTTGTTTATTACAAAAAATGAAATAGTAGTGGAATTTGGACTTGCACACTTTCCTGGTCTATTTTTGTTTGGGGTTGATTTCTTTCACTTTTTTTGACCATTTTATTCTTTTCACCCTTTAATTTTTCTTTTAGGGTATACCCTCTTTAAATTTTTTAAATTTTTTGATTTTTTGATATTTTAAGAATATGGAACACCTTTGCACAAGAAAAAGGTTTGAAAATATTGCATAGTTCAATAAGTCAATCATGAAAAATGACACCTGTTGGTATAGGAGTCTAACAGATAATTCCAAACCTGTACCTACACCAGTTGCAATGGGTACACAGTTAAGTAAGGATGATGAAGGGGCAGATGTCAATCCAACTCTATTCAAAAGATTGGTTGGCAGCCTCATGTATCTCATAGCTACAAGACCATATATTATGCAGGGAGTGAGTCTGATTTCCAGATTCATGGAGACTCCAAAAGACACACATTGGAGTGTTGGAAAAAGAATTCTGAGATACATAGCAGGAACCAAAGATTATGGCATAATGTATGCAAGTACAAAAAAGAAAAAATTGATTGGATATACAGATAGTGATTTTGAAGGAAGTTTGGATGATTGGAAGAGCACATCCGGTTATGTGTTCCATCTCGGTTCAGGTGTGATAGAATGTGCATCTAAGAAGCAGCCTATTGTGACATTATCATCAGCAGAATCAGAATATGTAGCAGCAACTTCAGCAGCATGTCAAGCAGTATGGTTAAGAAGAGTATTGGATGGACTCAAGCAGAAACAACAAGGATAAACAACGATATACTGTGACAACACATCAACAATTGCACTATCCAAGAATAGTGTGTTTCATCAAAAGAGCAAGCATATTGATACTAGATATCATTTTATTCGAGAACTTGTGAGCAATGGAGAAGTTCACTTGAAGCCTTGTAGAACAAGTGATCAATTGGCTGATATCTTTACAAAGCCATTAGCAGTAGATTTGTTTGAGTTTCAAAAAAGAAACTTGGGTGTTGTAAGCCTAGCTGAGACATAGACCAGCAGGCGTGTTTGAGTTGTCATAAGTTACGTTTTTAGTTTAGAGGTTGTAATTAAGGGAGAGTGTTAAAATATATAATTACTTCCTCATGTAGAAGTTAGACAAATAAGTTAAGTGGAGTTAGTTGAGTTGAGTTACAATTAGATTTGGTGAGCGAGTTAGACAGTGAGTTAAGCGAGTTGATTAAGTTCAGTTATGAGTGATAGTATGTGCATGTTAATTAGATTAAATACCCTTCACGGGTTCATTGTTTTAAGAGAGTTTTATGAATAATTGAAGAGCAACAGCTCATTGTTTGTGTGTGAAATATTCGTGTTATTTGTGTGATTGAATCCTCTGCCTCACCAACATGGCGGAATCCAGCAGTTCATTTTTTGTCTTAAAACATCCTAAACAAGAATAAACAATGTAGTTCACATGGAAATTTCTATTTCTAATCAGAATGTAGTATTCATACAATTTATTATATACCGAGACATCATAAAAAAAAATACTAAGACTACTGAAAAGAAAATCAAGAGATTCAATATTTATAACTCCATTAGGTTCGAAATATGAGATGTTAGACCTAATTAGACCTCATATATCCTTAGGGAAACTCATTTGAGAAGGCATAGATTAATGATAGTTATTAGTCTATTGTATTATAATTGAATCTTCACTAAGCTCCCCATCTCAACTTTTACAGTTTCCTTCATGCCAAAATAATTTTATCAGCTCATAAATTTTATGACCATTAACGATTTGAAAATTTCATAGAAATCAATGATTTAAAGTATGTTTATCAACGTAAAAACAATGTCAATATGAAAATTATATCCACAGTAATTCACAAATAGCGTAATAGAGAGGTGAAGTACGCACCTAGGCGATTCATTCAACTCCTGCTTACAATCCATAACGACGTCAAGGGAGAATATTGAGTGTTGGAATGAGTTTGAATAGGTGGTTTGTCCAGTTATTTATACAACAATGCAAACTGTTCCTCGCCATATGTTTATTCGTTGAACCAGTGGATGTAATCATCCTTTTCATATCTAGTGGATGGAATCCTCCTTTTAATATCGAACATTGGAATCCAATCACGATTGAAAGAGACATTGACCTAACTATGAAATGAAAATTCAATCCCAAAAAATGAGAGTTACAATTCTTAGTTTAAAATGCTCAGGGAAATGAGTTCTTCCGTGAATGAACCACATAAAAAAAATTATCGGATTAGCATCACATGTGTGTGAAGGGTGGATTCTCCACAACCTTATTCCTTATTTTTCACCGCCTCTACTTATACACTAATTAGTCGCTATTCCAACAATTCTAGTAAGCCAAGAAGCACATAAGTGAGCTCGTTGAGTTAATTCTTGTACCAGCCAGCCAGGGTGATTATTAATTTGATTAGGTGGAATGATATCAGCTAGTACTATGACCCTGACTACTCCTTCGGAGATACAGGTTAATATATAACTAACCGTAGTAAATACAATATATAAATAATAGGCACACTAAGTGTTACTTCTTGAACTAAAATGAAACGAGGTCAGGAGAACCATAGATCTTCTCGTCCAAATAGGGGCTTGATGAAAGAACCTTAGAGATTGTACCCAACACTTCACAAGCCTAATGGTTCTTGTTGGTCAACTAGATTGCGGGCTTGCTATATTGGAGCTTTATTCCACCAACGAAGGAAGAATCTATAACCCCACTCACTCTTAATGTAGCAATGCAATCGTACGAAATCTCCATGGATGAAACACAACCTAGAGCAAGAACAGGCACACTACACATTACTTGTCGAACTAAAACACATTATGAGTAAGAACATGCACGTTACGGGTTACTTGTCGAACTAAAACGAGGTCGGGAGAATCCTAGAGCTACTGGTCCAAATCGAGGCTTGACGAAAGAAACTTAGAGCTTGTACCCAACACCTCACAAACCTGGTGGGTCTTGTTGGTCGACTAGATTTCGGACTTGCTATAAGGATGTGTGGAGGTTTAGTCCATCGAAGAAGGAAGAATATATGACCCCACATTCTCTTAATGAAGAAATGAAATCATACGAAATCTCCATGGCTGAAACACAACCTGAGCATCTCAAAAAATACAAAATAAAACCAAATCAATATGTCGTTTGATTATGGAATTGAAACTAACTGCCACGTACAAATCCGAACTTTCATCTTCACTTGAGGTTGCCATGAGTATATTTGGGAAGAATAACTCGTAAAAAAAATTACATGGAAAATGGAACAACTTTGGATCTATCAAGCGCTGACAGGGATCAAATCTCTCGAGGTGAAAACCTATTTTTTGAGTGCAAAACTTGAGGAAAGGTTTGCACCTATAGAGACTCTTTTTTTCTACTGTTTTTATTGTCACCCTTGTTAGTTCTGTCATATTTTCATATCAATTATATGAAAAGGACCGTTGAAATCATAAACCATTTAAATCTTTACCTTGAGTTGTTGTTGTAAACATTATACCTTGTCTCTCTTGCTCTCTAATATTAATAGGTTGAATTAATATAACACAAAAATCAATGAACATTTTCAATATTTTTTTGTGCTTACATTGAAATCAATGCACATTGTTAATCCAGTCACTTTCAAAGTATGTACTATCATACATCCAATTACATCAAATAAAAAATCATCATCTACACTGAAATCAATGCATATAATTCAAGCAACCAAATAAGATTAGAAAACAACATCTACATTGAAATCAATGCATCTAATGCAAGTAATCAAATAAGATTAGAAATCAACATCTACACTGAAATAAATGCATCTAGTGCAAGTAAGAAAATAAGATTAGAAATCAACATATATAATGAAATCAATGCATCAAGTGCATGCACTAAAATAGTATTACAAATCACCATCTACATTAAAATCAATGCATTTAGTGCAGCAATCAAATAGGATTAGAAATCATGTACATTGACATCAATGCATCTAGTGCAAACAATCAAATATAATGAGAAATAAACATCTACATTGAAATTAATTCCTCTATTGCAAGCAATCTAATAGGATTAGAAATCACCATTTACAATGAAATCGATGCATTTAGTTCCAGAAATCAAATAGGATTAGAAATCATATACAATGAAATCAATGCATCTAGTGCAAGCAGTCAGATATAATTAGAAATCAACATCTACACTAAAATAAATGCATCTAGTGCAAGCAATCAAATTGGATTAGAAATCACCATCTACACTAAAATAAATCCATCTAGTGCAAGAAATATTCTTCCCTCTCTCAGCTGTCCATCTATATCTATATCTCCCTCCATCTATCCTTCTTTGTATCTCTAACTCACCCCCAAAAACACATGCTCTCTCACTCCATATCTATCAATCTCTTTCTCCCTCCCTCCCTCTCTTCTTCCCTCTCTTCACCTTCCATATATATATCTATATCCCTATGTCTCTCTATATCATCCCCAAAACATACACTCTTTAATCAATCACTCCCTCTCTCTCTCTCTCTCTCTCTCTCTCTCTCTCCTCAACTTTTGTCTCTCCTCCCTCCTATTGTCCTATATCCCTCTCTCTTCATCTTCCTGATCACTCCCTCTCTCTCTCTCTCTCACCACCTTTCTATTTCTCTGTGTTTCTTCTTACCTCCCTCTCCCCCCCTCCAACTCCATCTCTCATTCACTCCCTCTCTCCACTATGTCGCATCCTCTCTCTCTTCCTTCCTCTCTCTCCATTTCATTATCTATTTAAACTAGTTCCTAGATCATATTTCTCATCTTGTCCTGATGATGAACCACATTGGCTGGTTCGAAACGTGTCGACAAAATTTTCTTAGATGTGATTTTCACCGAAATATTTTATACACATTTTATGGATCACAGAAGCCAAATTCCTAATACAAAGAGGTTTACAGAGTAAATATAAAAAAAAGTTTTATTTATTTACTATACATCTGGTTTGTTTATATTTATATTTATTTACCATACCTCTATTTTTTTTGTCCGTAAACATATTTATATTATAAATGTATATTGTGTTTATACATAATAATAATTAGATTTATTTTTACACAGGTCCGACATTATATTAAAAAGGTTAAATGTTAAACATTAGATGTTTACGCTCATTCTAGGGCATTACACGACTAACATATTTGGAGGGAATGAAGTAATGATATCGTGTGTTCATTATGCATGAGTTTAATCATAAGGATATCTCCATTAATTATTTAATCATAAATTAATTCTTAGAAATGTACCTTGGGCTCTTAAAATGTCACTATATCAAAGTTCAGTTTGTACTTCTACGAAGTTGACTCCATAGTCATACCTCATAAATGAACATTTCAACAAAATATTTATAAATTCATGAATTACATGTGTTTGTTAATGTGATCTAGCAATAGATATAGAGTTAAGGCACATCTATGTTGTTTATTAATAATACCATTTATATTACAAATAAATTTCACATTTCTATAGATAGATTAAAACCATGGTAATATATATATATATATATATATAGTGACACACCATATTTTTTTAATATATAAATATTTTCTTAGAAAAAATAATTTATTTAAGTATTAAAAATAAACTTCTATATGTTTATAAATTAAATTTAAATATGAAAGAAAAAAATATCATGCTTATGAATATGAATGATCAATATTTTACATTATATAATAAAAGTGATATATATATATATATATATATATATATATATATATATCATGTACATTGACATCAATGCATCTAGTGCAAACAATCAAATATAATGAGAAATAAACATCTACATTGAAATTAATTCCTCTAGTGCAAGCAATCTAATAGGATTAGAAATCACCATTTACAATGAAATCGATGCATTTAGTTCCAGAAATCAAATAGGATTAGAAATCATATACAATGAAATCAATGCATCTAGTGCAAGCAATCAGATATAATTAGAAATCAACATCTACACTAAAATAAATGCATCTAGTGCAAGCAATCAAATTGGATTAGAAATCACCATCTACACTAAAATCAATCCATCTAGTGCAAGAAATATTCTTCCCTCTCTCACCAGTCCATCTATATCTATATCTCCCTCCATCTATCCTTCTTTGTATCTCTAACTCACCCCCAAAAACACATGCTCTCTCACTCCATATCTATCAATCTCTTTCTCCCTCCCTCCCTCTCTGCTTCCCTCTCTTCACCTTCCATATATATATCTATATCCCTATGTATCTCTATATCATCCCCAAAACATACACTCTTTAATCAATCACTCCCTCTCCCTCCCTCTCTCTCTCTCTCTCTCTCTCCTCAACTTTTGTCTCTCCTCCCTCCTATTGTCCTATCTCCCTCTCTCTTCATCTTCCTTATCACTCCCTCTCTCTCTCTCTCACCACCTTTCTATTTCTCTGTGTTTCTTCTTACCTCCCTCTCCCCCCCCTCCAACTCCATCTCTCTTTCACTCCCTCTCTCCACTATGTCGCATCCTCTCTCTCTTCCTTCCTCTCTCTCCATTTCATTATCTATTTAAACTAGTTCCTAGATCAGATTTTTCATCTTGTCCTGATGATGAACCACATTGGCTGGTTCGAAACGTGTCGACAAAATTTGCTTAGATGTGATTTTCACCGAAATATTTTATACACATTTTATGGATCACAGAAGCCAAATTCCTAATACAAAGAGGTTTACGGAGTAAATATAAAAAAAAGTTTTATTTATTTACTATACATCTGGTTTGTTTATATTTATATTTATTTACCATACCTCTATTTTTACTGTCCGTAAACATATTTATATTATAAATGTATATTTTGTTTATACATAATAATAATTAGATTTATTTTTACACAGGTCTGACATTATATTAAAAAGGTTAAATGTTAAACATTACATGTTTACGCTCATTCTAGGGCATTACATGACTAACATATTTGGAGGGAATGAAGTAATGATATCGTGTGTTCATTATGCATGAGTTTAATCATAAGGATATCTCCATTAATTATTTAATCATAAATTAATTCTTAGAAATGTACCTTGGGCTCTTAAAATGTCACTATATCAAAGTTCAGTTTGTACTTCTACGAAGTTGACTCCATAGTCATACCTCATAAATGAACATTTCAACAAAAAATTTATAAATTCATGAATTACATGTGTTTGTTAATGTGATCTAGAAATAGATATAGAGTTAAGGCACATCTATGTTGTTTATTAATAATACCATTTATATTACAAATAAATTTCACATTTCTATAGATAGATTAAAACCATGGTAAGATATATCTCTCTCTCTCTCTCTCTCTCTCTCTCTCTCTATATATATATATATATATATATATATATATATATATATATATATATATATATATATATATATATATATATATATATATATATATATATATATATATATATATAGTGACACACCATATTTTTTTAATATATATATATTTTCTTAGAAAAAATAATTTATTTAAGTATTAAAAATAAACTTCTATATGTTTATAAATTAAATTTAAATATGAAAGAAAAAAATATCATGATTATGAATATGAATGATCAATATTTTAAATTATATAATAAAAGTGATATATATATATATATATATATATATATATATATATATATATCATGTACATTGACATCAATGCATCTAGTGCAAACAATCAAATATAATGAGAAATAAACATCTACATTGAAATTAATTCCTCTAGTGCAAGCAATCTAATAGGATTAGAAATCACCATTTACAATGAAATCGATGCATTTAGTTCCAGAAATCAAATAGGATTAGAAATCATATACAATGAAATCAATGCATCTAGTGCAAGCAGTCAGATATAATTAGAAATCAACATCTACACTAAAATAAATGCATCTAGTGCAAGCAATCAAATTGGATTAGAAATCACCATCTACACTAAAATCAATCCATATAGTGCAAGAAATATTCTTCCCTCTCTCACCTGTCCATCTATATCTATATCTCCCTCCATCTATCCTTCTTTGTATCTCTAACTCACCCCCAAAAACACATGCTCTCTCACTCCATATCTATCAATCTCTTTCTCCCTCCCTCCCTCTCTTCTTCCCTCTCTTCACCTTCCATATATATATCTATATCCCTATGTCTCTCTATATCATCCCCAAAACATACACTCTCTAATCAATCACTCCCTCTCCCCCCCTCTCTCTCTCTCTCTCCTCAACTTTTGTCTCTCCTCCCTCCTATTGTCCTATCTCCCTCTCTCTCTCTCTCACCACCTTTCTATTTCTCTGTGTTTCTTCTTACCTCCATCTCCCCCCCTCCAACTCCATCTCTCTTTCACTCCCTCTCTCCACTATGTCACATCCTCTCTCTCTTCCTTCCCCTCTCTCCATTTCATTATCTATTTAAACTAGTTCCTAGATCAGATTTTTCATCTTGTCCTGATGATGAACCACATTGGCTGGTTCGAAACGTGTCGACAAAATTTGCTTAGATGTGATTTTCACCGAAATATTTTATACACATTTTATGGATCACAGAAGCCAAATTCCTAATACAAAGAGGTTTACGGAGTAAATATAAAAAAAAGTTTTATTTATTTACTATACATCTGGTTTGTTTATATTTATATTTATTTACCATACCTCTATTTTTACTATCCGTAAACATATTTATATTATAAATGTATATTGTGTTTATACATAATAATAATTAGATTTATTTTTACACAGGTCCGACATTATATTAAAAAGGTTAAATGTTAAACATTACATGTTTATGCTCATTCTAGGGCATTACATGACTAACATATTTGGAGGGAATGAAGTAATGATATCGTGTGTTCATTATGCATGAGTTGAATCATAAGGATATCTCCATTAATTATTTAATCATAAATTAATTCCTAGAAATGTACCTTGGGCTCTTAAAATGTCACTAAATCAAAGTTCAGTTTGTACTTCTACGAAGTTGACTCCATAGTCATACCTCATAAATGAACATTTCAACAAAATATTTATAAATTCATGAATTACATGTGTTTGTTAATGTGATCTAGCAATAGATATAGAGTTAAGGCACATCTATGTTGTTTATTAATAATACCATTTATATTACAGATAAATTTCACATTTCTATAGATAGATTAAAACCAAGGTAATATATATATATATATATATATATATAGATATAGAGTGACACACCATATTTTTTTAATATATATATATATATATATATATATTTTCTTAGAAAAAATAATTTATTTAAGTATTAAAAATAAACTTCTATATGTTTATAAATTAAATTTAAATATGAAAGAAAAAAATATCATGCTTATGAATATGAATGATCAATATTTTAAATTATATAATAAAAGTGATATATATATATATATATATATATATATATTCTTATTTTTAATTATATGTTTACTAACTCAATTTAAATGTGAAGTTCTATAATACTATATTTAATAATATTTATATGTTTAAATGTGATGTTCTTTGTTTGTTGTTTGTGTCTTTCTTAGATCTTGGCCACCTTCAATGCTTGACCACCTAGCCCTCACTCTCCTCTACATGTGCCTTTCCTCTCCTGATCACATGCTCTCCTTTCTTTCTCAGGCCCTCTACCATGCCTCGTTAGTGTACCCATGTTTGAAAAGCAGTAGACTTATACTAGAAACAAGTCACTTGGGAAAACATGTAGTCTTCTTTTTTATGTCTTCATTCATACTAAGAGCTAGTGCCTACATGCAACTATTATAATAAGTAGAGAGAATATTTTTTTTTTTCAATTTTTTGTTGAACTATATGGAACCATATTGTATATAAAACCTAAATGCAAAGGATAAAGGGCATTCATAGGAAGTCATAACAAGAATTAAACTTAAATGAGATGGATATACTTCACCATAGCATATGTTATGTTTGGTTTACATATAATGATCATATCTGACCATTTTAGGGTATTACATGACTAACAAAATTGTAGGGAATGAAGTAATGATAGCCTTTGTTCATTATGTGATCAGAGGCTCAGTATTAATTTACAAAATGAAAGTGATTAGAAATGATCCAAACTAGAATGACAGCGAAGAGCTCATCGCCAAGAATTCGATGCAATTCGTTTCATAAAAAATAGACTTCGTATGAGGAAGTAATGACCCATTGTTAATTTTCCTAAACAACTAAAAAAAATTGTAGAATAGGATAGTAGGATGACATGGCAGCCCAGTCAACATACAAGGTATATTCTTGGAATATTATTCAAATTTTTCTCAATGACATTGTGACAAGTGTCATAACAATATTCACCAGTTAACTTTGGAGGTGAAGGTTTTTTACAATATATCCTAAGGTTGAATGAGAATTTTTTTTTTGGATTGGAATGCTCCAACTAGATTTGGATACGTGATGCAGCCAGGGGCCGCCACATGCCCCCTCTAGTGGACCCTCTCCAAATTCTGCATCAAATTTCAACAGTGGAATGGTGGTTTATACAGCTCAAAATATTCATTATAACCAAATTTGAAACTATGGATAGGTGCATATATAGTTTGGGTCGAAATTATTACATAACCAAAGTTTACAACTATGGAGGTCGCACATTAATATCAAACAAAATTTATGTGCGAAGGTCGAGGTCGAACCCACGACGTCCCCTACACCAACCGACTGCCTTATCACCACACCACTCCATTGGGAATTAACAGTCAATGGTCCCAACTTATATTTATCATCGACCAAATTACATGGTAGGGGATTAGAGGGGGCTAGCCCCCTCCCCATACAACCATGTTGCGAGGAACACTGGTGGAGGAAATTTAGTATAATGGATTTTAAATGCTAATGCGGGTTAATTACGATAATCTAGTGTTTAGGTTATTTAAACCTTGTTTAATATAAATGCGCTTATGCGTAGTTAAGACGGACTTAACCAATATTAAGTGCAATTTACTGCTAATTAAACGTAGATTTAAATGGCAGTGGGTTTAGCAGACTTCGCCATTTTCGGAAGAATCCATATTCTGTCTGTACTAACTAGAGTTCTCTCTAGTTTTGGAGGAGGATTCTAGGGAAAAAGTAAATGAAGCATATATGGAGAAATTTTCGACAAATTTTGGCTTAGGAAGAGTCATTCCTGGTATATTTTGATGCTTTGGACACATTGGAGTAGGTTTCAAGAGTAGTAGGTGACTATAAACAACAAATTTTTCACAATTGAGCTAATAAAAAGGCCCAAGCCATGGAAGTTGGACTAAGGAGATGTAGCCCAGGAGGGGTGAACTCCTTCATCAAAACAATGTGTTAATGGATCAATTGTGATGGTTTTCTGTGTGTTTGTTTGCTGTTGTTCAACATTAAGTTTCAATTTTTTTATGTTCAAGAATTCAACATAATCTCCATACATTTAATTGTTAAAAAATTATAAACAATTCAATAAGCCCATGTACATGAAGAAAAGATCAGCATTTTTAATATAAATTTGAAGATGAAATTAGCACATCAAAACTAACATTCAAATTCAGATCAAGATGATATCAGAGCAAAGGTTATTTGCATGATTTTCTTGAGTTTTGTGCAAGTAGGGTTTTAATGGTTGCAAATTTGTGATGCTTACAAGGTTGAAGTTGCAGAGAGGAGAAGGGAAACTATTGGTTGCTAGTCTTGAGGTTAGGACCATAAGAAGGAGAGCTACAAGAGCACAATCTCCACCCAAAGTTTCACTCCCAGCTGCACTTGAAGAACCTCAAGTTTTATCTCCAGCTGAGATTGAAGAGGTACAAGTTGTGCCAGAAGGTGAGTTGATTGAAGAAGTACAAGTTACACTAGAAGCTGAGCTTGAATCCATAGCCATCACGTTAGGTGTAGGAGAGACTGAAGGTATTTCATAAGAGGAAGCATTCAAGAAGGATTTCTATGACCTAACTGAGAGGGTTATGATCCTCATTGAAGAGAGGAACACTAGGATTGTTGGAGAGAATTCTAGGTCACCACATGGCGAGGGAACCTTAGAAGGAAAGAAGGATGAAGAGAAGGATTCAAAGGGAAGTGGAGGAAAGCCTTCTCCATCTCCACCATCCTCATCATCATCCTCATAATCTGCATCAACATCATCTTCCACTTCTACCACAAAAGCCAACCATACTCATTCAAACACCCCAAAAGGAAAAACTCCCTTACTCAAATTGGACATTAAGTTTGAACTTCCCATGTACAATGGCGAGATAAATGTAGAGAAGTTGGACAATTGGATCCGTAAATTGGAGGTTTATTTCGGAATTCAGAACCTACAAGAAAATGACATAAAAATCCAGTTGACTTCATTGAGGCTATAAGGAGTAGCACTAGTTTGATGGGAAGAAAAGACTTAAGTGGAAATGTGAACCCATGGCAAGATATCCATTTCTTGGGTTGAGTTTATTTCTTCAATTAAAAGACAGTTTTATCCTTTAGCTTACATGCAAAAATCCATTATGAGTTGGTAAAAATTTAGGCAACTCAAGGGTCAAACAATTCAAGAATATACTCGTGAGTTTAGGAAAAGGGCTTTGTTGTTAATAATAAACTTGAATTCCCAAGACATACTCTTGAAATACAATGGGGGTTTACATTCATATATGAGACATACTATCCTCATGTTTAATCCAAGCAATTTAGATGAAGTCTATGTGCAAGCCACACATCTTGAAGCAAGGGAAAGGAACATTCAAGAAGAGGGTAGTAAGAAGAATCCATTCAAAGGTAAGGAGAAAGAGAAGGTGGGAAAATGGAAGGGAAATAAGAATGCAAGTGTTAAGAAAGAAGGGGATAAAAATACATGCAAACATTGTTCCAAAGAGGGGCATGATGAAGCCCACTTTTGGAAATTACATCCTGAACTAAAGCCTAAGAAACCAAATAACAAGGGGAAACAAAAGATGACTGCCACCACACAACATGATATTGGATCTGATTCTGGTGATGAGAACAAGATTATAGCCATTTTCAAAAAGGGAAAAGAAGCCATAGTAATCACTAGTTCCTCAAATTGTCACAACAACACTCCAAATGAAGAAACAAGGATAAAGTTGTTCCATGTAAGGGTGATTTCAAAACATAAAAAGATTGATGCATTATTTGATAGTGGGTCACAAGCAAACTTGATTTCAAAAGACTTGGTAAAAAATATTAACCTTGAAACTGTACCAAATCATAAGCCATATCCTTTGGGTTGGATAGTCAAGAATGCCAATTTACAGGTTAAAGGGAAATGCATATTCCGATTTGCCATTACTACAAACTTTGGTGATGAAGTTGAGTTAGATGTGGTTCCACTTGAAATTTCAGGAATTATATTAGGAATTCCATATTTGTATGACAGGAAAGCGGTATTTTATTTCCATGAGAAAAAATATCATTTTCTCAAGGATGGGGTGGAGTATATTGTGAGAGCTCATCACAAAATGCTGAATATTTCTTTAGTAAATGCAGGGTAGATGAAGAGACTAGTTAATGCAAGTAAAAATTTTGTGCTTCTCATGATCAAGAAAAATGATGATTTGGAATATGAATATTTTGAAGGTTGTGATGACAAATTAAAATCTTATTTTTTTGATGTAGTAAGTCAACATGGAGAGATGTTTCAGGAACCAAATGGGTTACCTCCCAAGAGGGGAATTCAGCATGAGATTCAGCTACAACAAGATGTTCCACTTCCAAACATTGGCATGTATCGAATGTTAATCATGGAGAGTATGGAAATCAAGAAGAAAATCCAAGAATTTCTGAATAAAGGTATCATACTCCCATCTACTTCGCCATGTGGTTCACCGATTGTTTTGGTACCAAAGAAGGACAGGACTTGGCGCATGTGCATGGATTTCTGTGCACTGAATAAAATCATGGTAAAGAATCACTATCCACTCCCAATAATTGATGCTTTTCTTGATTAGTTAAAGTATGTAAAGTATTTCACTAAGCTAAACTTACGAAATGGTTCTCATCAAGTTAGAATAGCTGAAGAGGACATTTGGAAAACTACATTTAAAACTAGATAAGGATTGTTTGGGTGGCTAGTTATGCCATTCGGTCTAACCAATGCCCCATCTAATTTCATGAGAGTTATGAATGATGTATTAAGACCATTTCTAGATGACTTCGTCATTGTTTACTTAGATGATATTTCAATATTCAGCAAATCAAGAGATGAACATTTCATGCATGTGAAAAGGGTACTTGATGTCTTGAAAAAAGAGCAGTCATTTTTAAAGATGTCGAAGTGTGAGTTTGGTGAGACTTCTTTAGTGTATTTGGAACAAATTTTTGGAGGAGGTGAGCTGAAGATAGACCCTTCCAAGGTTGAGGTCATTGTGAGTTGGCCCAAGCCCAATACAGTTACGGAGGTAAGAAGATTTTCGGGGAAACACAATATTGGAGGAAATTCAATGTTAATTTTTCTTCCATTGCAACTATGTTACATGCTGTTATCACTCAGAAAAAATGAAACACTATTTGGTATGGTCATAGAGTTCATTTATCACAAGTTGGTATAGGAAAATTTTAATTTTTTTTCATCTTTAACCTATTCTAAGGTTCAAACCCACCTCCATTCAAGTCATATCATGTCCCATCAGTCATTATTTGCTGACATATTTCATTTTCCAAGATTTTGAATTCAAAAAGGTCACTTTAGCCATTAGTTCTCTTTTCGTAGCATTTTACACTGTAAAAAGGTAGTTTTCACTATGAAACTGCCTAATAGTTTCGTAGCGAAACTATCAGAAAATGAACTAGCCACGCTACGAAAAATGATTTTTCTATCTCTCTTGTCAAATCTAGTGCAAGGTGTCAGTCCATGATTAGAAGAGTTAGGGTGGATGTCATTCGAGTTAGTTAGGGTTAAATCAAGGTACAAAGGTCATGTCTAAGGTCATCATTATTGTTTTAAGCATGTATGAGTCATGATTAAGGCATGAGTTGTCATCAAAACTTAAAAACATTACCCAATTTAGTCTTTTTTCATTCTCCGCTTCATATTTGCATGCTATTGAGTTCTGGAGAGCTATTTCACCAAGCCAAGCTGGTTGCTGGCATTTTCAAAAGTTGCAAGTGTCACTAATCAAGCGAGGATGAGAAGGTATAAAATCACCATGGCTGCAAGGAAGAAAAACAACAAAGGTGGCCATTGCCTCAGATATGAGCCAACAGAAATTAATTTATTAAGTGAATAACCCACTGCATTGGAAGTGTTTAGAAGAACAGGGTGTTTGAAATTTTTCCAAAGGCTGCAAGGGTGTCATTTGCAGGTTTCAAAGGAGTTTGCTAAGAGTTTTATTGGATCAGCTTCAAAGGTGGTAATGTTAAATCTCATAGTAACACCAGAAACCATTGCAACAACAACATGAATCCCTAGAGGAGGAGAGAAATGGTTCAAAGGCATCAAGTTCACCATGCAAGACTGTAAAGAATTCATCAAGACAGAGCATAGTGAAATTGATCTCACAAATGCTATCCCAAGGAGCTATATGAAGGAAAAATACTCAAAGTTGTTGCTGATCATTCATAAGTACTTCACCTGTGAAGGGAGGTATCACATGGTTTATTCCTACCACCTTAGGCTTATGCCACATTTTGTGGGTAAGAGGTCTCTTGATTTTCCTTTTTACTTATACAAAAACTTAGCTAAAATTTCAGACAAGGTTCAAGTTAAATCAGAAGGGAATGAAAGCTCTCTTTTTCATCATGGTTTGATCAAGTTGCTGGTTTAGAGGATTTAAAAAATATTAGGCAGAGATTGGTCATATTTTCTGTTCATAAGTGGTTTTGAATTAGATGCTATTACTCCTAAAAGAACTCCCAAACCTAGAGATATCCCATCACCTTCAGTGGTAGAGCAATTAGTGCCAGTGATCATGGAGACAGAGCCTTTGCAGAAGGTTGATACACCCAAATTTACACCTGCAAAACAGAAGCCAACAATGAGAAAACATGGCAACAAGAGGGTTACAAGGAGAAAAACAATGGGTAAGGGTAAGGGTAACCAAGCTGAATACATAGATGAGGGACAAAGGAAGCTTAAGAAAGGAAAAACAGCTAAGAAGTTAGAATTTGCAGGTGATGATGTTGGATTTATGTTTCAAGCTAGAAAACCAATGACAAGACATGCCAGAAAAGTATTGGAAAGCATCAAATAATCTCAAAAGGTCAGTGAAACTACTCAGCCACCACCAAGCATCATAGACAATTAGTCATCAAACAAAAGAAGGGAAAAGAGAAAATCATTGAAAAGATATAGGTTGAAGTCCTTAAGGAGCAGTTGAAAGATGCAAGTGAAGATATATTAGTCTTGAGGAAAGAAGCAAAGAAACATAGAGCTGAAAGAGTGAAATTTGAACAGATGAGGAAGATTTGGGAGGATCAAGTCACAAGTGTCTCAAAGACCTTGGACAACACAGAAAAACTGATAAAGTGGACTCAGTCACTAAGAAAAGAGGTAAAGCACATAAAAAAGGTAAAACTACACTTACAATATAAGAACAGGACACTGAAGGACCAAGTCAAGGACCTTCAAGAACAACTGGAACTGATTCATGAAGAGCTGGAAAAGAAAGGCTTAAAGATGATTGTGGTTGAGGAGCCCATAGCTCAACTGATTATAAATGAAGAGGAAACAACACAGAAGCCTTAAGTTGAGATTGAATGTGTTTTAGAGGGTTCATTACATACAGAAGATCAAGTTTTTGCAACTGGAGGTCACTTTTTGGAGATAATTTTGAAATCTGGAATTTCTATACTTTTACACAGTTTTGTAGCGTTTCCTAGGATTAAAGCTAGGAAAATGCTACGAAAAAATCTGTACTAGCCTTTTTTCCTCTAAAGTCACTTTTTGAAATTTTCAAGGAGGGAGATTGATGGTGGTGATGTGTCATGACTTGATTGACACCATGGAACAACAAAGGAGTAGAATATTTGGGTGCAGAAGCTACTTTTTAGACGCTACCAAAGCTCGCTACGAAATTGTGTTGTTTTCGTAGAAAGATATTTTTGAAGGTTTTGGAGCATCTTAATGGAAGGTTTGGATAGTTAGACTCCTCCAACATGTCAAGGGAGCTTATCATCAAAGAATTATGACTCGAAGGAAGTGATGTGGAGACAGGTCATCAACCCAAACAAATTTGAAGAGAGTTATGCATTCCTGAAAAATAGGGTTATCTTCCACAAGTCTAGGAGGGTTTTTAACGTGTAAAGTGATGAACTATGTTATGGCTTTTTTGAGCATGTGACACTTATGTTGTAACCATCATATAACGGTTTCAAAGATAAGGTAGAGTTATGTAATAAATAGGAGTTAGAGTCCAATTAGGATATGTCTTGTTTAAGGTGTAACTATCAGTTTCTGGTTAAAAGTCATGTTTTTCAGTTATGTGAAGTGTCATAGGAGAATTCAATGAATATTACCACTAGGAAGATCATCCTTGATGTAAATAAGGTCTATTTAAAGACAAAACATCGAAGTAGTGAGGGGTTGGAGATTTTTTGCACCAAACTGCTGCTTTATGTATTTTGACTTATATCAATAATTCAGAGTGACTTTCTTCTTGACAGACCTGAGATTCTCATGGGGTTTTTAATGTCTTATTGATCTACATCTTATGTTTTACCACTTGCAGTAGATTTCATTTCTATTACTCAGAATTCATAACTCTATGCTCTCACATCCTTTAGTAATGAAATGATTGTGTTTTCCTATGTTTTATGAGTGAATTGCCTTCATTAAAGACCTCTATCTACCTAAGCTTCCATGTCAAGAAACCTTTCCACTGAAACTACTGATTGTTGACTCCATAAGCCCCATGGTAGAAAAACTGCATTCTTTCAACCTGAAATCATAAAAAATAAGATAAAATTTCTATAGAGTTAGCCATCTAGCACTATCCTTAACCAATGACATAAAATCCCTTAGAGAGAGCCCTGTCATATTGAAGAGGCTAAGCTTAAATCAATAGCTGGTTTGAAAAAATTACACTTAGTTGTCTGATTAGCAGCGAATCAAGTACAATTTTGTGATAACATTTTGGTGTGTCTGCTAGCAGTCTGAAGACTAATTTCCTAAAGTTTTTGTGCAAAAAAGTGAAGTTGAACTCTTGGAGGTAGCAGGAGCTCAGAATTTTTTTGAGGCTGCAGAACTACCTTGGTGACTCCATTGTTGAAGAATTCAAAATTTAATAGATTCATGGTTATTCCATTGGAATTATGAAGAAATAAAATGCTGCCATTCTTGTTTCAAGGTATGCATGTGTAGGTTTTTCAGAAATTTATGGTTTCCCAAATCCTTTTCGCAAGGATGCATATTTTTTAAGGAATGGTCCAAAATTTAATTGAGAAGATTTGAGTTTGACCTTGAAGTATATATCAGATTTCTGTGACTTTACTGAGCTTCTTAAAGTAAGACATGAAGATATTTTCATCATATTGTTCTATGATTCATTTCAAGGGAAATGTAAACAGTGGATTGAAAGCTTTCCTGTCATGTCTATTAAGTCATTTGCATATTTTTGGCTTATTTTTTTGGAAACATGGTGTTGGGCTATATAAATCACTTATTAAATGACTGAGTAGCACACATTTAATTATTAATCCAGGGGTGTATGTTTATTCCAACGACAGTTGCACTGTCTGTGCCGATACACCAACTAGAAGTAATTTCAAAGAAAAGAAATCACTGCTGAAGTAAATGTTGGAAATAAATCACTCATGCAGAAATAAAAGAATCTACAAGATTGAATTAACACTTCAATTGGTGTGTCTAGCTCGCCACACAATAAGTACCCAACTGGTATTTCTATTATCACGTGTAACATCATATAAAGTATTGAAATCGAAGTAGATATATTCTCATCTGAACAACAACAACAACACTCTATTGTTACATAAACTAAAATAAAATTACATACACAAAACTACTTTAATCACTGCAATCCTTGCTAAGAAGGAGGGCCCTTCCTCCCTAGCAAGGCGTAGGTAGAGAAGGAAATTTAATAGAAACTAAATAGAATCACACATGTAACAGCAATAACAGGATCATCTGTATTAATATGAACACAATTACAAATCCAAAACAACGATTTTATCCTCTAACCTCTCGACCTCTAGGGCTGAGAGCTATATAGTGGTTACATCAGAAAATCCAAGGATAGATCAGTCATGAGAATCTTACGATTCTCATGCCGATCTAAATAGAACTCATATAGTTATAACCACTTCCTAATAAAGTTCTGACTAGAAAATAAAAGGTTACAATAGAAATTTCCCTTAGGCTGTTATCCCAAAAATACAACGCTAACAACTCATATAGCTATCATAATGGAAACACAGCTGTAGTGCAACCACCAGAGGACAAATCAACAACAATATTGATGAGATCAGTCAATGGTACAACTATATCAGTAGTTTGCCAATGAGTTTGTAATAACAAAATGTAACAGAAGTTGTCGGCGGGTCTATAAAAACAAGGTGTAACAACATCGCTTTGCTATAACAACACTATCCAAACTGCTCCTGTGAACTTCGTATTCAGGATATTTGGTGCTACAAATGACATTTGAAAATACAACAAAAATATCATCGGTCTTCTCCAAACATTCACCATCAATTAGTCATAAGAAGGTATAATAGATCATAATAATTGGTGAATTGGAAAAGTAACGAAAGCAAGGTGAAACAACACAAGTTAGGGTAAAAAGGTAGGAAAAAGGGGTAAAGATACTCCCATTGGTTATGGTTATGAGGCAAAATAAGGAAGATAAGTGTAAGAAAAATGTACAAAACCAACACCCAACATCTCCCCCCAACTGAAATGCTTGCATGTCCTCATGCAAACTCATCTCTCATGGGAATATCTTTGGTGCAGGTCGGTGAGATCATAAGCCCTAGTTGTGTCTTCCTCTGTAGACCTGTATCCCTGATTGGCCATCAACTGCCGTACCCAGGATTCTGACTCATATTTACTTAATTCGTAATTGGTCTGGAAATCCTCAATGGGCAACCAGATCAAAGGAAAATTGAACTTCAATCCTAAACACAAAACACCAAGGGATTGTATAATCTGTGCGTAGGATGGTACATGTGTAATATCCACCATGAAATTATGGAATGAGAATGGATCTCCCTTCAATAGCTCAACACTGCTAGCTTCCATGTGTTTTAAACACCCTGTCAAAGCTCAAATCTTCATCATTGCGAACTAATTGAGGCAGAAATCTACAATTATTCTTCTATAAGTGGCATCTGGCTCTTTAATCCTAGGGGTACTCAACATTCTCCTGAATTCTCATCTCAATTCAACAACTCATCCAAGTTCTTCCCGAACCCACAATGTTGTCTTCTCCTCATTAGTCTCCATAGATTTAATGGCCAGATGCCATTCAACCTAATTCCTCATGAAGGACACAAAATCCCTTAATTGAAGATCTCCCATATAAGAGAATATTGTCACAACCATCTGCATCCTCACATGTTCACAAATAATGTTGTGTAGAAATAATTCACTCAACAAACTTTTCTCATTAAAATATGAGGCACGAAAATCATCCAAAAACGTACGAGTGGAGGAACATAAATAAGGTTTGTCCTCCATAATGAATTTCAATTGAAATAAGAAGTAACATTCCCACAGAAAAATAGGATAGGATGGAGAAGGCTGCCTACAACCCAGTAATTTGAGGGCGAGGTCATGCAGTATCTATGGTGAGGTCTCAAGTCTGCTCTTGTAACAACAAAAAATGTTATTATTATTTCTTTAGAGCTTCTTTCTTCTTGTAACTCTCCCACCCTTTCTTCAACTCTTCTTCCATCCATCTTTCATGTAAAATGTATATTTCTCTCTGATGTTCCTTTAGCGAAATCATCCCATCCCGAAGGGAGATTTATTCTTGTTTCCATTTTTTTAACTCAGAAATTAACAGGAGTTTCTCGGAGTTCCATCCCGAGATGGGACTCAGAGTTCTCCTAAATTCAATACCTTCATAAAAAATAGGTGTACCAGCCTCTGTTTCATGGGGTTGTTCCACCTCTTCTTCTAGTTCTTGTGTAACAACAGCCTCTTCGGTGGGTTCTTGTGTGTCAGCCACTTTGTTTTTACCTAGAGTCGCCTCTGTGTCCATTTCTATTTCTTCTACAATAGGAGTGGCCTCCATAGTTTCTCGTGGGTCAGCTTCTAGGTCGATTATTATAGGAGGCTCTGCTTTAACTACTGGTTCTTGTGTAGCAACAATATCATCAACAGGTTCTTGTATAACAGCCTCCTATTGTTCTATTTCTACTTCCATTGGGATGATATTTTCTCTACGGGTATTATATCCCTCTACTGTTAAGTTTTAAAAACATGTCATGCATACTGACACCGGGATTTCCTTTCCCTCAGATAATTTTCGCTTCAATTCCTCTTTTTCCTTTCTTAATTTTTCAATTTCTAAACACAAGGGATTGGTTTCGTCCTTACCTGATGAGGAAGGTTTCCTTTCTCCTTCTAAAATTTCTGCTTTCGTCTGCTTCTCGGCCGTAGGAAAGGGTTCTGCAGGTATGCTTACCTTCACTCTTTGTTTCAGTCTTCTATCCCCAATTGGTTCATCAATAGGCTTCTTCCCAATTCTAACTCCAACAGGATGAGTCCAGGTCTCCACCTCTGCCTGACTTCCTCCTGAAGTCACGGTTTGTTTCTCCTGGCTTGTCCTTGGTATTTTTCTCTTGAATTATTCCCAAGTTTTTCCTTGCTATCCTAGGGCATCCAACACAATTAGCTTAATGATTATGTGATTAGTCATGCATGCCTCCAGGTGTGCTGTTGTTTTTATTGTTGCCGCAACGTGCTTGATGTTTCCTAGCAAATAGAATGGAAGATTGATTCTTTGCTGGTGCCAAAGGTGGTGAAGCAGAGGAAAGTGATAGTTGAACACTATCATGGATCTCCCCTCGCAAGTGATATATTTGATCAAGCCCAGGGCAACGTCTTCCCAAGGATGAGGAAGTGTCAATCTGTCATTTCCTCTTCCTTTCTTCTCCAGTTTCTCTTCTCCTACTAGGAGGTTGATGAAAGCTGATGAATTTCACGGATTTACCGAATCATACCCTACACTAATATTCATAAATGGATTATTATGGAAAGTAATGGGATTTCGTACACACGCTCTTTTCCAACTGGATTCGATCATCATTAGCAATTCTGTTATTGATTAGGTGCATGAGAATTTAATAGATATTTATGATTACGACATTTTTGCAATTATTTCAAGTCATATCCCCTCACTCACTTTAATGGTGACGACAGTCCATGGCCATCACATGAGTGTCATTATTTTTCCAATTAATCATCGAATCATCAATGCCAATAATTTACCTTTTTGATGACATACCTGATTTGACGTGGAGGAAGACTTGAATTGACGACGTCTTGCTTGCAGCGCTCATGTTGTTGTCTTTAGCCAACATGGTTATTATTGTTTATGGAATGAATTACAAAGAACAATATTCATGGTTGTCGGCTATTACATGTGTAACAACCAAGACAACTTTTAAATTATTCTAAGAACACACACAATAATCAAAAGGAATTGGTACAGAAAAGGAAATTACATGAATACCATCATCCTATGACATAGATCAGAAAGGGAAGATGATATTATAGGGAGAAAAACATGGGTGTAACAATTTCCACAAGAGTGCTTTTCAACTGTTACTAGCTGTCTGACTGCGCCCCAGAAAGGGGTTTTCACAGTTAGATTTATTTTTGTTTTTCTTTTATTTTGTTATTTTTATTTATTTATTTTAAACAAGTGTAACAGTTGCCACAAAGGTGGTTTTCAACTGCTGCACTTATTGGAATTTCAATTTTTAAGGCTGTAGAGGAGAATGTTCCCCTGCTGTCGTAACATGAAGATCAGAGTCTGCGACAATGTTGATAAATGATTCCTTCGAAGCGGGTTAATGATATAACCTTAGATGGTGCCCATTAACCAGTAACAGTGTCTTAGCACTGTCAATGGTGACCAATTGTACAGTCCCATTATCAAAGACCGTATCCACTTCGTAAGGACCTAGCCATCTGGTGCAGAGCTTGCCTTTGAAATATTTGAACCTTGAATCATACAAAAGAGCCCAATCTCCTTTCTGGAAATATTTCTTCTTAATAAACCCATCATGCCATATGGATCTTTTCTGCTGAATGATTTTTGTCTGTTGAATGGCAACCAGCCATTTCTCTTCCAACGCATTGAGCTGGTTCAATCTTTGAGTCTGTGTTGTACTCAAATCCAGATCGACCTGCAATGCTGTTCTTAATGTATTTATTTCAATTTCTATGAGAAATAAGGGATTGTTACCATACACCAGTTTATATGGTGAGAAGCCTGTAGTATTCCTCCATGTTGTCCTGTAAGCCCACAGTACCTCTAGAATATTCTCAGCCCAGTTTCTTTGGTTGCTAGCTACTGTCTTTGTTAAGATTCCCTCAATGAATTTATTGGTGCTTTCTACTTGACCATTTTCTTGTGGATGATATGGTGTGGTGATTCTGTGATGAATTCCATACTTTTCAACCAAATTCTTGATCAAATGAGATGTGAAATGAGGACCCCCATTTGTCACTATCTCTCTGGGTATCCCGAAGCGAACAAAAATATCTTGAAACAGGAAGTCTGAAACAGCCTACTCTGTTTCTCTAGTTAGTGCCCTTGCTTGGACCCATTTTGTGAAATAATCGGTGCAGACCAATATGTATGACTTTTGCTGTGATGAAGGATTAATTGGCCTCGAAAAGTATAGGGACCATTTCTCAAATGGTTCTATTACTATCTAAGGATGTAACGACATCTCATTTGATTTTAGAGGCTGGACCATCCTTTGGCAACTATCACATCCTTTCACAAAATTCTTGGCATCCTGGAATATAGTTGGCCAGTAGTACCCCGTTGAGAGTTCTTTATGTCCTGTCCTCTTGTCATCGAAGTTTCCTCCACAAGGTTCCTCATGACAAGCCTTTAGGATCTAAAATACCTCATCTTCTCTAACACATCGCTTAATCTGGAAATCTGGCCCGGTGTGATAGAGATTGCCTTCTATCCAGGATTAAGTAGCACTCTGTTGTATAAACCTCCTTCTTTCATTGGAAGACAACTAGTGTGGGAATTTTCCTGCAACGAGGTAATTGGCTATATCTGCATACCATGGTGAGTGAGTAGGAATGGCAAAAAGATACTCATTTCGAAAATAATCCTCAGTAGCAGTGCAGTCATCACTTATAGTTAATCTAGAAAGGAAATTAGCGACTACATTATATTTTCCAGATTTATCTAAAATAGTAATGTCAAATTATTGTAACATCAATAACCATTGTGTAAATCTACCATTAGTAACACGATTTTTCATTAAAAATCGAATTGCAACATGGTCAGTGTGTATAAATACTTGTTACTCGGTGATGTAGTGCCAAAATTTGTTGATAGCATGCACTATGGCTAGGAATTGTTTCTCAGTAACATTGAATTTAAGTTCTGTTGGAGTTAAGTTCTTCCTGATGTAATAAATGGCATAAGGCTTCTTATCCTCCAGCTGCCCCAAAATAGCACCCAAAACCATGTCATATGTGTTTGTAGCAATATGAAACGACAATTCCCAATTTGGTCCTCGTAAAACAGGTGCTGCTGTTACATAGTTCTTCAAATTTAAAAAGGTTCGCTCACACTTTTTTGTCCACACAAATTCCACATCTTTCATCAGTAATGAGAATAAAGGAGATGCAATCTTTGAAAAATTCTCTATAAAACTCCTATATTATCGTGCATGTCCCAGAAAAATACGTACCTCTTTTGGAGTCTTAGGGGTTGGGATTTTCGAGATTACCTCAATTTTTGCAGGATATACCTTGATTCCATATGTTGAAATGAAATGTCCTAGCACAATTCCCTCGGTCATCATCATGTGGCATTTTTCCTTGCTCAGAGCAACATTAGTTTGTTCACAACATTCCAATGCTTTCTCCAAGTTAGCTAATGCTGTCTCAAAGGCATCCCCGTAGGGTGTAAAATCATCCATAAAGTTTTCAAGACAATCATTCAAAAGATTAGAAAAAATACCTAATATTTCCCTTTGAATGGTTGTTGGTGCATTACAGAGACCAAAGGAGAGGACTCTGTATGCAAAAGTACCCCATGAAAAAGTAAAGGTTGTCTTGTCTTGATCTTCTGGAGCAATATGTATTTGATTATAGCCACTAAACCCATATAGAAATGAAAAGAATTTTTTTCCAGAAAGAGTGTCCAAGGCCTGAACAATAAATGGTAAGGGAAAATGATCTTTTTGAGTGGCCTTGTTAAGTTCTATATAGTCGACACAGACCCTCCATTTTCCATTCTTCTTTGGAACTATGACAAGTGGAGACACCCACTAACTGTCAAAAATAGGGTAGATGAAATTAGCATTAAGGATTTTCTGCGATTCTTCTTTTAATATCTTTTTAGGTGCAGGGTTCATTCGACGCTGAGGTTGTCTCATAGGGTTGCAATCTTCTTTAAGGTAAATGAGGTGAGTGCATAGGGTAGGATGGATTCCTTTCATATTGGTATAGTCCCATGCAAATGCCTTTTTGTATTTTTGTAACAAATGTATCAAAAATCTATTTTTTTTAGCAGTCAGGTTAGGATTGATGTTTAAACATTTTCCAGGTTCGATTTCAATGGGATTGTTGATAGTAAATGGAGTTGTTTTCAAATGTTCAATAATTACATCATCTTCCTCACCTTCTTCTCCCAAATCTCTAATGGAGGCATCATGGAGTGGATTACTGATAAAACCATTAATAATATCGTCCTTTGTTTCATCCTTCAAGTATTGTTCTTTTCCAAGCGTGAGAAGAGGTAGGGAAAGATGAGATTCAGGTGCAAATTCATCCCACCAGGGACTATTCGAATCCATATGAGGTTTGTTGAGAGATAAAGATTCAGGCTATGAGTGTCCTGTCCATTTGAGATCACCATAGATCCAGACCTACATCCGATATATGCATCTGCAGTGGCTAGCCACGGTCTTCCCAAGATTAAAGGGTGACCCCCCAGATTGGATTTGGTTTGTAAATGAGAAATTCAGCTAGATAGTTCTAGGAGGCCACAGTGATAACCAAATCTTCAATCATTCCTTCAGGCTTAACACGAGACCTATCTGCTAGTTCAAGCATTGTAGGTGTAGGTCTAAGTCCATGAATTCATAGAGAGATGAAGAGGTCTTTGGTCATAACGTTATAACTGCCCCTAGATCAATCAAGGTGTTAGTTATAGGATGATTGTCAATATGTACAGTCACTGTGGGGTTCCCTGGGTCATTATATTTGGTCAACAAAGGCTGATCAATCATAAGATTAGACAATTTTCCCATGACAAGGATAGTATCAGGATCCTTAGGTTTCCTCCCAGGTATTTTGATGCATAGATCCCTTACTATTTTAGCATAGATAGACACTTATTTAAGAGCTTGTAATAGCGGAATCCACACATATAATTTTTGTAGCTCCTTAAGGAATTTGGATTCAGGTTGTAAGATCAGTCCAGTTTCAGTTAATCATTGAGGTTATGGGGGGTTCTGAATATTAACAGCTGAGTCAGCTACCAAAAATGTACCAAACTTACTCGAAATGGCTGTTGTAGGAACTACAAACCTTCCCGAGCTGGCTGTTACAGATGTAACAACAGGTGTTGTATCGGTTGTTACATGTGTAACAGCTGCCTTAGAATCATCCATATCCTTCATAGGTGATTCACTTTCTTTGATAATAATTTAGGTTTTAATCTTGTACAGAAATTATTTACAAATGAATCTTTAAAACATAAAATAAACAATAGCGAAAGCATAAAACATAAAATAGATAAGCAAAGGATTTTCCCCTGGATCCCAAATCGGGATGACCAACTTGATTTTTCATTATATTCCATTTAGTGTTACAAAACATATAGATACATGAAGAAGCATACATAAACCCCAATCCATTAACCCTGGATTAAAACATAACTGTAGTTCCCTTGATCGGGTCTATAAAATACCAGGGGACGAAAACCATCATGCCCCAAAACCATGTGCAAACCCATGCACAAAACCATGGGCGGGTCCACCCACCGAAAAATAAGGTCCAAATTTTATCTCCCGGGACGCTGCCCCAGACCCAAAACAGAGAGGGCTATCGCCCCCCCTATGACCCCCCTGCTGTGCCCCATGCAACATACATAGGGTGCTATCGCCCCCCCACGCGTCACTAGTCGTTGAAATAATATAACACATACCCAACATTCTCCCACTTTTTGTTTTCTTTCAGCAAGAGGCCATATGAGAACTTAGTGATTAGCCCAGCTTTGCAACACCCATTGTTTCTCTACACCAAGAGAACTTCTAAGTGCTCACAGACTTCGTTAATGGATCTAAAACATTCTTCAAAGTGCCCACCTTTACTAGCAACACCCTTTTAGCCTCAACCATATATCTCACAAAGTGATATTGAACATCAATGTGCTTTGTATTTGAATGATAAGCAGGGTTCTTAGCAAGGAAATTTGCACTTTGGCTATCACAGTCTATCGTTATAACTTGTTGCACCAACCCCATACTTGAAAACAATCTCTGTAACCAAACTACTTCCTTGCTTGCATGAGTTGCTGTCATGTATTCTACCTCTGTAGTTGAAAGAGCCACTACATTCTATCTTTTACTCATCCACCTAACTGCACCTCCAAATAGGCTAAACACATACCCACTTGTAGATCTTCTTTGGTCCAGATCTCCAGCCCAGTCTGCATCAACAAAACCACAAATATCCAACACTCATTCCAATCCTGCTCTTCCCTGGTAGCACAAGCCATAATCACTAGTGCCACGCAAATATCTGAAAACTCACTTCACTGCTGTCCAATGCTCCTTCCCTGGGTTTGACATAAACCTACTCAATACTCCCACTGCATGTGAAATGTTTGGTCTATTACAGACCATTGCATACATAAGACTACCCACTGCACTTGAATATGGAACACAAGACATATCCTCCTCTTCTTCTTGTGTCTTGGGACATTGTTCAACAGAAAAATTTACACCTAGAGGAATCGAAACATTCACCGGTTTACTATCCTGCATATTGAACCTTTGCAATATAGTCTTGACATACTTCCTTTGTTTTAACCAGAGCTTCCTCTTTGCCCGATCTCTCTTAATTTCCATGCCCAAAATATAGTTTGCAGCACCAAGATCCTTCATGTCGAATTTGGAGAATAGTTGGGTCTTCAAATCTTGGATAATTTCTTTGTGATTTCCAATCAACAACATATCATCCACATACAAGACCAAATAAATAACATGGTCACCAATTAATTTAAAAGAAACACAATGATCCTCCTTGCTTATGGTGAAGCCAAGTTCTCTTATATAGGTATCAAATTTCTCATACCACATCCTTGGTGACTGTTTTAACCCATACAGAGACTTCTTTAACTTGCATACCAGTTATTTCTTCCCCTTCACCATAAAACCTTTAGGTTGTTTCATGTATATCTCCTCTTCCAGATCCCCGTGAAGAAATCTTGTCTTCACATCCATCTATTCTACCCCAAAATCAAATGCAACAACAATAGATAAAAGTAATCTAATAGAAGTAACTTTGGCAACATGAGAAAAAATATCACCAAAATCAATTCCTGGCACCTGGGAATAGCCTTTTGCTACCAACCGAGCTTTGCATTTCTCCACCTTGCCTTCTACATTCATCTTCTTCTTAAACACCCATTTTCTCCCGATGGGCTTCCCTCCAGCCGACAACTCCACCAGATCCCATGAAACCATGGCCTCCTTCCAGAGTTTTCCATCCTTTGAATCTACTGCCTCCCTGACGGTTCTGGGATCATCATCAGTTATCGTTAAAGAAAAATTTGAACAGAAAGCATATGGACTATACCTTTTTGGTTGTCTTATTTCCTGAATTGATCTTCTCACAACTGGAGTTTGTGGCTCTTCCTCTTTTGAGTCTTCTTTTGTTGTAGAGTTTGATTCATCCTCCTTTAGCTCAAAATCTATCTTCTTAGGTTCCTTTGGTAGGACTTCATGTTTAAAAACATCTTTCACCTCTCTAAACACCACATCTCAGTTGTACACAACCTTCCTTGTTTCCAGGTTCCAAAGCTTGTAACCCTTTAAACCATCCTTATACCCAATAAAGATGCACCTTTCAAATTTATTATCCAACTTGTTCCTTTTCTCCTTTGGAACATGTACATATGCATCACATCCAAATACCCTTAGATGTGAAAGAGAGGGTTTCTTACCCATCCATACCTCATTTGGAATCTTATCCTCCAACGCTGATAAAGGTGATTTGTTAACCAAGTAACATGCAGTCTCCACTGCCTTTGCCCATAATTCTTGTCCTAACCCGGTACCACTGAGCATGCTTCTTGCCTTTTCCATCAGCGTTCTGTTCATTCTTTCTGCAACTCCATTTTTCTGAGGTGTGTATGGAGTAGTCTTCTTCCGTGCTATACCACAATTCTTACAGGACTCTTCAAGTTCCTTCTTGCAGAACTCCCCACCATTATCTGTTCTCAGCACCTTTAATCTTCTTCTCTGTATTGTTTTCCACTAAAGCCTTAAGTTATTTAAATTTGTCAAAGACTTCAGATTTCTTCCTCAAGAAATATATCCATGTATTCCTTGGGAATTAATCTATGAATGAAACATAGCACAGACTTACTCAATGATGGAACTGACGCAGGTCCAAACACATCATTGTGCACAAGCTCTAATATCTTGTTCACCCTCTTAGCACCAGAAGGAAAACTCACCCGATTCTGCTTCCCATATACACAATGTTCACAGAAATCGAAATCTAGAGAGATATTAGACATACCTTCTACCATACCATTTCCATGCAGTATCCGAAGGCCCTTCTCTCCAATATGTCCAAGCCTTTGATGTCATAGCATGGTATTTTATCTAGAGACCGCTAGGCTTTCCGCTCCACTTTCAGGAACCACATAACTGTTGCACCCATCAATAATAGTGCTGCCCTAAATCTTGTACAGAGTTCTAATCTGAACTCCTCGCATTAATACCATTTCTCCCCGAACCATCTTACAGGTATCTTTCTCGAACACTGTTTTTACACCTGCATCATCCATATTGCTTACAGAAATCAGATTTCTGGCCAATGCAGGAATGTGCAGAACACCAGGAATGTTCTAATCCTTCCACCTTGTAGCTTCAACTTGACTTTTCCACGTTTGACGAATCTGGCCTTCCTATCATCACCTAAGAATACATCACCGCCATCATATTTCTCATACTCGTAGAACCACTCCCTATGGGGAGTGAAGTGAAAGGATGCACCTGAGTCAATCAAACATGACTCATGATCTACATGTGTATTTGAAGAAGAATTCAAATACACATCCCCACCTTCATCCGAGGTGATCTTTGCCTCTATAGAAGGAGCATCATCAAATCCCTTTCCTTTCTCAGGAGCTTTAGATCTGTAGTACTTTTTGTAGTGCCCTTCCTTTCCGCATTTCCAGCACACCTTTACAAACTTTCCAGGAGATTTAGATCTCCCTCTAGATTTAGATCTCCCACTCGAAACCTTATTCTTGTTTTTGTTCTGGGACCTTCCTTGTACAGATAAGGCATCTCCATTTTGACCCTCCATATTTCTCTGTCTCATTTCCTACGACAGCAAGGCTGAGACAATGTCATCAAAATTCAAGGTAGTTGTATTTATACCTATTGAAATAACCAGACTGTCCCACGAGTTTGGTAGAGAACAAAAAAAAATGATGCACTTATCTTCATCTAAGATTTTAATATCAACAGATGACAGCTGAATCACCACAGTATTGAAGGTGTTCAGATGCTTTGTCACCGAGTCTCCATCCTTCATCCTCAGGTTATACAACTTTTTTTGCAGGAAAAATTTATTCACCAGAGAGTTAGATTGGTACAAAGTCCCAAGTTTGTCCAAAAAATTCTTCGCCGTAGCTTCCGCAGATACATTCAACAATACCAAATCTGAGACACACAACTGCATTGTGCTCTTCACCTTTTGATCCAACTTCTTCCAGTCTTCCTCTGACATTTCCATTGGTTTAGTACCTGGATCTACCGCGATCCACTGGTCTTTATCCACCAGCAGATCCTCCATCTTGAGCTTCCACAAATCAAAAATCTAAAAATTAAATTTCTCAATCTCTATCTTTCCATTGCTCGCTATCTTCTTTCACCACAAGAATTGATCCCGCAGATCTCCCACTAAACAGGGTCTACCTCAGGCCTGAGCGAAAAACCCCTCAACAGTAAATGCGTCCCCTTGAAGTTGAAATTGCTCCAATACCAAATATAGGTTTTAACCTTGTACACAAATTATCTACAAATGAATCTTTAAAACAAAAAATAAACAATAGCAAGAGCATAAAACATAAAACAAATAAACACAGAGATTTTCCCCTGGATCCCAAATCGGGATGACCAGCTTAATTTTTCATTATATTCCTTTTAGTGTTACAACACATATATATACATGTTGAAGAATACATAAAATCCAATCCATTAACCCTAGATTAGAACATAACCGTAGTTTCCTTGACCGGATCTACAAAATACCAAGGGCAAAAAACCATCATGCCCCAAAACCATGTGCAAACCCATGCACAAAACCATGGGCGGGTCTGCCCACTGAAAAATAAGGTCCAAAAAATTTTTCCCGGGGCACTGTCTCAGACCCCGAACAGGGGGGGCTACTGCCCCCCCTGTGAACCCCTTGCTGCACCTGGCGCAACGTACAAGGGGAGCTTTTGCCCCCCTGTGATCCCCCCACGCGTGACTAGTCATGGAAAGAATATAACACATACCCAACAAATAATGGGAGTGTGTTCAAATTTGATTACTTTCCCTGACTGGAGCTAAATCTCATTTAGTCCGAAAGGAGTAATAAGATAAGTTTGGAGGGTAACTAGAGCATCCATGCTCTGCCCTGCCTTATTATTTGGATTAGGGTTAGGTTGTATAGGTAATTGGTGTTGGACAGAAGGTGTAGGATTCTGAATAGAAGGTAGTTGACACTGCTGCTATTGCATTGGTATTTAAGGGGGTACTGGACCTTGGCCATTTCCTCTCTAGTTCTGACCCCAAGGATTGAGTTGTGATGGAGGATATTTCATTGGTGGAGGAGATGGCCACTGGTTCCATGGTGAAGGAAATTGTGTTGAGGAAGGAGTAGGATACGGCCATGGGTATTGTTGACTATTATAAATATTATTCCAAGGATAAAAAGAAGAAAAATCTGAAGGCATACATGTAGGTCACGGCTGCCATGGTCTCTTTGATCCAATAAAATAAGAAGATTGAACATCCTCGCTTGATTCTTGGAGTACCACCTTAAGTCTGGGGAACTCAGGACACTAATTTTTAGAGTGCGTCAACTCACAGATGTTGCACAGGCTGACACTATTTAGTCCACTTTCTCTTTCCAAATGTTTCTTTTGCATCGGGGACATAATATTACTAAGGCTGATTCAGCTTATGCTTGTGCCTTCTTGACTTGTACCATAGTGATTTGGGCAGAGAGAGTGCTAAGGAGATTGGTTTTAAAATCCTTGAATAAGTTCTCGATCTCTGCTCTAGTTAATCCTCCACTTATGGAATTTTGTATCCGAAGTGAAGGGTCCCAAACTGAAACTTTCCCCTTGACCAATCCTCTTGAGCTATGTAGGCAAAGCTTCATTATCTCATCAAAAATTTCTTGCGATATGTCTCCTTTTCCAATTATGTTCAGATGTTACAGACAATCATCTCTTAAACCTCTTAATAATATTGGCTTTATAATCTCTGGATCCAAGTTACTAAACTTAGAACTTTGTAGATTGTAGTGGAATCGCTCCAGATAGTCTTCCAGGCTTTCCTCCTCCTTCTGTACAATTCTGAAAATTTAGTCCTTCAAATCCCTAGTTCGACAGTAGTCCTGATACATAAAGAGGAAGGCTTCTCTCATATAATTCCATGTTCGAATTGTGCCAGCACCCAATCTCATGAACCATCTTAATGATGCTCCTTTCATAGTAGCAGGGAATAATTTCAGCTTCTGGGCATCTGAAGTATAGTCATAACCTCTACACAACACATCAAATTCGAACAGAAAGGTATCAGGATCTTCAAGGACCATCCCTTGAAAGGATAGTAGGGATGATAAAGGGATGTTCTTTATAGGAGCCTCGTCCCGTGTTACTACTATTGGGAATTCAAAATTAACAAAGCTATCTGGTTTGACATTCTCGTCCCCCATGGATGATTCTTTCTGATAGGATGAACTAGCCTCGGAGTGCACTGGATATTGATAAATAGAAGGATCAAGCTGCTCTAGGATCAATTGTTTAACAACACTACAATCGTCCAATTGATGATCAAGTGACTATTGTTCCTCAGGTTCTTGATGATCCCCACTGGTCTCTCCGTGTCCTTCAATTCTCAGATCCTGATCAATAATTCTCCATTGCCATTTTGAATCCGAAGTTTTGATATTAGGAGTGAATATACTGTTCAAAGGATGGTGAGGTCCAGCCATAGAAGACACCGATGGTCCAAGCCTTGATATGGTAGATTTTTTCTATGGCCCTGTCTTCCTATTATCTCTGTATGATGTGTACTATTCCTTTTCTGCCCTTGAAATCAGATCTCCAAAGAATTTTTTCCTTCCCAAATCTGCGCTCTTCTTTTCCTTCTTACAACTCGTTGTTTTGCAAGTAAATCATCTCTGCAGACAAAGAGGATCCCTCTAGCCCTAGGGTGGGTTTAGAAACAAAGGGACACGCTAAAGTGTTTCTTCCTAGTTAATGAATGAAAAAAAGACACGGTAGATTGAACTACCTATAATCCAATGCTGTTGTCATTGTCGAAAGAGTAGTAGCCTCTCGCTCCTGCCTTGGAAAATCACAATCTGTTCACCATTACACTCAGATATTTTCACATAGAACAAGAAACAAGAACAACATTCAACATAATGGTTTTAGTCATAACTATTAGCCAGTCAAAGAGGGCTAAACATATCGCATTAAACAAACATCATAACACAATAGTGGAACCAAACAATAGTCATGTATATAAATAAGTAGAAGGAAGAGGTACAATCGATGCTTTGACGTCACAGTCTCCCATAGTGGGGTTGAACCGAAGCGTGTATCAATACTTGTCGAGGGATTCAGATGGGATGAGGGCATGGACTTGAGCTCTCTCGACGAAGTTCCTCCTTGCTCTATCTCTTTCTCAATGCAACTCTTCAATCTATACTTAATTATTCAACTATAATATCAATCCTCCAAGTTCAACTAGTTGATGAGAAGAGATATAGTTTCTTTTATAGAGGAAAAGTAGGAGGTTGGGATCCCTACAAAGGTGGGAGGGAGTCCTATCCTTTAGGAGAGTTCCAAGGGAGGTGGAAACTACTAACTAAAGGAGGGAGTCTATGGTTATTTCAGTTCAACCACTCCTAATGACTCATCCTCGAGGTGGTTGGAATGGAACCTCCACCTCTATTTTTAAAAACATTCCATAAATAGCTTGGTGCAGGTGCTTCACTGGGATAGAACGCCAACTGGCACAGGCTCAGTGTTAATTTTCCAACCACCTCAAGGATGAGTCATTGGGAGTGGTTGAACTAAAACAACCACTGACTCCCTCCTTTAGTTAGTATTTTCCATCTCCCTTGGAACTCTCCTAAAGGATAGGACTCCCTCCCACCTTTTTAGGGATCCCAACCTTCTCCTTTTCCTCTATAAAATAAACTATCTCTCTTCTCATCAACTAGCTGAACTTGGAGGATTGATACTATAGCTGAATAATTAAGCATATATTTAAGAGTTGCATTGTGAAAGAGATAGAGCAAGGAGGAACTTCGTTGAGAGAGCTTGAGTCCATGCCCTCTTCTCGTCCAAATACCTTGACAAGTATTGAGACACGCTTCAGCTGAACCTCACTGGAGGAGATTGCGACGTCAAAGAATCGGTTGTACCTCTTCCTTCTACTTATATATATACATGACTATTGTTTGGTTCCACTATTGTGTTATGATGTTTGTTTAATGTGATATGTTTAGCCCTCTTTGAGTGGCTAATAGTTATGAGTGAAACCATTATGTTGTATGTTTTTCTTGTTTCTTGTTCTATGTGCAGGTATGCAGCGTAACGGTGAACGAATTGTGATTTTCCAAGGCAGGAGCGAGAGGCTACTACTCTTTTGACAACGAAGATAGCATTGGATTCTAGTTAGGTCAATATATCGGGTCTTTTGTTCATTTATTAACTAGGAAGCAACACTTTAGCATGTCCCTTTGTTTCTAGACCCACCCTAGAGCTAGAGGGATTGTCTTTGTCCGCAGAGAGGATTTACTTGCAGAAAAAATTGGTGACTCCACTGGAGACACGGTAGATTGACCTACCTGGAATCCAACGCTATTGTCGTTGTTGAAAGAGTAGTAGCCTCTCGCTCCTGCCTCGGAAAATCACAATCTGTTGATTGTTATGCTCGAATAACTGCACATAAAACAAGAAACAAGAACAACATACAACACAATGGTTTCACTCATAACTATTATCAAGTCAAATAGGGCTAAACATATCGCATTAAACAAACATCATAACACAATAATGGAACCAAATAGTAGTCATGTATATAAATAAGTAGAAGGAAGAGGTACAACCGATGCTTTGACATCGCAGTCTCCTTTAGCGGGGTTCAGCCAAAGAGCGTCTCAGTACTTGTCAAGGGATAAAATGGGATGAGGGCATAGACTCGAGCTCTCTTGACAAAGTTCCTCCTTGTTCTATCTCTTTCTCAATGCAAATCTTCAACCTATGCTTAATTATTCAACTATAGTATCAATCCTCCAAGTTTAGCTAGTTGATGAGAAGAGAGATAGTTTCTTTTATAGAGGAAAAGGAGGAGGTTGGGATCCCTACAAAGGTGGGAGGGAGTCCTAGCCTTTAGGAGAGTTCCAAGGGAGGTGGAAACTACTAACTAAAGGAGGGAGTCCATGGTTGTTTCAGTTCAACCACTCCCAATGACTCATCCTCAAGGTGGTTGGAATGGAACCTCTGCCTCTATTTTTAAAAAACATTCCATAAACAGCTTGGCGCAGGTGCTTAACTGGGATAGAGTGCCAACTGGCGCAGGCTCAGTGTTAATTTTCCAGCTCAGCGCGGGAGTGTAACTAGCTACTCGCGCCAAGGCAAAAACCAGGGTTTTTACAGTCCTGTTTAGGGAATTTTCAACAAGAGGAATATTTCTCTCATGTAAAGGGATGCAATGATGGTATTTGCAAGGCATGACACTTCTTATTAGTCATAGAAATGACCCTCCAATGTGTGAGTTGGGGATTGTAGGGACAATGACAAAATGTTGTGTACCAGATGCCCCCTAAAGCTTGAGGTCCGAGGGAGAGGGAGGGGCGAAATGCTATATGAGAACGCGTTCGAACCAAACACCACTGTCGAAAAACCTTCAATTACAAATACAACTGATATCTCTGATACGTGAACATGTGGCATGGGCGCAACCATCCATAATAAAGTACAATAAAACTGAGATCTGAGGTATGGACACAGCCATCTAGCAGTAAGGATCAACAAATAGACTCAGGTATGGTCACAACCATCCAATCAAGAGTAATGTAATAAGTCATGATAATCCACAAAAATCCGCAGCCTGGATTTTATCAGAAAAAACCCAGGGTCTTGCGCTCCATCTCGACTCGAACAAGTATAATTTCAAGCATGCGAATGTATGAGCTGAAGTCAAACATGGAAGAAAATTGTCTGATTACCAGCCAATGATGAAAGTCATTAACAGACGCGAGAGAAACCACCAATGATGATAATGGCCCTCAAGGTACAAAAGGTACAATATACAGAATGTGAATAGTGATATGACATCGAACACCCACAAAATCATTCGATATAAGGCCAATGATGTGAACCTTGCGTCGAATGCGAAAAACCTGCCATTGAGGCATGCAAGCTCCAAGGTACCAGAAGGGAGTCTCTAAATCGAATTCCTGGATAATGAGCGGAAGTCGAAAAAAGTGACCTGGTCGAAGAAGGGCCATAACGTTTCCCACATCATCAACATGAGACAGAGGAACATGATGAAAGTGAATCAAGACTAACAGGGAATCAGAGGAAGGTTGAAAAATGGCAAGGCAAACTTCTCTTGAACATATCAGTGACACAACACTTGATTTGGCAGTATTTGACATCAAGGGACCTGAGGTCATGATGATGTGGCAGAGAGAAAATGATAGGTCAAAAGAGATTACCCAAACCCATGAAGGAAAAAAATGATGAAATGAGATGTCCCCAACCTGACACGAATGCAAACAAGTGTCATGTTCAAGAGCGACATACTGGAAACATAACTAAAATCGGGTTCCATTTTCCCCCACCATTTCTGGCGAGTACCCCAATTATTTTTAAAACAAGCTTCAAAGGGATAGCAGATGGTTGTACTGTAAGTTTGTCCTTCAGACAAATCCAACCTAGTACATTTTACGAGCCCTAGGAAGGAGGAACTTGAGTAACGTCATGGTGATGAAATCCGATGTCATCAAAGTTTAACGAGTCTGAAAAAGGGAGAACTCGACATCTTTTCATGTTTAGAGAGTTTGAAAAGAAGGCAGAAAAGAAAAATCTAGTAGTCCCTTTTCGTAGGTAGTCTCAAAAATCCAAAAATGTAGAAAACTGTGTCTGAGAAAACCTCTTAGTTGCGATAGGATAAGGTATTTATTTTTCGTAAATAATCCATCCCAGCCCAAAAAATGGTTAAACGTATACTGGGTAGATATAGTTTCACAGCCATTTAACGAGTTCAAAATGACAAGAATCTCGGCAATCTTTTCAATCTTAGAGAGTTAGAAAAGAGCTGAAAGATGACTCCAGTAATGAATTTTCCGTGTTTTTACCGAGTCCGAAAAAGTACAAAATATAACTCGTTACTTCATCACTGTTTTGTGAAAACCTGCTGCTGCACAAGAGACATGTGTAAGACCCATTTTTCAAAATAATATTATAAAATAATCAAAAAATATGTCTTAAAACCTAATTAGGGTTGTGAAAAAGTTACAAAAAACCAAAAATGGTAAAAACAATTACTTTTCACTTTTTACCTCTTGTGAATCAATAGTTACCCATTTAGCACTGTGATTTTGCGGTGACGATAGCGGACGATCCGACAATCCAATCTTGATTCTGTTAGTTCTAGGTAAGAGATGACACCTTTCCCTTCATTTTGAGTCATTCCTTTCTACCTACAATTTCCAGTTTCAAATTCTGGAGGAGAAAATGTGAAAAATAGGGCACAACGGTTGGCGCGAGTTTCGGGCATGGAGTTGCGCCAAACGCCCGATTTTATACACTAGGGCATGCCCATTGGCGCGACTATTTGGGAAACAGTCACGCCAATGATAGAAACCATTTTTATGTCAAAAATCCCAAGTGATATACCAAATTTTCACAAATTCTGATGTTCGCATTAGGCTAACAATGTTCATGTAACAATCTTTGCAGGTATAAAGCAGAAAAATGGTCATAGAATGGAAAGAACGGGAACATAGCGAAGAAGATGAGCTCGCCATGGAAAACGAGAAAGTCATGGAAGCTCTCAGAAACTGTGGACTGAAAAATTTCTTCCTAACACCATGCCTCCAAGCTACACTGAAGCTATTACAGTATCTGGTTAGCATATGGGACGAAAATCAAGAAAATCTCATCCTTCGAGATTAGGAACTTGAGATTGAAGTCTCCGACGTCTATTTTATCACAAGATTATCATGGAGGGGAGCAGCACCAATCCTAACTGGCACCCGGCCGTGCATGGAGAACATGACCATGGTGATGATAGGGTATGTCCAGGGGCACGGAAGGGATTAGGTAGTGGGAAAGTTGATATCCAAACTATCCCAGACTTGACGCTAAAAGTAGTGTTACATACCATCACACGAGCTGTGGGATCGTAAGCACCGCACGAAGCAACAAAGACACAATTGCTTCTTGCTGTAGATTGCTTGTCACCAATCATCTACAACTGGGCAGAGGCTGTGACAAAAAACATGAAATGCTAGCTAACAAAATGCAAGAAGGGAAAATTGAAGCAATTCGGTTATGGGTCCATTCTGGTATCATTCTTCTTGGAATGACTACCAATATTTCAGCAGTAGAAGGTCATAGTTCTGACACCACCAGTGAGAGAACCACGGATGGCCCGATGGGCAGCTCTGATGCTAAGGGCATGGGGTGGTCAACAGATATCCTGGAGACCGTAATTTTTTGATTGGCTCTGCCGAAAATTAATTGTCGTGGAGGACTGGCCCTTTTCCAGTACAGATTTCACTGATGATCTAGACCTCCCACTCCCAAAGGGAGAGGATTGGGATGAAGATTTGGGTGAGACTCATTTTTTAATTTCCATGATTATTATGAATTTTTTTTTTTTACTTATGCATGCTCTGACATTAAATCCATGTGTTTGCAGATGTTGGCCCAGAGAGACCTGCTGGCATGTCGCCGATAGTGGGGCAAATCCCTCGCGATTTCGACTGTCAAGGTGAGGGCGGCGAGGAAGACGATATTGTGCGCAATCTGGAGGGAGTCACACGTGGAGTCTCAGATTATGCAAGATTGGATGATGTTCCTCGCTCCTATCAAAGGCATACCATAGGGGTGCCTAGCCGAATTCACCACTTACTGAGGCAGCTTGTACGAGCAGTGGCATGCTACCATGAGAATCATGCTGATTAGGCACCTAGGTTTTATCTGAGAATTTTGAGAGACATGATGTCTCAGGATGTAATAGAAACACACATATTTTTTGAAGTTATGATGCACACTGATGCAAAAATTCGAGATATATATATATATATATATATATATATATATATTTTTTTTTTTTCCTACATGGATCTTTTACATATGATGATGTCTTTACAAATTACGGAAATGTGTATCTAATACAATGTTAGCCACTGTATCAGTTAATGCATTCATTCATCTAGGAATATGTTGATATGTGATGAAATCAAAATGTCTTTCCAACAAACGAATACACAAATACAATCTCAGAATGTGCGGATTTCTAACTAAATAATGACCATTGAGTTGCAGAACGACAAGCTGTGAATCTAGATTTACAAGAAATGCACGTATGTTGAGGTTGACTGCCTTGATTAATAGTTCAATGACATCGCTATATTCAGTGACATTGTTTGTAGTTCATCCTAGAAAAATACCTTGCAGATCTATCAACTCACCAGTAGGATCATAAATTACCCAGGCTGCTGAAGACAAATTCCTGGTACTGCGGGAAGCACCATCCGCGAAACTGACATAAGGGGTAATAGACATCTGCACAATAAGCAAGACCTAATATGTAGGAAAACGCTCAAAAATTCACACCAAACCGAAAACATGTACAAAACTGAAAACAATACCTATGTACACCAATTACGCATGAATGCCTCACGCATAATATTTTTTGAGATACAACCCATTTTTGGGTTGTTCAAGAGGATGACCTTCGTAATCTATGAGCTCATAGGCCCCATTCTACAATACACACTTAATGATGTAGGGCCCATGCCACATGGGTTGAAATTTTCCTGTCCCCATCTTTTCATGAGCTTGGTCATACAGGAGGATGAGATCTCCTTCAGTGAAGGAACGAGGGGAAACTAACTCGCCAAAATGAGCTTTGATCCACTTTTTCTGTGCCTCGATCACTAAATCGGAAAAGTGGCGAGTTTCATCCAACCTTTCTAAATAAAGGAGATGCTCTTCTTCTGGCAAAGTATTTGGAAATAATTCAACATCTAACTTGAGCGAAGGTATTTCACATTCAATCGGAAGCGTAGCTTCGAGACCATACACCAACTAGAAAGGAGTAAACCTATTTGCGTTCTTAACTGAGGTTCGGTATGCCCAAAGAGCCGAAAATAACATGAGATGCCAATTGGATTTGTGGATCCCAATCATACGTTGAAGCATGGTGACAAGAAATTTTTTTATAGCTTCAACCTGGCCATTGGCCTGAGGGTAGTATGGCGTTGAGCTATCGTGACGCAGATCCAACCTAGAAGTCAACTCTGCCACCATATAATGTCGAAAATGAGAACCATTATCGGTAACAATGGCTTGAGGGACACCAAACCTAGCAATGATGTGATTGAATATGAATTGAGCAGCTGTTTTACCATTGGCGGTAAATGTAGGCATTGCTTCAGCCCATTTGGTGAAGTAGTCTATGGCTACGATAATATAGGCATGCCCCTTGGCTGAGTGAGGGTTACATGTCATAAAATCGATGCCCCACTTTGCAAAGGGACCAACAGTAATGACAGGGTGAAGAGGAACAGGTGGCACACACATCTTGCATTGGTAAATATGGCAATTTTCTTGCATGTTCGACTTTAGATCATACATTCACATGCTTGAAATTGTACTTGTTCAGGTCGAGATGGAGCGCAAGACCCTGGGTTTTGTCTGATAAAATCTAGGCTATATATTTTTGTGGATTATTATGACTTATTACATGACTCTTTTGATTGGATCGCTGCAACCATACCTGAGTCTATTTGTTGATCCTTATTGTCGGATGGCTATGTCCATACCTTGGATCTCAGTTTTATTGTACTCTATTATGGATGGTTGCGCCCATGCCACATGTTCATGTATCATAGATATTAGTTGTATTTGTAATTGTAGGTTTTTCAATAATAGTGTTTGGTTCGAACGTGTTCTCATAAAGCATTTTTCCCCTCCCTCTCCCTCGGACCTCATACTTTAGGGGGCATTTGTTACACAAATTTTTTTCACTATCCCTGCAATCCTGAACTCACACATTGGAGGGTAATTTATGTGACTAATAAGAAGTGTCATGCCTTGCAAAGACCATCATTGCATCCCTTTACATGAGAGAAATATTCCTCCTGTTGACAATTCCCTAAGCAAAACTGCAAAAACCCTCAGTGGAAAAATGCTGTGTAACACCCATCTTTCCTGTACTTAGTAGAGTGGGGGGTGTTTGTAGATGTTGATGTTGTCCTACGGGCACACATGGGCCCTATGCTTATCAATTCATCCTATAAGTGCTTCAATTTCTACAGTAGTGAGCCCGCTCAAGCTTGTTAGAGCGATGCAAAGGTTCTTACCTCTCGTCTTACCGCCCAACAACTATATAGCTGAAGGCACCTTAAAAAAACACCCAAAATTTAATTCCTAACCTACACTAGGTGGGGCCCGCAGGCTTTTTTTAGGTTTATGTCTATTTTAGAATGTTGAGAAAATTCTATTTATAGTGGGAGTCTATTTATAGATGGTTGAGAAAATTCTGTTTATAGATCGCATGTCTAAAAATAGAATGCATGTCGATTATTGTTATCTCTTAATAATAATTAGACAATAAATAATAATCTATTCTCTTGAAGCACTTGATTTCAGTTAACTGATGTGGCAAACTAGTTGAATGTAGGAATTTTGAGTTCTAAGGTTTGTTGGTGGGACATGCAAGTGGAATTAGTTATAATTGAGTGTTTCGAAGTTGTAACCGAGTTGGATGTGTAGTTATGTGAGTTGTAAATTAGTTTAACTCAATTATGTGAGTTAAACTCAGTTGTGCTAGTTGTAACTATTTATAATGAAAGATACACTAGTGAGAGGTCAATGAATTAATTATTTAACTAATTTAGAAGAATTGGTCTTACATGCAATTGAAGAAATACTACTGTTAACTACATGCATGTCAGATCTAGTGGAGACCCAGTTGAGAGGCAGGTGAAAGGGACAGTTTGACTATCTGCTGTGACATTAGTGGGTGCTCAGTTGCAACCACACACACATTGGAGATGCCAATGAGGATTGCACAGTCAAGGCAAGGCAAGATTGAAGTCATTCAGGGATTGTGATCAGCAAGGATTGCACAGTGGAGGCGGGTTGTCAGGAGGCAGGAAATTGGTGCATGAATACGCAAATTTCTACATGACAGTGTGAGACGATTGTATATTATACTTAGAGCTCTTGGATTAGAGTTTTGTATGAGATTGTTTCATGATCCATGATATATACATAATATATGATAGTATGTTTTTTGGCTTTATGCTTTCCTGTTAAAAACATCTGTGTTATGTGTGATTGATCTTCCTTCATGTGTTTGCAATTGGCGATTAAATTTCCGTAAAGATTTAAGTAGAACGATTTTGTATTTAATAATGGAATTCAATTGTTAGGTTAGGAGAATCTAGACAATACATAATTGTATTAAAATTTCTACATGGTATCAGAGAAAATAATATTTCAAAATTGAAGCAGTAGCTAAGTTTGTTGGTGGAAACAATTCGAACTTGTTGCAAGAATTTCTTGGTGCGATAGTTGAGTAAAGATCGAAATGGCTTTCAATGGTTTGCAGCTAGAGTATGCACTTAAGGGCAGCTCAAACTACATTGCATGGAATGAAAAACTGGAGGCAGTGCTTGAAGATAATGGCTTTAAGGAATTCGTTGACAGTGATGTTCCTAAGCCCACTTTGACAGATGTTGCACTACCTGACGCATGATAAAAGAAAGTAGTGAAGATAAGAAGAATTATGTTGGAAGGTGTGCGAGACCATATTATCTCAAGCCTTCGTGGGAAAGCCACTCCATTCGCTATGTGGAAGTATTTGACAGATCTTTTCCAAAGAAACAATGACCATAGGAAGTTGGCACTGAAGGATAAACTCAGAAATATCAAGATGGAGAAGGGCAACAATATTCCTAAGTATCTCACAAAGTTTTTCCAATGTCAGGATGAACTAGGGAGTGTGGGAATCATGGTTTTTGATGATGATTTGATGAGCTTGGCTCTCTTGGGACTTCCTAAGAGTTGGCACAATTATCAAGACTCTGTCAACGGACGAGAAAAACTTTCGGATTGGGAACAAATGTGGTTGGATCTAGTGCAGGAGGAGTTCAGGCGGAACACCATAGATGGCTCTTCATCAAAGCATGATGATGAAGAGGATTGTGCTTTGGCTGCCAAGGAAAGGAAAGTGAAGGGGAATAAATTCCACTCAAAATCCGAGGCTAAAGGCAAGAAGCTGGATTTTTCGAAAGTGAAGTGTTTTCACTGTCACGAACATGGGCATCTCGCCACTAACTGTCCACAGAAAAAGAAGAACAAGAAGGTTACTGGCGCTGCAACTGGTGAGGCCCTTGCCTTGCAATTTGAAATTTATTTCTCTTTGATCACATGCTTGGTTCAAGCGCAATGGTATTGGTGTGGTATCTTGATAGTGCTGCTTCCTTCCACATGATGGGAGATACAGAGATTTTCAGTGACTTGGAGGAGAAAGATCTCCAAATTCTTATAGATATGGGCGAAAATGGATAATACAGTGTGATTGACATTGGTACCATTACCTTTGATAGGGAGTTAGGTAAACCATTTCTTTTGAAAGATGTTATGCATGTTCTAGGTCTGAGGAAAAACTTGGTCTCAGTCGTAATGTTGGAGGATAGAGGCTATGACGTTGTTTTCAGTGATGGAAAAGATTTCCTGTGACATAAAAAATGGGTCAAGCCAAGAGGATAGGGATTTGAGTCAAGAATCTATACAAGCTGGAGGTAGAAGACTGCGCTGGAATGATGGGCAAGGCAGAAAAAGTGGTGCGCTGGGATGAGGGCAAGTTATGGCACAGGCGATTGGGCCATCTTCATCATGTAGCTTTGAAAGTTATGCGGAAAATATCTACTAGACTTCCAATGGGAACACTTGCTCAGTTAGATCAGTGCAAGGGTTTCACCATGGGGAAGTATGCAAAATCCACCTTTCATGAAAAGGGGAACCATGCTTCGGTGATCCTGGAGAGAGTTCACCCAGACGTGTGTGGACGATTCTCGGTTGCTTCAACAACAAAACATAGGTATTATGTTATTTTTGTTGATGAATTTTCTCGTAAATGCTAGATCTACTTCATGCAGAAGAAGGATCAAGCATTCTCAAAGTTTTGTGAATTTCAAGCATTGGTGGAGAAAGAGTCGGGGAAGCAAGTGAAGGCTCTACGGAGCGATAATGGTGGAGAATATATCTCGAACCAATTCAAAGACTTCTATAGCAAAGAAGGAATCTGAAGAGAACTCATAGCGCCTCATAATGCACAACAAAATGGGGTCGCAGAGAGGAAGAACAAAAGGATTGTAGGTGCTACACGAGCGATTCTGCATGATCAGGGCCTACCAATGCATTTGTGGGAAGAAGCATGCAACTCTGTGGTTTATGTGCAAAACTGTTGTCCTCATAGGGTACTTGGTATGAGTACACCTAAAGAAGATTTTACTGGTAAGAAACCGGATGTCTCTCAATTAAATATTTTTGGCTCATATGTTTATGTGCATTTGGCCAAGAATGTTAGGAAGAAGCTGGAGCTAAATGTTGAAGTTGGGATATTTTTGGGGTACACAGAAACACCCCATAACTATCGTGTGTATTTTCCAAATAGTCGAATGACTGTCATGCGACGGGATATAAAATTCAATGAGGAGAAAGCCATGAAGTTGTCGCTTGAGAGGGAGCTAGACTTGCATGCAGAGGAGGTTCATGAGTGGAGGAGTCCACTCACACAGAGCCAAACATCAGAACTGGCAGAAGGTGTACCACAGAAGCTAAGAGGCTGAAGCTTGATGTGACACAGAATGTAGGAGTTCCTACCTTAGAATGTAGACAGGGACTGTCTCTTGATCGATTCACTGGATACATGGCTCTCATGAGCAAATGTATCGTGACTGAGCCATCTTCCTTTCAGAAAGCATTGTAGAAGCCCACATGGGTAGATGCAACGATGGAGGAGTATGACTCCATTTTCAGAAACAACGCTTGGGAAATTGTTCCAAGGCTAGTTGATAAATCAGTGGTAGGTTCAAGATAGATCTATAAGGTAAAGCAAGCTGTTGATGGGAGTGTTGAGAAATACAAGGCCAGATTTGTGGCTCGAGGCTTCTCAAAGATCGAGGGGATTGATTATGAAGAAACCTTTGCATATGTCACATAGTATTCTTCCATAAGGACCATCCTTGCTCTCTTAGCACAGATGGGTTAGCACATTGATCAAATGTATGTGAAGACTGCGTTCCTTAATGGGATCATTCAGGAAGAAGTGTACATTGAGCAACCTGAAGGATTTGAGATCTTTAGTAGTGAGTCACATGTGTGCAGACTTCAAAGAGTGATGTATGGGTTGAAGCAAGCACCCTGTGCTTGGTAAATGGATCGACAACTATTTCATTGGACTTGGCTTCACCAAGAGTGAGGCGGATGCAAACCTATACCAGATTGTGGTGGAGGGTAAGATTTTAATCATTTTTATTTATGTTGATGATTTAATATTGACTGGTGATGAGAAGCTGATACACTCATGCAAGGAAGACCTTACAAAGGTTTTCGAGATGAAGCATATGGGCCTCCTTCATTATTTCCTTGGACTAGAAATATGGCAGTGAGATGGTGAAATTTTTGTATCTCAAGGAAAGTATACAAGGGAGATACCAGGTAAGTTTCACATGGAGGGATGAAAACCCATGGATACTCCTCTTCCAAGAAACTAGAGGAAAGAGGACGCTACATCTGGAGAGTTAGTGGATGCTACTGTCTATTGACAGTTGGTGGGTTTGCTCATGTATTTAGTTAATACAAGAATAAACATATGCTATGTGGTGAACCAACTTAGTCAAGAGATGGTTAAGCCTACCAAGCTCTTTTGGAAGGCAGGAAAGCATGTCTTGAGATATCTCAAGGGCACATCTGAGTATGGCTTATGGTAAAAACAGACGGATGAGGTGAAGTTGCATGGCTTCACAGATGCAGATTGGACAGGCAGCCCAATGGAAAGAAAGAGCACATCAGGAGGGGTCTTCAGTATCGGATCTACAATTGTTTCTTGGTACAACAAGAAACAAAGATCTGTGGCACTCAGTTCAGCGAAAGCATAATACATGGCAGCAAGTCAAGCTGCATGTGAGGCTATCTGGATGAGAAATATCCTAGTTGGTTTGTTTGGTTCTCATTTATATCCTACAATGATTCATTGTGATAATCAGAGCTGCATTAAACTCTCGATTAATCCTGTGTTTCATGATAGATCTAAGCATATAGATATTCAGTATCATCGTATCAGAGATTGTGTGCAGCGGAAGATCATGTTGCTTCAGCACATTCCTACGGAAGATCAAGATGCAAATATCTTGATGAAGGCGCTCACCAGGTGCAAATTCGAATACCATAGAGATAGGATCAAGGTTTAGGATAATCCCTTTCTTGTTGAGAGGGAGTGTTGAGATTCAACAAGATGATGATCCTAGTGAAAACTAAGCATCTAAACTAGGCAGGGCCCGCAGGCTATTTTTGGGTGTATGTCTATTTTTAGAATGTTGAGAAAATTCTATTTATAGTGGGAGTCTATTTATAGATGGTTGAGAAAATTCTATTTATAGATGAGATTCTATTTATAGATGCATGCACAAAGTCTAAAAATAGAATGCATGTCGATTACAATTATCTCTTAATAATAATTAGAAAATAAATAATAATCTATTCTCTTGAAGCACTTGATTACAGTTAACTGGTGTAGGAAACCAGTTGACTGAAGGAATTTCAAATTCTAAGTTTGGTTGGTGGGACATGCAAGTGGACTTAGTTATAATTGAGTGATTCGAAGTTGTAACAGAGTTGGATGTGTAGTTATGTGAGTTGTAAATTAGTTTAACTCAATTGTGCTAGTTGTAACTCAGTGAGAGATCAGTGAATTAATTATTTAATTAATTTACAAGTAGTGGTCTCCCATGCAACTCAAGAAAAACTACTGTTAACTACATGCATGTCAGATCCAGTGGAGACCTAGTTGAGAGGTACGTGAAAGGGACAGTTTGACTATTTGTTGTGACATTAGTGGGTGCTTAGTTGCAACCACACACACATTGGAGATGCCAATGAGTATTGCGCAGTCAAGGCAAGGCAAGATCAAATTCATTTAGGGATTTTGATCAACAGGGATTGCGCAGTGGAGGCAGGCTGTCAGGAGGCAGTAAATTGGTGCATGAATATGCAAATTTCTGCATGACAGTATGAGACGATTGTATATTTTACTAAGAGCTCTTGACACATTGTACATATTAGGCTTGCTCATCATTACTACCATGGACATTAGCTCTAGGTTCGAATATATATGGTTTTATCTAAACTCGAAATAATTTCTAAAAAAATGGTTTTTTTAAGATATTGATAGAAATTGAAAGGAAAATTAATTTCTAGTACAATGAATTTGAGATGGTGAGTTGGTATTAGTAATAATAGTCCTTGGATCAATCTTATTTTACAAGAGCTCTCTAACTTGGGTTCGAAAATGAAATATTGGGACACTTTGGCAAGTATGATTCAAGTTTCTTTGGGAAGGTTCTAAGGAAAAAAAAAAAAAAACCAATTATTCTTGTCTCCTAGAAAAAATCAATTTTGTTAATTGTCAAGTCTCCTAGTCTAATTTTAACTTATTTTCCAATTAGGGAAAGATCCCAATATATTTCGAATTGGTTTTCATCTTGAGAAGTATATATAATATATTCATTTTCATCAGTAATATATCATCCTCTTAGTGAATTTCTTAGCAATATTTCTCTATCTTCTCTTTTGTTTTGCAAGTATCAAATTTTAATATTTTTCTACATCTATATTTTCTCCCTCTAATTAAAATCTCATAAAAGTCTTTCCCATTGTTTTTTTTTTATAAATAATAGAATTAAATCCAAAACAATAATGTTAAGAATAAATGGATTTGGTGAAAACTTACAAACTTCAATCTATACAAAATTTTTAACAAAATTGTCCATGGAAAAAAATCGGAAGACCATTTCCTGAATTGGGTAGACTAGGGAATAACTAATATAAGACCATTTCCTGCATTAGGTAGACCAGGGGATAAATAATATAGAATTCAACACAACACAATATTATGTTTGGTGTGCATCTAAAAATTACTTTCAAATCTCCACGGTTGCTGCAGATTAGATCATGCCCGCAAAGCCCTCCCAACCATCGCCGTTAACTTCGATCAACTGCCTGGTTGACATATTGAATAGATAAGAGATTTGTGGGTTGGAACAAAGTGGGTCGCACAATCCACTTATAAAAATCTGGTCGTGCCACTGTGTAGCACACATAAAGTAGCCAATATCGTGGGTATTGGGAAGAGATGCTACAACACTCCAAATTTCCTTCTTGGCATCATATTTCTCCACCTACGTGCGTTGAAGATGTACAAGTCCCAACGTCGAAATTTCGTCCTCTCCCAAAAAATCGGCAATTTTTCTTTTTCATCCTAAGTCCCAACGTCAGAATTTCGTCCTCTCCCAAAAATCGTCGCTAATGTTAAAAACCAAAGTTTTAGATATTACATAAACAATAAATGGAGTTAATTCTTATCATTCAACTCATGCATAATGAACAAAGTCAATAATCGCCTCACTCTCTAAGATTAGCATAGTCATGGAATCAACTAACATGGTCAAATATGATCACTACATATAACCCAAGCATAACATACGTGATGCTAAACAGCATTCATTTTATTTTGGTGCAATACTCACCATGGTTCCTTATGGGTGATCTTTATCCATTTCATTTATGTTCAATCTACAATATGGCTCCCTACGGTTCGACAATAAACTCAAAATGCAATATTCCTTCTTCACATTCGCTACTACTGCTACTATCATTCTATGCTTCTTCTTGAGATTAATATCCAATAATAATTTCCTTCATCAATTCACTGCATACTTCCATATCTATAAATTATTGAACAAGATGTTGATTTTTTTTTCTTTTCCATTGACATTTGTGATTGGATTGAAAATAATTGTGTCATTTTCGATTGTGTGTATGACACTTCTAGTGGTGGGTTTATTCTCTTCGCTGGTTCTTGAAAAATACAAGATCCTTTCAACTTTATGGGTGCACTTGTGAACATATAATCTTTCCCAATCCACTTTATTTATATGAATATGATTTTTATAGGAATATTATAAGTGGACCAATCTATGGGTGATTTTACAAGTTCCAACACCCATCATAATTTCTAAACTTAATGTCTAATAGATGTGTGCACTTGGATTGATCGGTTATTTAGATATTGAAGTTTTATTTCTAATGGATGCAAGGGTTGTTAGGTTTAGTGATACCTTCATTGCTAACAAAGCTATTAAAAGAATTTGTGGGATAGATCACATTGATTTTGTAATACTAGTGTGATCTCCTGTTGGCAAGTTGCGTGATCGCTAAAGTGATTTGGTGTAAATAATGAAATACATTGGATTAATGAGGGCTTGGGAATTGAGCATAATAATGATTCTTATATATTAGCCATCATGAACTAGTGTGAATTAATGCAATATGTGATGAAATTGTGACAAAATGCCCAACTTCTTCTTAATTTATACCATCGCAATGGTTGGTGATTATTGTGCTGTAAGTAGATATGGAAAAAACATTGAATTGATGAGTATTATGTCACATATGCCTTGTCCCTTGAATCAATAAGAGTCCACATTCTTAGAGGGCTCGTTGAAAATTTTAAACATCAATCTATGTCATCGAAAAATTTAGATAAATCAAACCCCTAGAGTAAATTTCTTTTTCACATCACAAGTGGACATAAATATTGCATTCCTACCTTACAAGTGGGTTTTTTCTAATCTTGACACATTGTACATATTAGGCTTGCTCATCATTACTACCATGGACATTAGCTCTAGGTTCGAATATATGTGGTTTTTATCTAAACTCGAAATAATTTCTAGAAAAATGGTTTTTTTAGATATTGATAGAAATTGAAAGGAAAATTAATTTATAGTAAAATGAATTTGAGATGGTGAATTGGTATTAGTAATAGTAGTCTTTGGATCAATCTTATTTTACAAGAGCTCTCTAACTTGGGTTCCATAAGGAAATATCGGGACACTTTGGCAAGTATGATTCAAGTTTCTTTGGGAAGGTTCCAAGGAAAAAAAAAAAAAAACCAATTATTCTTGCTTCCTAGAAAAAATTAATTTTGTTAATTGTCAAGTCTCTTAGTCTAATTTTAACTTATTTTCCAAGTAAGGAAAGATCCCAATATATTGCTAATTGATTTTCATCTTGAGAATTATATATAATATATTCATTTTCATCAGTCACATATCATCCTATTTGATTCCTAGTAAATTTCTTAGCAATATTTCTCTATTTTCTTTTGTTTTGCAAGTATCAAATTTTAATATTTTTCTACATCTATATTTTCTCTTTCTAATTAAAATCTCACAAAAGTCTTTCCTATTTCTTTTCTACAAAATAATAAAATGAAATCCAAAACAACAGTGTTAAGAATAAATCCTATTTGATGGAAACTTACAAACTTAACAATCTATACATAATTTTGTTATTTATTTGATGGAAACTTACAAATTTAACAATCTATAGAGAATTTTGTTATCTATTTAATAGAAACTTACAAACTTAACAATCTATACAGAATTTTGATATCTATTTGATGGAAACTTACAAACTTAACAATATATACATAATTTTTAACAAAATTGTGAAAATCTATACACTCTATATAGAATTTTAACAAAATTGACCATGGGAAAAATTTCGAAAACCATTTCCTGAATTGGGTAGACTAGGGAATAACTAATATAAGACCATTTCCTCAATTAGGCACACTAGGGGATAAATAATATAGAATTGAACACAACACAGTATTATGTTTGGCGTGCATCTAAAAATTACTTTCAAATCTCCACGGTTGCTGTAGATACGATCATGCCCTCCCCACCATCGTCGTTAACTTCGATAAAATGCCTGGTTGACATATTGAACAGATAAGAGATTTGTGGTTTGGAACAAAGTGGGTCGCACGATCCGCTTATAAAAATTTGGTCATGCCACTGTGTAGCGCAAATAAAGTAGTCAATATCGTGGGTTTTGGGAAGAGATGCTACAACACTCCAAACGTCCTTCTCGGCATCATATTTCTCCACCTGACGTGGAGTGAAGCTGTACAACTCCCCCAAAGAAGAAGAAATCACACAACTTCTCCTGAAATTTGTCATTCTCCACGTTCCCTCACTCGGATCGAAAACTTGTGCATTTTGGCCTTCCTGCAACACCATGAATTTACCTTCCACGAAAGCACCACGGCATGCCCCGCCTCGCGGTTCGATCATAGGAGGAAAAATTTCCCACTTGTCTTCCTCCACGTTATATGCTTCTCACCTCGCTCGATGACACGCTCGCCGATCCCGCCAGCAACGTAGACTAGTCCGTTGGAAGAGGAGACAGAGCATGCAAACAATGATCGAGGTGTAGGCATGTCAGCTCCGCGGCGCCATCTCACAAACTCAAAGTCATAAATGTAAACAATCTTCGTCAAAATCCAGTTGGGCAGGAGCTTTCCGCCCATTACAACTAGCTTCTAGTCATCTAGGGATCGTCAATGGGAGGTAGCGTATCCCAGGTGCCCTTCACAGGGTCATATACCCTTACTACAAGCAAATCTCTGTGATTCTCGATAAATGGTTCAATCAAGAAAATAAGCTGTTGGCTTGTCCCACATTTCTTCCTGTCAGGATAAAATGTAGGGCTACTGAGTATAGCCTCCCAGCTGTTGTACATAGCTTTCAGCTTATCGTGTGATGCGTAAGGCATTCTTAGAAAACACTGTCTAACGACATCCTCCGGAATAACTTCCATTGGGACACTCTAAACTCACCAATTTCCTGATCGATCGAGTTTACCCCAAGCTTTATCACACATGAAGAAGCTAAACAATATGAAAGACGAGGTAGGTCAAAATATAAAAACGCAGTTTGATATATAGTGTAGATGTGGGGAAACTTAATTTTAAACCGACAAGAAAGACATGTTATATGTTATTTATTATTATTATTTATTTTAAGGTCACGATCAAGTCACACACTAAACTAAATTGGTGTATGAGAATTTCTTGTTTATGGGACAAGGGACCTATCTCCGACACTAAATTGGTGTATGAACTCTCTTGTTTATGGGACAAGGGATCCACCTCCGATTCAACTGCTAAGTCTAAGAAGATATACATACAGTGATATGTGTTTTAACGACAACTTTAGTTAGGTGAAACCCACGAGACCCAGGTTCAAATCCCATTGAGTATCATGAGGATTGATCCTGGAACCTATTTAGTTAGTTGAGTAATTTAGTTAGAGGGTTCAAATCAAAGTCTATTTATATAGATAAATGACATGAAATTGATTTAGTTAGTTGAGTAATTTAAGAATTTTTAATAAATCAAGTAATTCAACACTTCCACATGCTCTTAACCATTATTATATAAATTCTATTTATATAGATAAATGACATGAAATGGACTAGTTAGTTGAGTAATTTAAGGATTTTTAATAAATCAAGTATTCAACACAATTTTTTATAGTATTTTCAACTCATTTCATGTTAATTTGGTGTAGATAAATGACATGGATGATAAAATATTAATAATACCAACCTAGATCCATCTTAACTCCAGATCTATTAAGCCCCTAGAGGGATCAAATCTCTGGCATATCTCTTTTCTGAGAGCAAAACTTGAAGGGATCAAATCTCTCAAGGTGCAAACCTCTTTACTGAGTTGAAATTGATCTAGGCTGGTTTAATTATTAATTTTAATTTTTTTAGTTTAATTTTTATTTTTATATAATTTTAGTGAGTCAAGGTGCAAACATCTCCCTTGAGCTCTATATTAATTTTAACCCACATGTAAATGTTTCCCAATTTACATATTATAAATTGGACATATTAATATAAATACAACATATTAAGCCAACATGTAAAAATAGCCCTATACTGAGGTGTAGAGCGCCTCTCGGTGTAATAAAAGGTCAACTTGAAATTTTTTTAATAATAATAACTATAAAATTGGTGCATGAGAGCTTTTTTATTGTGAGGCGATCAAATTGGTGCATGAAAACCCCTTGATTGTGGCATGACCAAATTGGTCCATGAAAGTTCCTTGTTTGTTGTACAAGGGATCCATCTCTCACTAGCAATTTGAATGCTAAAGTCTATTAAGGTGTAGCCAATGGTTCTTAGCTCAAGTGACTCGGATTGTGGCTTGCCACACAACCACCCATGTTCAAGTATCCTAAGGCATTTTGTAGTCTGTATTGATTTGGCTCAAGGAGTAGGCATCCCTAGGGAACTTTCACTTGGTCCGTGGTCAATATGGGATGTCTCGACTCTTGCTTAGTCATTGGGTCTTTCCTATATTAAAAAAAGACAAGTATGTTGAGGTGTAAAACATCTAACTCCCTTTGGCTTAGAACCTGTGAGGCTATAAATGTGTACAAAGAGTGAAGAGGTAGAAATATAACAACATAGGTTTTTGATGGGTGTTGATTGTTTGAGAGCCAATTGGCTATATTTTTCCAAATTATTCACATAACTGAATTAAGAGACAAGAGTACCAAAATAAATGAATATCCCTAAAGGGAAAGAAGTATAACACCTTTCTTGTGTTTTGTAGGGTAGAGGAAGGGAGTGTCATGGCCCTTGGATCATTAGATGATAGGCCTATAATGCTCTATAGTGAGTGGATCAACTAAGCTATGAGACAAATGAGTTGCTTCGAGTGAGGTCCCCCCCCTTAGGAGTAACTACTTCGAGAGCCAACCTCTCAATTCTGTGGTGTTCCAACTTAAACCAGCTCTCTTGCTCATGTATCTATAAAAAAATTTATTCTATTTCTCCTTTAGATATATGATGATCTCATCTCACATTAATCCTCCTTGTTTTTTTAGATGCTTCAACCATGTTATCTTAACTACTATCTGGTACATATTAGATTGCAAATGCACTTACATATGACACACTATACTTTCACATATGTGGTACTATGTTATCACGGTTTATCTTGTTCACATTAGTTTCTCTAATATGGTTTCATGTGTGAGCTTCTTGCATCTGCATGGTGTTAATGTTTAATATGTGTTCTTTCGATGTGGTGGGAATTCTGTGTAATATACTAATGTATAATAAGAATCTAGATTTTTCACTTTCTTTTCTTAGAGGATACCATGGTGGTTACTTCATGATCCATGTTATACTATTAGAGAAATCTGTAGAACATAGCATACTTCATATCCCAACCATACATAATACTTTCCTTCTTTATTTTTCACTTCTATTCCATACATCATATTTTTCAAAGGATTGTTATCTTGTCATAAGTCATCCATCTAGGTCCTATTAAAAGTAATGAAAACCCATGTGTAAGATGCTTGAAAGTCAAAAAGTGAAATTGTTTGAGGTATTAGCATGTATAAAAAAGTTAGAAGCCCCAATATAAGAATGTTAGAGCTATGTTAGTTCATTGTAAACCCCTAACCCCTAGTCATATGCTTAATAACGCATACTCAAAGAAAGAAAGAAAAAGAAACCAAAATGGTACTTCAAATGAAAGAAAGAAAAACAAAAGAGATGAATGCAAAATGGGGTAGTAAAACAAAGTGGTGGTCAATGGCATGGGGGAGGTCATGGAGTCAAGCCCCAACGTTGCCCATCTATACAAGTTTTGTCCACTTAACAAGACGTGCCATCAGACTTTGTTTAAATGCCTCCACCATTAAACTTTGGTTAAACCTTTTCCATAAGGTTTTACATTGTATTATTAAATTATACCACTGTAAATAGTATTAAACCCATAGTTTAAAAACATATGCACCACCATATATTGGACTTTGGGATATGAAATTCATTTGGATTTATAATAAATGTGGCAACGTAGACTAGTCCGTTGGAAGAGGAGACAGAGCATGCAAACAATGATCGAGGTGTAGGCATGTCAGCTCCGTGGCGCCATCTCGCAGACTCAAAGTCATAAATGTAAACACTCTTCATCAAAATCCGGTTGGACAGGAGCTTTCCACCCATTACAACTAGCTTCCGATTCACAGCCAGGCACTGACACCATATCTGGGGATCGTCAATGGGAGGTAGTGTTTCCCAGGTGCCCTTCATAGGGTCGTATACCCTTACTACAAACAAGCCATTCATATCTCTGTGATTACCGATATCTCTTTCAATCAAGCAAATAAGTTGTTGGCTCGTCCCGCATTTCTTCCTGTCAGGATAAAAATTAGGGCTACTGAGTATAGCCTCCCAGCTATTGCACACAGCTTTCAACTTATTGTGTGATGCGTAAGGCATTCTTAGCAAACACTGCCTAATGACATCCTCTGGAATAAATTCCATTAGGACACTCTAAACTCACCACTTTCCTGATTGATCGAGTTTACCCAAAGCTTTATCACACATGAAGAAGCTAAACAATATGAAAGACGAGGTAGGTCAAAATATAAAAACGTAGTTAGATATATAGTGTAGATGTGGGGAAACTTAATTTTAAACCGACAAGAAAGACCGTTAATTAATAAATTATGTTATATGTTATTTATTATTATTATTTATTTTAAGGTCACGATCAAGTCACACATTAAATTGGTGTATGAGACTTTCTTTTTTATGGGACAAGGGACCTACCTCTGACACTAAATTGGTGTATGAACTCTCTTGTTTATGGGACAAGGGATCCACCTCTGATTCAACTGCTATGTCTAAGAAGATATACATACAGTGATATGTGGTTTAACGACAAGTTTAGCTAGGTGAAACCCACGAGACCCAGGTTCCAATCCCATTTAGTACCATGAGGATTGATCTTGGGGCTTATTTAGTTAGTTGAGTAATTTAGTTAGAGGGTTCAAATCAAAGTCTAATTATATAGATAAATGGCATGAAATTGATTTAGTTAGTTGAGTAATTTAAGGATTTTTAATAAATCAAGTAATTCAACACTTCCACATGCTCTTAACAATTATTATATAAAGTCTATTTATATAGATAAATGACATGAAATGGATTAGTTAGTTGAATAATTTAAGGATTTTTAATAAATCAAGTATTCAACACAATTTTTTATAGTATTTTCAACTCATTTCATGTTAATTTGATGTAGATAAATGACATGGATGATAAAATATTAATAATACCAGCCTAGATCCATCTTAACTCCGGATCTATTAAGCCCTTGGAGGGATCAAATCTATGGCATATCTCTTTTCTGAGAGCAAAACTTGAAGGGATCAAATATCTCAAGGTGCAAACCTCTTTACTGAGTTGAAATTGATCTTGGCTGGTTTAATTATTAATTTTAATTTTTTTAGTTTAATTTTTATTTTTATATAATTTTAGTGAGTCAAGGTGCAAACATCTCCCTTTAGCTCTATATTAATTTTAACCTACATGTAAATGTTTCCCAATTTACATATTATAAATTGGACATATTAATATAAATACAACATATTAAGCTGACATGTAAAAATAGCCCTATATTGAGGTGTAGAGTGCCTCTCAGCGTAATAAAAGGTCAACTGGAATTATTTTTTAATAATAATAACTATAAAATTGGCGCATGAGAGATTTTTTATTGTGAGGCGATCAAATTGGTGCATGAAAACACCTTGATTGTGGAATGACCTGTAGAAATTTGTTGAATAATGAATAATTATCCACCAAGACTATCCTGATCACATATCAATTCGAATTCATATGCAACACATAATCTCTTCCACTCCGATCATCACACATGCGGAAATAAAACAAGCGATAGCACATCAAATCATCATACACATTAACACAGTATGTATGGGGAAAGCTTATAGCTGAAAACCACGTAGCTATTTTGTATATTATAATGGAGAAAACATGTAACAAACTCAGTACAATACTCCTCACAAGTACTCAGTACTATCTCATGAAGTTACACACAAACTAGCTTGGTTTTGAACAAGTCACAGGTTCAAAACACATCCACTAATTGCTTGCCTCTATTGTGCAATCATGGCCTGTCTAAATAGAGATCCAAGGCTCGAATCTCCTTGGCTTGACAGTGAAATCATCATGGGAAATTTCCTCCAAGTGTGGTGCAAATCTCATGCACAACTGATGTCACAACTGATAGCTGTACTCACCCTTTCATCTACCTCTTTCATTGGTCTCCACTGAACTGTCCATGCACTGTAGTGAACTGATGTGTTCTTGAGTTGAATAATGAGTTACTAATTAATGAATTAAATAATATTTAATTCACTCCACTCATAACTAGTTGATTAGCTAATTAAACTAATCTCAACCAGTTCAACTAAATTAAACCGAACACAACTCCACTAGCTGTCTCATTAACTCCACCAAACTTCTGCCACTGAAGTCCTAACTGAAGTCAACCATGCATGAGCTCACCAAACCCTAGGAATAGTGTAATTCCTCTGTTAGATGCATGAGCCACTTCCAAGGCTCGAACTGAAGTGCTCCAAGAGAGTAAACTGAAGTTTAGAGTCCAAATATTATTAAGGGTAAATAATATTTGACTTCCCTATTTTAAGGAGAGGCGGTCTAAAAATAGACTTCGACCTATAGGTCCAAAAAATAGATGTCCATCTATTTTTACCAACATGACCAATACTCCAAGAATAACATACTGCAATCCCTGGACCATGCTCCATATGTCTAAAAATAGACATAGTCTAAAAATAGACTTTGCGCGAGAATTTGCCTGCGGGCCCACTTAGTGAAGGCGACTTCATTTCACTAAGCTCCATCATCTTGCTGCATTCTCAACACTCCCTCTCAGCAAGATATGGATTATCTGCAATCCCTATCCTGCCTCTGTGGAATTCGAACTTGCTCCTGGTGAGCGCCTTCGTCAGGATGTCGGCATCCTGATCCTCCGTGGGAACATATGAAAGCATCATGATTCTCCACTGAACACAATCTCTGATATGATGGTACCTGATGTCGATGTGTTTGGATATATCATGAAATACTGGATTAGCCGAGAGTTTAATGCAACTCTGGTTATCACAGTAAATCACTGTAGGCTCCAAATGCAACCCGAACAATCCAACGAGGATCTTCCTCATCCAAATATCCTCGCATGCAGCCAAGCTAGCTGCCATGTACTCGGCCTCTGCTGAACTGAGTGCCACGGATCTCTGCTTCCTGCTGTACCAGGAAACTGCTGTCGACCCAATGCTGAAAACTCCTCTAGATGTGCTCTTTCGGTCCGTTGGGCTCCCTGCCCAATCTGCATCAGTGAAGCCGGAAAGCTTCGCTCCATCCTCCTGTCTGTACCATAGACCATATCCCGATGTGCCACTAATATAACGCAATACATGCTTGCCTGCCTTCCAGAAGAGCTTGGTAGGCTTAACCATAGCTTGCGAAAGCTGGTTAATAGCATAGCATATATCGGGTCATGTATTGACCAGATACATAAGCGACCCCACCAACTGTCGATAGACAGTGGCATCCACTACCTCCGCTGAAGTAGCATCCTCCTTCCTCCAACCACCAAGAAGAGGAGTGTCAACAAGCTTGTAGCCATGCATGTTGAACCTCTCTAGAATCTCCCGGGCATACTTGCCCTGAGAAACAAATAGTCCTCCACTGCGCTGCCAAATCTCCAATCCCAGGAAATAATGAAGGATGCCCAAGTCCTTCATCTCAAACTCTCGTGCAAGATCCTCCTTGCATGAAAGTATCAACTGCTCATCGCCAGTCAAAATCAGATCATCTACATATAGTACGATGATCAACAACTTCCCCTCCACCACAATCTAGTACAGGTTAGGATCTGCCTCACTCTTGGAGAATCCAAGCCCGGTGAAGTAGCTGTCTATCCGAGTGTACCAAGCACGAGGTGCTTGCTTCAGCCCGTATAGTGCTCTCTTGAGTCGGCACACATGCGACTCACTTCTGAAGATCTCGAAACCTTTAGGCTGCTCTATGTACACCTCCTCCTCAATGACTCTGTTGAGGAACGCAGTCTTCACATCCATCTGATGAATGTGCCACCCCATCTGCGCTGAGAGAGCAAGGATCGTCCGTATGGAAGAGTACCTTGCGACAGGTGCAAAGGTCTCCTCATAGTCAATCCCCTCGATATGTGAGAAGCCACGGGCGACAAATCTCGCCTTGTACTTCTCCACACTCCCGTTAGCCGCCTGCTTCACCTTGTAGATCCATCGCAAACCCACCACTGATTTCCCAACCGGTCTTGGGACAATCTCCCATGCACTGTTCCTGACGATCGAATCATATTCTTCGATCATGGCATCAACCCATGCGGGTTCCTCCATAGCTTCCTCAAAATAGGATGGCTCCGTCACAACACATTGACTCACAAGAGCCATGTATCCAGTGTACCGATCCGGTGACTGTCTCTGTCTGCGCTGTGCTGTAGGTGGTCCTACAGCCTTCTCTGCATCCCGAGCCAGTCGCTCAGCTTCTGTAGTGCGCATGCGCCCTCTGATGGTTGGCGCTGCCTGGGTGGTTTCTTCCACCTCCTGAACCTCCTCTTGTGGCTGATCCACATCCGGAAGCTCCTCCTTAGGAACTAACAGCTCCTCATCTGCATGTAAGTGTAGCTCCCTCTCAAGCGAACACTGCATGGCTTTCTCCTCCTGGAATTTTATATCCCGTCGCACAACAGTCTTGCGACTGTCTGGCACATACACTTGATAGTTATGAGGTGTATCAGTGTACCCCACAAATATTCCAACTTCAGCAGTTGGATCCAGCTTCCTTCTTGCATCCTTCATCACATGCATGTAGACAGGAGATCCGAAAATCCGCAAATGGGAAATATCAGGCCTCTTGCCAGAATAAGCCTCCTCTGGTGTACTCATGCCAAGAACATTGTGAGGACAACGGTTCTGCACATACACTGCTGTATTGCATGCCTCAGCCCACAAGTGAAGGGGTAGGCCCTGATCATGCAACATCGGCCGTGCAGCACCCACGATCGTTCTGTTCTTCCGCTCAGCCACCCCGTTCTGCTGTGGGTTATGGGGTGCGATGAGCTCTCTCCGAATCCCTTCTGCGCTGCAGAACTCCTTGAATTCAGCCGAGATGAATTCACCACCGTTATCACTCCTTAGAGCAATCACCTTCTTCCCAGACTCCTTCTCGACCAGTGCTTTAAACTCACAGAACTTCGCGAATGTATCGCTCTTCTTCTGCATGAAGAAGATCCAGCACTTTCGAGAGAAATCATCAACAAAGATCACATAATACCTGTGCTTTGCTATCGAAGCAACTGAGAAAGGACCACACACGTCTGTGTGAACTCTCTCAAGGATCGTTGTGGCGCGACTATCCTTCTCGTGAAAGGTGGCTTTCACATACTTCCCTAAAGTACACCCCTTGCACTGATCTGACTGCGCAAGAGTGCCCTTAGGAAGCCCAGTAGAAATCTGCTGCGGGATCTTCAAAGCTCCATGGTGAAGGTGGCCCAATCTCCTGTGCCACAGTTCGCCCTCATCATCCCGGCTCACCACTTCTCCCGCCTTGCATGCCATAGCTGCGCAGCCATCTACCTGCAACTGATAAAGGTTCTTGGTTTGAACCCCTATCTTCTGGGTCTCTCCAGTAGTCTTACTGCGCAGGAAGGCTTTTCCTTCGCTGAAGACCACATCATACCCCTTATCCTCCAACATCGCCACAGAAATCAGGTTCTTCTTCAATCCAGGTACATGCATGACATCCTTCAAGACAAAGGGTTTACCAGACTCCCTTTGAAAGGATATGGTACCGATACCAGTCGCACTGTATCTACCATCATCGCCCATCTTGATGTGCACACCCAAATCTTTGTCCTCCAGATCTGAGAACAAATCCCGATCTCCCGTCATATGAAATGACGCACCGCTGTCCAAGAACCAAACCGATCCCATCACACTTGAAACCAAGCATGCGATCGGTGAAAATTCAAGCTCGAACTGTGAAGCCAAAGCTTCTCCATCTGCAGATCTTCCCGCTTGCTTGTTCTTCTTCTTCTTTGGACAATTGGTAGCATAATGTCCGTGATCATGGCAGTGAAAAAATTTCACTTTCGCCATATCCTGCTTCTTGCCCTTAGCTCCAGAATGAGAGGTTTTCTTACCCTTCCCTTTCTTAGCTTTGGACACCAAAGCGCAGTTTTCTTCATCGGCTCCCTTTGATGAAGATCCATCTCGAGTAGTCCTCCTTATCTCCTCCTGCATGAGATCCGCCCAAAGGCGCTCCCATCCCGGCAGCTTCTCCCGACCATTGACACTATCTTGATATGAGTGCCAATCCTTCGGAAGACCAAGGAGAGCCAGTTCGACCATGTCCTCGTCTTCGACAGTCACCCCCACACTTCCCAGCTCATCTCTGCACTGAGTGAACTTCGTGAGGTATTTGGCGATACTGTCGCCTTTCTCCATCTTGATGTTCCTGAGCTTATCTTTGAGCGCCAGCTTCCTTTGGTCACTCTTACTCTGGAATAGATCCATCAAATCTTTCCACATTAAATATGGAGAAGCCTTTCCATGCAGGCTGGATACAAAATCATCCTTGACGCCCTCCAACAGGATCCTTTGACATTTCGCCATCTTCTTTTGTCATACTTCGACTTCAGCAGGATCAGTGGGCTTTTGGACATCCGTATCCACAAACTCCTTCAGTCCATTATCTTCTAATACTACCTCCATGAGATCCTTCCATGCAACATAATTCGAACTGCCTTCAAGAGCATATTCAAGTTGCAAACCGTTGAAAGACATTTTCAACTCCGGCACCAAGAAAACAAAACTGCTGCAAAATTCGAATTCCAACTCAAAGCTGAACCACTCTGGATCTTGTGAGAACAAATTATTTCTAGCACAGAGATCGACTGCAGGGGCATTTACTGGATATATCACCTTTCAAAGGAAAGGATGGATCCAGAGGCTACCTGGCCCGCATGCAAACTCTGTCTACCGAAATAAGTTTGTAATCACTGTGATGATCAATATCTGCTTCAATAGCTCCGATACCATGTATAAATTTGCTGAATAATGAATAATTATCCACCGAGACTATCTTGATCACATATCAATTCGAATTCATATGCAACACATAATCTCTTCCACTCAGATCATCACACATGCGGAAATAAAACAAGCGATAGCACATCAAATCATCATACACATTAACATAGTATGTATGGGGAAAGCTTATAGCTGAAAACCCCGCAGCTATTGTGTATATTATAATGGAGAAAACATGTAACAAACTCAGTACAATACTCCTCACAAGTACTCAGTACTTTCTCATGAAGTTACACACAAACTAGCTTGGTTTTGAACAAGTCACGGGTTCAAAACACATCCACTAATTTCCTTGCCTCTATTGCGCAATCATGGCCTGTCTAAATAGAGATCCAAGGTTCGAATCTCCTTGGCTTGACAGCGCAATCATCATGGGCAATTGCTCCAAGTGTGGTGCAAATCTCATGCACAACTGATGTCGCCACTGATAGCTAACTCCACCCTTTCATCTACCTCTTTCACTGGTCTCCACTGAACTGATCATGCACGGTAGTGAACTGATGTGTTCTTGAGTTGAATAATGAGTTACTAATTAATGAATTAAATAATATTTAATTCACTCCACTCATAACTAATTGATTAGCTAGTTAAACTAATCTCTACTAGTTCAACTAAAATAAACAGAACACAACTCCACTAGCTGTCTCATTAACTCCACCAAACTTCTGCCACTGAAGTCCTAACTGAAGTCAACCATGCATGATGCCATCAAACCCTTGGGAATAGTGTAATTCCTCTATCAGATGCATGAGCCACTTCCAAGGCTCGAACTGAAGTGCTCCAAGAGAGTAAACTGAAGTTTATAGTCCAAATATTATTAAGGGTAAATAATATTTGACTTCCCTATTTTAGGATAGGCAGTCTAAATATAGACTTCGACCTATAGGTCAAAAAATAGAGGTCCATCTATTTTTACCAACATGACCAATACTCCAAGAATAACATACTGCAACCCATGGACCATGCTCCATATGTCTAAAAATAGACTTTGCGCCAGAATTTGCCTGCGGGCCCACTTAGTGAAGGCGACTTCATTTCACTAAGCTCCATCATCTTGCTGCATTTTCAACATGACCAAATTGGTCCACGGAATTTCCTTGTTTT